>JAYRCH010000269.1:0-600000 GCA_037179445.1 Phengaris alcon alcon | reverse complement strand
AGTCCAAGAGCCACCTGTCATTCGACCATCGCCTAGCCGGACCCCTCTCCCTGACCCACCTGCACCAGCCGAAGCTATGGTCTCCCACGAGGCTGCTAGACGTTCCCTCGTACAGTCCGCAGAAAGTAGGGCACAGGCTACTTTAAGTGGTAGTCAATCTCTAGAGGGTATAAACCATACCCTAGTAGAGATAAAGGAGGCCTTAACAGAATTGTGCAGTATTTATCTGAGGATTGAGAGGCAAGTATGGAACTGAATTTTTGTATTTTACACAGCAAAACTCAACAAGTTAGTATTTTTGTTGCTTTCATACATACAGACATTAACTTATAGAAATCAATTTCAAGAAATCAATTTTCATTACACACAAAAAATAAATAAAACAAAGACTAGAAAAACATAAGTCTTATTTGTTTACATTTTACCAATGATTTTTATTAAGACTACAATTACAATAATATTGTGAGTACATCAAAATGTTATTATTCCTAAGGTGTGCAATCATTAAAAAAATAATTTACTTTTTATTGAGTTTTAGCAGTCTTTGACTCCTTTTTAAATTTATTAATAGATTTCAAATATTTTCTGGAAGTTGGCCTTCGAATTAATTGTATTCTATATTAATATACAATTTATACTTAAATGACAACTTCGCTTAGCACCTAAAAAGAATAAAATACATATAAAATAAATTTTTGAGTTTTTAAAAATATAAATGTTTGGTTTCAGGGCTATAAATGCCGCCTTTCCCAGAGCCGCTGAATGAGAGCATTCCGTGTGGCATGACCCCGTTGCAGCTCTATGTTTGCACTGCCTGGGAGCACTTCAGCCCTACTGAGGCTTAATTGTAATTGGGCTTCTAGTGCCACCTCTTCGTGGCTCAAGTGTGGTACTGGAGTATAAATATAGCCCTATTGCAAATGTTATGTAATATTACACAAGCATTTACAATAGAGCCTGCTACACCCTTGGTGTGTAGTGTAACACTCTGTGCACAAGTAAGCAACGAAAACGTGCTTTAAGAAGCCCGATTGCTCGCTCCACAGTGTTCCTAGCGCGAACATGCAAGTTAGTGTAGTGTGCTTCGGGTGTTCGAGGCCGCATCTAATATTGGGGTCATCATAGTCTTCCTCAGTGGATAACCAGAGTCACCTTAAAGTAATATAATAACTAATAATGTTAAACTGTATATTTACTATAAATATAAACTGTTTTTTTTTTTTATATTGGTACCTAGGAACCAAATATTTTCTGTTTCGCTAAGGGTTTCAAGATGGTCCTTCAATGGATGATTGGCCCATATAAATGAATCGTGTGTCGCACCACCATAACTTGCATCTCCACTAGTAATGTTCATTTTTACATCACAAACTTCATAGCTTTAAACATGTAAATATAATGGCAATTCATAGCTTTAAGCATGTAAATAAAATTGTAATTTATAGATTAAAACTTGTAAATAAGAACATAATATTTTTATTAATAAATACAATCTTTCTTTTTACTATTTTTGTTTATAATTCTTTACTTAGAAAAGAGTTATTTTCAATTAACCATATATTTTATCTTTTACTATAACCAAGTCAGGAATAATCACTCATGATTTGGTTATAACTTACTACTTGAACATTCAGTGAATGGTAATGTTTGCGACAGTAATAACGCTCTTCATTTTCTGCTGGGCGAACTATCGCAATATGGGTACAATCTATGCAGCCTAAGACCCCAGGAATTTTGAACTTATTGTAGAATCTATAACAAATTATTAGGTTTTATAATAAAAGTGTAGACGTGGGTATATAAAGTGTAATAATTTAAAAAATATATGCCATGGTTACTCTGTTTTTATTCTGTTTCGTTCTTGGTCAGTAGATGGAAATGATATATATTTCTGCCTCATTTCTGTGGAGTTCAGGCAAGCAGTAACTTGTGCTATTGCAGACGAAATTGTTTGCTGAGCCATTGAATTTCCTTCAATATTCCCTGTAGGACGTTGATACGAACCAGTCGCATAAAATGACAATGCGGTCAGCACCTAAAACAATGTAAGTATTATGTGAGCTTTTTACCTAGGATGGGTCATTTTGTGTTTAAGAATCAACGGGAAATAAAGACTTACCTTAGTATCTACAGATAAATCGGTAGATTTTGTGGGATTCTTCAGCGTAGGTGCGAGTTCGTCGCACAAAGCACGCGCAAGGTCTTTGTTTAACCGGTACCGTTTGACAAACTCGGCATCCTCTAAATCGAAGGGGTTACATTGGACACGTAATCGCCTTCTTTATCTGTTGGAGCAAGGTCCGGGGAGTACGTTGGATGAGATTCCAATCGAAGCTTCTCTAATTTGGATGGTTGTTCGCGAGGGTTCAACCATTGCGATGAGCGTTTCCTATTATCGTACAGGATCCACTTTTTATCACAGGTAATGATTCGATTTAAAATTCCTTCATTATTGTGCCGGTTGAGTAATGTAACACAGCAGTCGACGCGCATTTGTCATTTTGCTGCACTCAATTCATGAGGTGGGTACCACCTTTCAAGCTTTTTCACCTTCCCAATTTGCTTCAAGTGGATTAAAAGAGTTTTATCACTAACACCGCAGCCTGCAGCTAACTCGGACGTAGTTTGCGATGGATCCGCTTCCACAATAGCCTTCATTTCTTGATTATCAACTTTGGTCCCCGGCCGTCCACGGGGCTTGTTCTGCAGGTCGAAATTTCCAGAACGAAAACGTTGGAACCAAAAAACGCACTGTGTTTTCTTTTGCAACACCGCCGCCATACAAATAAATCCTTCGAGCCGTTTCTGCAGCACTGGTGCCACGGTGGAACTCGTACTTGAAAATAATACGATATTTCAAGTTTTCCATTTTGTAAACAGAGTGACGCAAAGAAAAAACCAAAAGAGGAAAAAACAAACGAATTACGGTTTTCGAAACACAAATGCATGAGTAAATAGCGGTATAAATTTGAAATTGGAATTCCTAACCAAAGAAGATATATTTGAGATCAAAGTGGCCAGTACCTACGACAAAACGCCAATTACATATGTAAGGACCTAATACTTATATAATAATAATTTTTGTACGTAATTTGGGTTTTCCTATACTTTCAACAACTTGATAAAATTAAACCGATTAAATAACTGCTGTTAAAATCTCTTATCTTGTCAACCTCGAGGCGACACACTGCACACACTGAACATAAGTTAAACAGGGATTTTTTTTTTCAGGAAAAGACATTAAGTAAATACTGAAACGCATTTATTAATTATTTTTACTACATATAGCTGCACAAGATAATTTTATGGCTTACACTATATTTACAAAATAAGTAACTTAAAACAATATTTACAATTACTTGACTATACTCATTACTTAGTCGTGGTATCTTAAATGCTACACATCACATCTAAGGAGATCTAATCCACTTCCTCAACGGTGGGTCCGGCGTGGTTCGCGTGCGCATGCTGTTGCTGGAAGCCCTGCGCGCCCGCCCCCGCGCCGTGCATCTTGCTCATCACCGGCGAGCAGACCCGCTGCACTTCCTTCAGCTTGTGCTCGAACTCTTCCTTGTCGGCCAACGTGTTGTTATCCAGCCACCTGATGGCCTCCTCACACTCGCGCCGGGTCCCTTCCTTATCCTGCTCGCTCAGCTTGTCCCCGGCCTCGTCGAGCGCCTGCTTCACGTTGAACACGTATGACTCAAGCTGGTTCCGCGCGGACACCCGCTCCCTCTGCCGGTCGTCCTCGTCCTTGTAGCGCTCGGCGTCGGCTACCATGCGGTCGATCTCTGCCTGCGATAGCCGGCCTTTGTCGTTCTTGATGACGATGTTCTTGCTGCGCCCGGTGCTGTTCTCCTTGGCGGACACGTTCAAGATACCGTTGGCGTCGAGGTCAAAGGTGACGTCTATCTTGGGCACGCCACGAGGAGCCGGTGGTATTCCGGTGAGGTCAAAGCGACCCAGCAGGTTGTTGTCTTTGGTCATCGCCCTCTCGCCCTCGTACACTTGAATAGTGACGGCGGGCTGATTGTCGGAGTACGTGGTGAACGTTTGCGACTGTTTGCACGGAATCTTTGCGTTTCGTTCGATGATCTTGGTCATGACGCCACCGGCTGTCTCGATGCCCAGAGATAGCGGTGCCACGTCCACCAGAAGCACGTCCTGGATCTTGCTGTGCTGCTCGCCGCTTAATATAGCGGCTTGCACCGCTGCGCCGTAGGCCACGGCTTCGTCTGGATTGATCGACAAGTTCAATTTCTTGCCACAGAAGAAGTTCTGGAGCATGCTCTGAATCTTGGGAATACGAGTGGAGCCGCCCACTAGAACCACATCGTGAATGGAGCTTTTATCGAGCTTAGCGTCATTGAGAGCCTTCTCCACTGGTTCTAGAGTACCGCGGAACAGATCCGAATTCAGTTCCTCGAATCTCGCCCGCGACACTCTCGTGTAAAAGTCGATGCCCTCGTGCAAAGCGTCGATCTCGATGGTGGCTTCAGTGCTCGATGACAGAGTACGTTTCGCGCGCTCGGCAGCAGTACGGAGACGACGGAGAGCACGGGAGTTGCCTTTGATGTCTTTCTTGTACTTTCTTTTGAACTCCTCTGCCAGATGGTTCACCAGTCTGTTGTCGAAGTCCTCTCCTCCGAGATGCGTGTCTCCAGCCGTCGCCTTCACCTCGAACAGCGAGCCCTCGTCGATGGTCAGGATGGAGACATCGAACGTTCCGCCACCAAGGTCGAAGATTAAAACGTTTCGCTCTCCCTTGAGGTTCTTATCCAAACCGTACGCCAGAGCAGCGGCGGTGGGCTCGTTGATGATGCGCAGCACGTTAAGGCCGGCGATGGCTCCAGCATCCTTCGTGGCCTGCCGCTGGGAGTCGTTGAAGTAGGCCGGCACAGTGATGACGGCGTCGCGGACTGCCGTACCGAGGTAGGCCTCCGCGGTTTCCTTCATCTTCGTCAATACCATGCTGCTGATCTCCTCTGGAGCGAACCTTTTCGTTTCCCCTTTGAACTCGATTTGAATTTTGGTTTTGCCGCAGTCGTTGATGACTTTAAATGGCCAGTGCTGCATATCCTGTTGTATTTTGGGATCATGAAATTTCCTTCCGATGAGCCGCTTGGCGTCGAACACTGTGTTGTTGGGGTTCAGAGCCACCTGATTTTTCGCGGCATCGCCAATGAGCCTCTCGGTGTCGGTGAAGGCCACGTAAGATGGTGTCGTCCTGTTTCCCTGGTCGTTAGCAATGATTTCCACATTACCATGTTGCCAAACTCCAACACACGAATATGTCGTACCGAGATCAATCCCAATAGCTGGCATTTTTAAATTTGTTTTCTCGTCACACACTTGAAAATATTCCTCAATAACTTGTTTGTATGTATAAACTTCGGTAAACTAGCGTTTATCGAACACGCCTTCAGACTTCTTCTCGCTTTGAATTGTTTTCAAATAATACATGTCTTGCCGCGCTCGCGAGCTGCTTTTATACTGGCTAGAACTGAACGAATAGACGTCTAGAAAATTCTCGATCATTCTGTCATCAACCAATCAGAGACCCACTTTTGTAGAAGGTTCGAGAATGCAGTAGCTTTTAACCAATAAGCATTAAATGTGAGTGAAAGAGAAAGAACAAACTATTGTACATTTTGCATAGGAGAGAAAAGGACAGTATTTAAATCCGAACATAAAATGTGTTGCGGCGTAATAAAATTTCCGCTTATTAATGGAGTTGTAGGAAATAATATTACGAGCACATAGTGTTATCAGGACATGAATGAAGTGGAATAAGAAATCTCTTAGATGTATAGCAGATATTAAAAATATTTTTAATATGTGATACTTATATATTTTTATATATTAAACAAATATTAAAAAAACTAAACATTTGTTTTTTGTTTTGATAATTTAATTAATTATGTTTAAATCAAACCATTTAAATATTAATTATAAATCCTAAATATTATTTAGATTGTTTAGCTGCTAAGCAAGGTTTTTGAACAGAAAAGTAAAGATGTCCAATACCTCTAACTAAAACTCCATATTTTTATAATACTTTTACCTTTAGTTTTATGGCGCGGGCGTAGTGAAATTAAAGTGTAAAAATATAAAAATGGATGTTAGTTGCAACGTCTCGCTAAAACTCAACAACGGCTGGACAGATTTGGCTAATTTTGGTCTTGAAATAATTGTGCTAGTAAGTATATAGTTTTACTATACTATATACGTACTTCCACAATTATATACTATAATATATAGATAGTAAATGTTTAATGTAGGTTGGTTGGTAGGTAGGTACGTATCTGGAGAGGTATGATATATATTTATATTAATAGTTGTTGTATAGTTCTGCCGTGATAATTAAGAATGCAGTAATCGCAAAATGGCGGTTTTGAGATAAACGCGGCAAACATGTTTTTAAACATCTGAGGATGAAGTTCATATTTTATTGGTCATAAAATATATCAATTGTTTGAGAAAATAATCAAGCTATCCCGAGATCATTTTCCTTTATTTCATTTATCAATATATGCAAACATAATGCGCATTACTGCGTTTAGGCTTAGCATCAGGTCTTGCAAGAACCACAGTATACGTAAACTAAATGCAGCAGTTGCGCATATTACTGCATTATGATCTACGGCATGTCGATTACTGCGTAATTTGTTAGTATTCAGTACCATTTTTTATGTTCGGGACTAAGTGGAAGTGGAGGTAAATATCCTCGCACACAGTTTTAAAGTCCGTTTTAAGGATTTTCTATGAAATTGACGAAAACCTTCTTCATGTTCTTTTATTAAGCAATATCGGGATGAAATAAAAATAAAACATTTTTTGTGTAACTTAAATTTATTAAGACAAAAACACAGTTCAATTCAGAACCTGCTCCTTTACTAAAGTCGGTTAAAAATTATAATATTCAGTCGGACTAGGAACGAAGTAGGAACTATATTGACTTAATCATTAAGTAAGAACAATATTGGCTTTGTGAATTAAACAATAAGCTCTTTCTTAATTTATAAATTAAATCAGTCTTTATTCAGTCATTGGCATAACTTTAAACTTAACTATGGCAGGTAAATACGTAAACATTAACTGAAAATTGTAATACGTAACGGTAAGCAATAGTAATAGTCTCGTATATCAAATCATATTCTCTTTCTTCTATACTTCACATTCAGTCATATTATAAACAGTCTCTTAGTACGTAGTATCAAAATGAAGTAATTGGTAACACTTAATCATAAAGATAATATATATTTATCTTGAAATAGACTTCAAATTGTCCTATTTCATGAGATAATGTACTACTATTTACCTACTTATCACATTTGCATAAGGCACATCGGTACACGCAGGAATGTTCTTAATCTAAAATCCTATAATATTAACAAAAAATAAATTACACCTTGAAAACATTAGGTAATTAATACCTATTAAACAATATCTAACATAAAAACAATCAACAAAAACAATAAATCCTATTAAAACATCTAAAAAGTACAAAAATATTTATTCTTCGGTCTCTCTAACTTCAATGAGATCTACAGAGTCATCTTTTACAGGAAGATTTTGCCAAAATAACAGTCTGTTTCCCGGTATTATGTCTCCTAGTTTCCTAAGTATACCAGTCTTTCTCTCCTGAGTTATTCCTCGTGGCTTCTGATTTCTATCTGTCTCAGGTATTGCTGACTGTTTTATTAATTTAGTTTTCAGGAAATCTATTTCCATCATATCACCGTCATGCGTTGTCTTAGCATATAGTTTCATACTATTTCTGTGTACCTCGACATAAACAATATTTTTTAAGTAGACTCTTTCTTCAGACTTTTTCAATTTATATTGCGATGAGTGATCTTTGAATTTGTAAAAATCAGAAATTTCCATGGGTTTTACATTGACTTTTCCTGAATTTGCTAGCTGTACACAATCAATAAAATCGGAGAAATCGTACACTTTCTTTGCTTTTTGAAGTTGATTTTCGACTTGATGGTGAAAATTGTCTGCAGACATAAACGTATGTCCTGGTTCGAGATATTTAATTAAAATTTTGTTTGCGCTGATTACATGGCTGTTTATAATCTGTACCAGAAATGTGAAAAATGCCCAATTTTTATTTTGGCTAGTGCAGTTGTCTGTCCAAACAATGATTTCATTGCAATCACGTTTACTTTCAAAAAAAGCTCTATATGTACTTATTATATCTTCCTGTTTTCTACCAGATATTGCTTCATGCCAGACCGCTGCGAAAGGTTTTTCTTTACTGGAGCCCAAAGGAACAAAACTTTCGTTAAATGCTATGATTCTTGGACAGAACATAACAATTTTAAACATGTCTAGCCTAGGTAACATAATTACCTTTTGTAAATCAGCCGAGTAGTAGCATTTTGACGATACTGATTCATTAATGGATTGCGTTACATCAAGTTGATAATGAATTCGTGCTTTTTCGTATTTCTCTCGATGATTGCGATATGAAGTGCAATCGGTACAATTCTCTGTATCTTTGCATGAAATTTGATGCAGTTTGTAACATTCACAGTGCTCACAGTCTTCGTTACCTAACTGGGCAAAAGATATATTCATATCTTTTTTTTAAAATTTCCTGTAGAGATCATAGGATACTTTAAAATCTGGTTTCTTTTGATTAAAATCAGTATGCATTATGGCTGCATTTAAATCGCTTGGTAAATATCTTCTGTTTGGTGCATGTGCCCTTCTGTAGTGTGCAATGGCTGGTCTAAAACTCTCGATATGCTCTTTGAGCTTTTCTCTGTCCAATTGTTTCGAATTGTCATGCTTCCCGCGTCGATCCCCTTGAGCTTCTGGAAGCTTTTTCATAATATCAAGCACACGTCTATCATTGTTCTTATGGAATCCAAGAGTCGTGAGAAAGAATGTCTTACACACTTCCTTCTTTCTATTGTCGATTTCTAAATTATACACATAAGTGTGCTTTCTCATCTGCTGGCTATCCTTAATACGCCTTAGAACTTCTTTTTCCCAGCGACTTGACATACAAACCTTGAGCTTCATAACTAAAGTTCCAAAATATTTCATTTACACGTTTGCGTTCTAATTCCGTAAAATACGACATGCATTTTTTAATACACCTTTCGTTACATCCAGTTTTGACAGCCATTTTCTCCAACTTAATTTTTTTCTTCTCTTCAAGTCTTGTTTCTAACGGTTCGTCAAATTTACGCCTGATCCTTGGTTTGCCAGATTTTGTTTTCCCCTTTGTAGTATTAACTAGTTCTATATTCTTTTCTGCCTCTATATGTTGGACATTCTGCGAACTGGATTCAGCTTCAAATGTATCGTGGTCCAAGTTGTTATGATGGGGCTCTTGATTTATCGAATTCTTCAAATTATCTGCCATTACCGGTGTATTTTCCACTGATGCTATGCTATTAACAGGTCTTTCTAATCCAAATGTTAAATCTGTTAATGTTAAATCTGTTAAATCCATCAAAGAGCTTGGGATCGTTTCATTACATAACAAACTAAATGATTCATTATCTTTATTGTTTGAGTCAAATTCATTATATAATAAATCAATTTGTATCTGTAAGGCAGTGTTACTTAAAGCCAATGTTGAGGCAAACTCGACTTCTGGTGTAAGTATATGCTTACAGTAATGGTCATAACTAAAAGGGTGATCCCAAAGGCTGTCGAAATTGCAGATGTTCAATTTAGGTTCAATTTCGATTATTTGATTTTCACTGACTGGAAAAACTTCAACATTTGAAGCAGAAGGTACTTCCGTAAGTTGATCCGATTTTCCAAGCACCATGTCCAATATGCTTCTGCCGCGGAAATTTTTGGCAGTCATTGTGAAAACAATGATCTGAAACATAAATATCATAAAGTATTGAAGATACCTAAAGTATTCACCGCCAAAATTTTAATCGAAATCCATTTTTGATAAGATGGCTTACCATGACGTATTAAAATGTCAGATGTTCGAGTGAGAAAAAGGGATGGATATTGTATATTCTATTGTATATACACACAAAACTATAAAAATAGAATATTATAATTAAAACTCACCCAAAAATGGTGGCATTAAAAAACCAACAACAAGCGCACAGGAGCAGTGCACGGCGCACGTATAACTTCGCCAAATGACGTCGACGCACTGATATTCTTAAACAAAACGCAGCACTGGATCGTAGCTGATCGTAAAACCAAGATTTCGCAAACATTTACTAAATTCAAATGCAGTAATATAGAGTACTGCGTTTTAATTTAGCAACTGGTATATTGATTTCAAAACAAACTATTGCAGTAATGGCTATTACTGCACTATGTTTTAGAATATTCTTACAAGTACTGCATTATTTTTTAGCACATGTTTAATGCTGCGCTTCTTCTTATGATTGATACATTTTTTATGCAAGTACTGCGAAAATCGGTAGTTAAAAACATACTTCTAGTAATTTTTTTTATGAAAATGTATTTTTTGCATGTACATTAATCCCTTGGAATGTCATTTCTGGTAAAAAGTGAAAATCCCAAAAATGTCGATTACTGCATTCTTTATTATGAGGGCAGAGTTGGTGTGGGTTGTAGGTGTAAGTAGTTTTTTATTTCAGATCATGGTTAAGACAGAACTACGTGCGTCGCGACAACTAGTAAACAAATAAATAATTTTAATATACCAGGCTTCAAAAAGTATGAAAGTAAAAAAATGCTAGGATATATAATTTTAATTGCAATAAATAAAAAATTGTAAGCAAAAATATTTTTTCGTCTGGTATTGCCGAGTAAAGTTTCGGGATACTTCGGGAAAGTGCTCGTTATTGATCGGATCTTCTATCTCTTTCGTTTAGCCAAAAAATATTTTAGTAATCTGAAGCTAATATCCGTATCATAATAAGCATTTAAGTATGTATTATGGATTTAATTACCAATTTTTATTAAAGTATTTCAATTAAATTACTATTTTGCTTTCATATCTGTACTTAGTTCAGTCTTAAAACATAACAAATACTTAATATTATTATCAAAAGATTGAGTTAACCCATGTTGACCATGTAGGTATGTTGTGGGACTTAGTAGAAGTAGGCATGTAGTATATTATGTACAGTCGCCTACAGATTTGGTGACAATAAAGTAGCCTGATTGGTTAGCCCTATAATATAATATTCGGTTCGTCAATTTCATTCAAATGCCTTAACTAGGTTTCCGTGTGAACGGACGATTCGGATGATTCGAACGGATGATAATTCATCATAAACATTATCGCATTCATCATTCACATACTGTTCGTTTATAAAATTAGTGAAGTTAATATATTAAGTAATATTTAATTATATAATAATGTACTCACTAACAAAATAATATTGCTATTTCTTAAACTATAACTACGTGGAATATTCCAGAACACTATTTTTGACTCAACTACGCATCATGTTGTCTCGCTCTACTGCATATAAAGAACATTCTAGAACGGTTATGCCACAAATTCAAAAATCACTTCAATGTTAGTTGCGCAACGTAACCCTACATAACTCCTTAATTTGGCAGTGTTATATATAAGTTTGGATAACTTCTCTTTAGGTCAGTTTTTACAGGCCTGGGGGCCTACCACGAGCTTTCCTAAAACTATCATGTTTCCAGAACACTTTGTTATAAGATTACAATAATAGTACTCTAATTCGTACCATGAGCATATAATAATGTATTAAAACAAACAGGGATGTGTAAGAACGAACATTATCAGATTGATTGTCTATGCTTTGCTATGGGCGAAAACGAGATAGCAACTTTTTTTCATACGCTTTGTCCTTCTCGCACGAATATTACGAATTGCGTTTCGTATTACGGATTTGACATAAACAAATATAGAAATATCTCACTAGAGAATTAGGCAAATTTAAATTGTTGTGTCTTAAACTAAATAACATTTATTTAAATAAACATAGATTAGCACGAGAATGTTTAAAAAATTGAGTGATTATACAGTAAAACTGTTTATAAACTTCAAATGTTTTAAAACGGATCGTACATGTGAAGTGTTGTTACATAGTTGTTTAACGCGCTCTAACTCAAAAAGTTTAAAGTGGTGTGGGAAGTATTAGTTGATATTTTTAAGAATTATACACATTCTCTTAATAATGGCATATAGAAACTGAGTAAATACCTACAAATAATAACTTTAAAATGGTTGAAGTCACTAATATTATATTGAAAACATCAAGGCAAAAGTTACAGACGCTAAAAGAATTTCAAGTGGCTCAAGTGGTTTAGGTTTATGTTTGCAGCGTTGGAACTCGTCGAGTTTCTGGACAACAGTTTGATATTCTATGGGAACATTTACATGCTCATAGGGATATCGCTGTTGCCTATAATAGATCCCTCCAAGCCAAGGAGTACTCTAAAAGAAAGTGGCAAGATATCGCCGAAACCTTAAATGGGCAAGGCGAAGGCGCTCATAAATATTGGAAAAGCTGGTTCAAAGTAAACTAAAACAACATATTATTAATCTTTATTTCATACAATATTATGTAACATTACCATTAACCATAGTCTATAAATTTATTATAATGTATTTTTTCAGTATTGGGTCGATTACAAGACAAAATTAAAAAAAGAGTGGCAGCCTTGCGATCCTCCCAACGCAGGACTGGAGGAGGGCCATCAACGGAGCAACCTCTGTCCGAGGTCGAAAATAAGTTCCTCCAGATATTGGGGGATGATTACGGACAGGGGTTAAGTGGTGTACAAGTGGAACCATTTCCGGTGAGAGACAAATAATATTTGTTTATTAGATTATAAATATAATATATTAAATATTAATAGCTACAAGTATAGCACCTACAGCCTATACTTAAGATGTTTGGCTGGAATAAATGGCTAGAAATTATAAGACTATTTATTGATTTTTATCTTTTTTATGTGTTTACTTAGTTTTTTATGTCATTTAATAATAATTATTTATACTATAACACATTTAACAAATATAGTAACTAACTAACTGTAACTAATCAATTGACAACCTCTATGGCTCAGTGGTTCAGCGCGTTGGTGCCCAAGCGAGGGGGTCACGGGTTCGAATCCCGCCGAAGGAACAAAAAGTTTTTCTGTGTTCCTGGGTCATGGATGTGTATTATGTGTATAATATAATAAAAATCTTAAATGATATGTATAGTATAAAAGTATTAAATATACTTCCCGTTTTCTGGTACCTGTAACACAAGTTCTTCGGATACTTAGCACGGGGCCAGATTGACGTGGTGTGAAGCGTCCATAGTATTATTATTATTATTATTATTAATCATAAATATAATCAAGGTAATGGTAGCTCACATTAATTCTTCGTATTATGTGGAAAATATTATGTAATTAAAATGTTTTATTTTGGAACAACGGTTAAATCTAATTATATTTTATTTTATTTGTTTACAGCCCTCTGGGAGCACACCAGCTATAGAAGTGGCGTCACCGATCATTGACTTTCCTTTCCCTGAGTCCATGATCCTGGATCAAGAATATTCTCCAGCCTCAGAATCAATTTTAATTGCTCCATCTGAATCCCTCCAAACCCTTGTAGTCCAAGAGCCACCTGTCATTCGACCATCGCCTAGCCGGACCCCTCTCCCTGACCCACCTGCACCAGCCGAAGCTATGGTCTCCCACGAGGCTGCTAGACGTTCCCTCGTACAGTCCGCAGAAAGTAGGGCACAGGCTACTTTAAGTGGTAGTCAATCTCTAGAGGGTATAAACCATACCCTAGTAGAGATAAAGGAGGCCTTAACAGAATTGTGCAGTATTTATCTGAGGATTGAGAGGCAAGTATGGAACTGAATTTTTGTATTTTACACAGCAAAACTCAACAAGTTAGTATTTTTGTTGCTTTCATACATACAGACATTAACTTATAGAAATCAATTTCAAGAAATCAATTTTCATTACACACAAAAAATAAATAAAACAAAGACTAGAAAAACATAAGTCTTATTTGTTTACATTTTACCAATGATTTTTATTAAGACTACAATTACAATAATATTGTGAGTACATCAAAATGTTATTATTCCTAAGGTGTGCAATCATTAAAAAAATAATTTACTTTTTATTGAGTTTTAGCAGTCTTTGACTCCTTTTTAAATTTATTAATAGATTTCAAATATTTTCTGGAAGTTGGCCTTCGAATTAATTGTATTCTATATTAATATACAATTTATACTTAAATGACAACTTCGCTTAGCACCTAAAAAGAATAAAATACATATAAAATAAATTTTTGAGTTTTTAAAAATATAAATGTTTGGTTTCAGGGCTATAAATGCCGCCTTTCCCAGAGCCGCTGAATGAGAGCATTCCGTGTGGCATGACCCCGTTGCAGCTCTATGTTTGCACTGCCTGGGAGCACTTCAGCCCTACTGAGGCTTAATTGTAATTGGGCTTCTAGTGCCACCTCTTCGTGGCTCAAGTGTGGTACTGGAGTATAAATATAGCCCTATTGCAAATGTTATGTAATATTACACAAGCATTTACAATAGAGCCTGCTACACCCTTGGTGTGTAGTGTAACACTCTGTGCACAAGTAAGCAACGAAAACGTGCTTTAAGAAGCCCGATTGCTCGCTCCACAGTGTTCCTAGCGCGAACATGCAAGTTAGTGTAGTGTGCTTCGGGTGTTCGAGGCCGCATCTAATATTGGGGTCATCATAGTCTTCCTCAGTGGATAACCAGAGTCACCTTAAAGTAATATAATAACTAATAATGTTAAACTGTATATTTACTATAAATATAAACTGTTTTTTTTTTTATATTGGTACCTAGGAACCAAATATTTTCTGTTTCGCTAAGGGTTTCAAGATGGTCCTTCAATGGATGATTGGCCCATATAAATGAATCGTGTGTCGCACCACCATAACTTGCATCTCCACTAGTAATGTTCATTTTTACATCACAAACTTCATAGCTTTAAACATGTAAATATAATGGCAATTCATAGCTTTAAGCATGTAAATAAAATTGTAATTTATAGATTAAAACTTGTAAATAAGAACATAATATTTTTATTAATAAATACAATCTTTCTTTTTACTATTTTTGTTTATAATTCTTTACTTAGAAAAGAGTTATTTTCAATTAACCATATATTTTATCTTTTACTATAACCAAGTCAGGAATAATCACTCATGATTTGGTTATAACTTACTACTTGAACATTCAGTGAATGGTAATGTTTGCGACAGTAATAACGCTCTTCATTTTCTGCTGGGCGAACTATCGCAATATGGGTACAATCTATGCAGCCTAAGACCCCAGGAATTTTGAACTTATTGTAGAATCTATAACAAATTATTAGGTTTTATAATAAAAGTGTAGACGTGGGTATATAAAGTGTAATAATTTAAAAAATATATGCCATGGTTACTCTGTTTTTATTCTGTTTCGTTCTTGGTCAGTAGATGGAAATGATATATATTTCTGCCTCATTTCTGTGGAGTTCAGGCAAGCAGTAACTTGTGCTATTGCAGACGAAATTGTTTGCTGAGCCATTGAATTTCCTTCAATATTCCCTGTAGGACGTTGATACGAACCAGTCGCATAAAATGACAATGCGGTCAGCACCTAAAACAATGTAAGTATTATGTAAGCTTTTTACCTAGGATGGGTCATTTTGTGTTTAAGAATCAACGGGAAATAAAGACTTACCTTAGTATCTACAGATAAATCGGTAGATTTTGTGGGATTCTTCAGCGTAGGTGCGAGTTCGTCGCACAAAGCACGCGCAAGGTCTTTGTTTAACCGGTACCGTTTGACAAACTCGGCATCCTCTAAATCGAAGGGGTTACATTGGACACGTAATCGCCTTCTTTATCTGTTGGAGCAAGGTCCGGGGAGTACGTTGGATGAGATTCCAATCGAAGCTTCTCTAATTTGGATGGTTGTTCGCGAGGGTTCAACCATTGCGATGAGCGTTTCCTATTATCGTACAGGATCCACTTTTTATCACAGGTAATGATTCGATTTAAAATTCCTTCATTATTGTGCCGGTTGAGTAATGTAACACAGCAGTCGACGCGCATTTGTCATTTTGCTGCACTCAATTCATGAGGTGGGTACCACCTTTCAAGCTTTTTCACCTTCCCAATTTGCTTCAAGTGGATTAAAAGAGTTTTATCACTAACACCGCAGCCTGCAGCTAACTCGGACGTAGTTTGCGATGGATCCGCTTCCACAATAGCCTTCATTTCTTGATTATCAACTTTGGTCCCCGGCCGTCCACGGGGCTTGTTCTGCAGGTCGAAATTTCCAGAACGAAAACGTTGGAACCAAAAAACGCACTGTGTTTTCTTTTGCAACACCGCCGCCATACAAATAAATCCTTCGAGCCGTTTCTGCAGCACTGGTGCCACGGTGGAACTCGTACTTGAAAATAATACGATATTTCAAGTTTTCCATTTTGTAAACAGAGTGACGCAAAGAAAAAACCAAAAGAGGAAAAAACAAACGAATTACGGTTTTCTAAACACAAATGCATGAGTAAATAGCGGTATAAATTTGAAATTGGAATTCCTAACCAAAGAAGATATATTTGAGATCAAAGTGGCCAGTACCTACGACAAAACGCCAATTACATATGTAAGGACCTAATACTTATATAATAATAATTTTTGTACGTAATTTGGGTTTTCCTATACTTTCAACAACTTGATAAAATTAAACCGATTAAATAACTGCTGTTAAAATCTCTTATCTTGTCAACCTCGAGGCGACACACTGCACACACTGAACATAAGTTAAACAGGGATTTTTTTTTTCAGGAAAAGACATTAAGTAAATACTGAAACGCATTTATTAATTATTTTTACTACATATAGCTGCACAAGATAATTTTATGGCTTACACTATATTTACAAAATAAGTAACTTAAAACAATATTTACAATTACTTGACTATACTCATTACTTAGTCGTGGTATCTTAAATGCTACACATCACATCTAAGGAGATCTAATCCACTTCCTCAACGGTGGGTCCGGCGTGGTTCGCGTGCGCATGCTGTTGCTGGAAGCCCTGCGCGCCCGCCCCCGCGCCGTGCATCTTGCTCATCACCGGCGAGCAGACCCGCTGCACTTCCTTCAGCTTGTGCTCGAACTCTTCCTTGTCGGCCAACGTGTTGTTATCCAGCCACCTGATGGCCTCCTCACACTCGCGCCGGGTCCCTTCCTTATCCTGCTCGCTCAGCTTGTCCCCGGCCTCGTCGAGCGCCTGCTTCACGTTGAACACGTATGACTCAAGCTGGTTCCGCGCGGACACCCGCTCCCTCTGCCGGTCGTCCTCGTCCTTGTAGCGCTCGGCGTCGGCTACCATGCGGTCGATCTCTGCCTGCGATAGCCGGCCTTTGTCGTTCTTGATGACGATGTTCTTGCTGCGCCCGGTGCTGTTCTCCTTGGCGGACACGTTCAAGATACCGTTGGCGTCGAGGTCAAAGGTGACGTCTATCTTGGGCACGCCACGAGGAGCCGGCGGTATTCCGGTGAGGTCAAAGCGACCCAGCAGGTTGTTGTCTTTGGTCATCGCCCTCTCGCCCTCGTACACTTGAATAGTGACGGCGGGCTGATTGTCGGAGTACGTGGTGAACGTTTGCGACTGTTTGCACGGAATCTTTGCGTTTCGTTCGATGATCTTGGTCATGACGCCACCGGCTGTCTCGATGCCCAGAGATAGCGGTGCCACGTCCACCAGAAGCACGTCCTGGATCTTGCTGTGCTGCTCGCCGCTTAATATAGCGGCTTGCACCGCTGCGCCGTAGGCCACGGCTTCGTCTGGATTGATCGACAAGTTCAATTTCTTGCCACAGAAGAAGTTCTGGAGCATGCTCTGAATCTTGGGAATACGAGTGGAGCCGCCCACTAGAACCACATCGTGAATGGAGCTTTTATCGAGCTTAGCGTCCTTGAGAGCCTTCTCCACTGGTTCTAGAGTACCGCGGAACAGATCCGAATTCAGTTCCTCGAATCTCGCCCGCGACACTCTCGTGTAAAAGTCGATGCCCTCGTGCAAAGCGTCGATCTCGATGGTGGCTTCAGTGCTCGATGACAGAGTACGTTTCGCGCGCTCGGCAGCAGTACGGAGACGACGGAGAGCACGGGAGTTGCCTTTGATGTCTTTCTTGTACTTTCTTTTGAACTCCTCTGCCAGATGGTTCACCAGTCTGTTGTCGAAGTCCTCTCCTCCGAGATGCGTGTCTCCAGCCGTCGCCTTCACCTCGAACAGCGAGCCCTCGTCGATGGTCAGGATGGAGACATCGAACGTTCCGCCACCAAGGTCGAAGATTAAAACGTTTCGCTCTCCCTTGAGGTTCTTATCCAAACCGTACGCCAGAGCAGCGGCGGTGGGCTCGTTGATGATGCGCAGCACGTTAAGGCCGGCGATGGCTCCAGCATCCTTCGTGGCCTGCCGCTGGGAGTCGTTGAAGTAGGCCGGCACAGTGATGACGGCGTCGCGGACTGCCGTACCGAGGTAGGCCTCCGCGGTTTCCTTCATCTTCGTCAATACCATGCTGCTGATCTCCTCTGGAGCGAACCTTTTCGTTTCCCCTTTGAACTCGATTTGAATTTTGGTTTTGCCGCAGTCGTTGATGACTTTAAATGGCCAGTGCTGCATATCCTGTTGTATTTTGGGATCATGAAATTTCCTTCCGATGAGCCGCTTGGCGTCGAACACTGTGTTGTTGGGGTTCAGAGCCACCTGATTTTTCGCGGCATCGCCAATGAGCCTCTCGGTGTCGGTGAAGGCCACGTAAGATGGTGTCGTCCTGTTTCCCTGGTCGTTAGCAATGATTTCCACATTACCATGTTGCCAAACTCCAACACACGAATATGTCGTACCGAGATCAATCCCAATAGCTGGCATTTTTAAATTTGTTTTCTCGTCACACACTTGAAAATATTCCTCAATAACTTGTTTGTATGTATAAACTTCAGTAAACTAGCGTTTATCGAACACGCCTTCAGACTTCTTCTCGCTTTGAATTGTTTTCAAATAATACATGTCTTGCCGCGCTCGCGAGCTGCTTTTATACTGGCTAGAACTGAACGAATAGACGTCTAGAAAATTCTCGATTATTCTGTCATCAACCAATCAGAGACCCACTTTTGTAGAAGGTTCGAGAATGCAGTAGCTTTTAACCAATAAGCATTAAATGTGAGTGAAAGAGAAAGAACAAACTATTGTACATTTTGCATAGGAGAGAAAAGGACAGTATTTAAATCCGAACATAAAATGTGTTGCGGCGTAATAAAATTTCCGCTTATTAATGGAGTTGTAGGAAATAGTATTACGAGCACATAGTGTTATCAGGACATGAATGAAGTGGAATAAGAAATCTCTTAGATGTATAGCAGATATTAAAAATATTTTTAATATCTGATACTTATATATTTTTATATATTATACAAATATTAAAAAACTAAACATTTGTTTTTTGTTTTTTAAAACCATTTAAATATTAAGCTGCTAAGCAAGGTTATTAAACAGAAAAGTAAGGATATCCAATACCTCTAACTAAAACTCCATAGTTTTATAATACTTTTACCTTTAGTTTTATGGCGCGGGCGTAGTGAAATTAAAGTGTAAAAATATAAAAATGGATGTTAGTTTCAACGTCTCGCTAAAACTCAACAACGGCTGGACAGATTTGGCTAATTTTGGTCTTGAAATAATTGTGCAAGTAAGTATATAGTTTTACTATACTATATACGTACTTCCACAATTATATACTATAATATATAGATAGTAAATGTTTAATGTAGGTTGGTTGGTAGGTAGGTACGTATCTGGATAGGTATGATATATATTTATATTAATATGTTGTTGTATAGTTGGTGTGGGTTGTAGGTGTAAGTAGTTTTTTATTTCAGATCATGGTTAAGACAGAACAAAGTGCGTCACGACAACTAGTAAACAAATAAATAATTTTAATATACCAGGCTTCAAAAAGTATGAAAGTAAAAAAAATGCTAGGATATATAATTTTAATTGCAATAAATAAAAAATTGTAAGCAAAAATATTTTTTCGGCTGGTATTGCCGAGTAAAGTTTCGGGATACTTCGGGAAAGTGCTCGTTATTGATCGGATCTTGAATCTCTTTCGTTTATAGTCTAAGCGTTAGCCAAAAAATATTTTAGTAATCTGAAGCTAATATCCGTATCATAATAAGCATTTAAGTATGTATTATGGATTTAGTTACCCTTTTTTATTAAATTATTTCAATTAAATTACTATTTTGTTTTCATATCTGTAGTTAGTTTACTCTTAAAACATAACAAATAATATTATTATCAAAAGATTGAGTTAACCCATGTTGACCATGCAGGTATGTTGTGGGACTTAGTAGAAGTAGGCATGTAGTATATTATGTACAGTCGCCTACAGATTTGGTGGAAATAAGGTAGCCTGATTGGTTATCCCTATAAATTAATATTCGGTTCGTCAAATTTCATTCAAATGCCTTAACTAGGTTTCCGTGTGAACGGACGATTCGGATGATTTTAACGGATGATAATTCATCATAAACATTATCGCATTCATCATTCACATACTTTTCGTTTATAAAATTAGTGAAGTTAATATATTAAGTAATATTTAATTATATAACAATGTACTCACTAACAAAATAATATTGCTATTTCTTAAACTATAATTACGTGGAATATTCCAGAACACTATTTTTGACTCAACTACGCATTATGTTGTCTCGCTCTACTGCATATAAAGAACATTCTAGAACGGTTATGCCACAAATTCAAAAATCACTTCGATGATAGTTGCGCAACGTAACCCTACATAACTCCTTAATTTGGCAGTGTTATATATTGATTTTGTTGTCGTCACATCTATAAAAGCCCCGTTGCCCTCCTCTGCTTTGCATTTCGGTATAAAATAGACTAGGAAGCGCACGTTTAATACGTACAAAATATTAAAATAGAACAAAGGAGATAATTTATATGATAAAATTAGTAGAAAAGAAAAAACGGAATGTCCAAAGAACCGGTTTAAATTTTATAATTTTGCATAACGGTCGTGTTTTGGAAAAAATGTGGCAACCAAAAATAATTATGACGCAGTCATCGCCCGGTTAAGGTCAAACGAGTGTAGATACGGAGAAAAGCAAAGAATTCGCATAGCTATGTGAGGTGGGTACACGTCAATATTTAATATTTTTTAGTCTAAAACTAAATTCAAGTTGTTTTCGATTCCCTAACTCTATATAGAACTACAAGACCAGATTGGTATTTTGTACCCCATGGTACGCAGCAAATATTGATATTATTTTTTCAAAATGGCGGCGCACAGAGCAGCAGCTGTTTGCTACGCGTGGTCATGTTGCTTTTGTTAAACACAATTGACAGCATTTTTAAATCGATTTCACTGTACTATAATAAAGAAGTTAAAGTTTATTATAAAAAGGAAATACAAAATGTTATAAGTTGTAACATAGTAATCAATTTACCATCTGTAAAAAAGAAAGACGCAATTAAAACGTGTGTGCGTACATGAAGTTATTAAACGATATAAATATTTATTTATCGTGATAAATAAACAGAAATCAAAAGAACAATTTAACTATAGTCAGATTAATGAAGAAGAAACTAAAATTATATTAAAATTAGGTTCAAGCAAAGAAATGATAAGAAAAAAATGAAATTGGTTTATGAAGTAAGTCGTTTATGTAAGACTTGAAAGTAATTATATCGAAATCGATAAAAATTAAATTGCAGAAGTGAGCATTTTGTTAATAATCCAAAAATCAGAAAGTCATTGTATTAGTAGGTAGATAATTTAGTCGAAAACTGACGATGATGTCAGTAGCAAGGTTGTTGTTATTGTGCATACGTTGAAATAAATTGATGTTAAGTACCTACCTATTACTAATTACTGACAAATATTTCTAAATTATAGATAGGCTATGACATACATTTGACAGATCAAATCTTCATACAAGAAAAAGTTACGCCATCTTGGTTTTCATCATGTTTCAAATGTCGGCCATCTTGTTTTGACCATAATATAATAAATGTCAAAATGGCCCCAAAATTCACAAAAGTATAACTGGAGACACTTTTTGCCTCAACATGCCTCGTCTATAATATATACGTCTATGTTGAATTAATGAAGTTAAATTACCAATAATCGCACAAAAAAAAACAAAGAAGTACTTATAAATGTTAAGCAGGTAAGTATACCTAAGAGTTTAAAAATAACAATAAAATAAAAACAAAATAAGTACGTCATTAGTTAATATTTTATTCAAAAGAAATTGCAATTAAAAGTTATTGGAGAACTTAATGTAGGAAGGAAGTAAGATAGCACGAGTTCTAAATAAAATACAAAAATTGGACTAGACTCCAATTCCCATAAAAAAATAGACGAGTTTCTTTCTTAGTAGGTATATTCTTTAAATTGACGGATTTTATTATTGTGATGCAATGTTAAGTTTTAAAATGCGTGAATTTGTATGATTTAAAAGTTCTTGACAGTACAAGAACTAGTACTTCGTTTCATAATATTAATTTAGAGTTGATATTGAGTATATTGTTGAGATTATACCTCTGTAAGATTTAAGATTATTTTAATTAAGATCACTTATAGAAATATTGCGCACTTATAAGTATATGGATAGTTTAATTATAACGTGGCAGATATTTTTTTACCAAAAGATATAACATAAGATTAAATGGGAATCATTATAAGTAATTATACGTATTTTGGTATCAAAATAGAAAAGACCTATTCTGAATTCTGATACATTAGATAATTTTGAAAGTAAATAAAATATAAAAATAGAAGACTGATTCGAAAACCTGAAAAATAAAACAAAAATTAAGAAAACTTAAAAGTTAGGAGATTAATAATAATTAGAAGAGGTGGCCTAAAATTACACACATATTACTAGTTTGTGTTATTTAAAATATATATTACTAAATATTACAATGTTTTAAAATACGAAGTAATAATCATAATATTTGTTTGGTAGAATATGATAAAAAATAAAAAAGCTGTCAACGATATTGATTAAACAGAATTTTGAAAATCGGTTCACAGATAGCGGAATTATCGTTAAACATACGAAAAAAATTAAACAGCAGAACATATTATGACCGCCTTCTTTTTTTGGAAATCGGTTAAAAAGGAAAATTAATAGATTTGGGCTCTGCATAAGATCTGCATTCTCAGTAGTAGGTATTTTAAATCTTATTAGAATTATGTGAAATGAAACTAATCAAAGATACTTAGTTATATTATATACAGAATTTGGAAAAGATATCTAGGCCAATACATAAATATAAATTGAGACGAAAAGAAACTCTCCATGAGATAAAATTAAGTCGGTGTGAGGTATGCTAGTAGAAGTCTAAATAATATAAACTTATCTGTATGAGATCTACGTTCAAAGCAGCATTTACATATTTAAAATTGTTTTAGAATAAAAGCCAATGTGATTAGCTGTTACGATTTTTAAGTAAGAAAATTTGAGAATGATGAAACATACCTAGACAAAATATAGTGGTACATATTTTGAATATTATCAAAATGATGTAAAGTTCTATAGTACAATAAGCAACAAGTATAAAAAAACGTAGTTACCAAGTGAGAAAAAAAAAAGTTAAAAAGGGTCTTTATTAGATCTGAAATTATTGGCGAAGTCTTAAATATTATGCTAACGAAAAGCGAGAAAAATTGAGAAAAGAATAGTACTTAGCTTTAAATAAATACGAAAAAAACAATTATACATTAAAGGGAACCTGTCTGTTAATGGAAGTCTTAGAAGTATTTAATTTTATAAGCCTATTAAAATTGTGATATACGTATAATTCCAAAAAGGTTTTTTTTTTTGAAGTAATCAAAAGCCATTGATGCTTAAATTATTGTGAGTAGGAGACATTATTTCTATTTTCGAATAACACAATAATATAAAATAAAATAGTTTTAAAAGCTTTTATTTTATAAAATTCAAAAGCTCTCGAAAGATAATCTAAAATTAAATATGAAAATTAATCAATGTAGGGTCTGCCTAGGACCTTAGGATCTGGGTTCATAGTGGTATTTGAAATATTGTTAGAATGGTGTCAAATGAAACTAAACTACGACAGTTTTAATAAGTAGAGAATTTGACAAAGATATTTAGGCCAATACACAAATATCAGTATAGATGAGACGAAAAGAAAATTTCCATGAGACCTAAAATTAAGTCTGTGTGAGAAATGTATTGATGGTAGAAGTCTAAATAATATAAACTTATAAGGTTTAGGGTCTGCATGAGATCTGGTTCACAGCAGTATTTAGATTTTTATAATTATTTTAGAATAAAAGCCAATGTCAATAGCGGTTAAAATTTGTAGAGAATTTGATAAAGCTATTCAACATACTTATACAAAAAAATACAAAGAAAACCTATAACAATATGATAGATGCTCAGAGAGAAAGTAAATATGCCTAGGGTTACTGAATAACACCTTAGTGTACACTTGTACAGTGGTATATTTTATTTTATCAAAATGATGCAAAAATATACAAGAACAAAGAGAAAAAAATCGATGAAAGAAATGAAGGCAATTATTATGATTAATCCATGAGGCGGTCTTCATAACATCTGAGATTAAGTATAGGTCAAGTCTTTCAAATATTTAGATTTAAATATGAAAGAATTAAGTATACCTTGACTCCTGATAGGCGTCTTTATAGAGTATTACAATTGTAAGATTTTTTCTATAGCAAAATCTAAAGCTGCTTATCATACCTACTATTCCTACTGAAAGTATTGTGGTTAGATGTGTACAAATAGAAATACATATTTTTATAAATAATCAGCCTGCAAAAGATGATAGAAGATATTGCAATTTGATTTTTTCAAGTTAAATAAACATAACAAGAGAGGGAGTAGAATGTACACGGTACAGAGGACGAGGAGTGATAGCAAAATTTGTGATAAAACTACATCTTAAGATTTTAGAGAATAATAAAGCGGCTAAAGTAGAGTTTACAAAGATAAAGTTTTAGATTTTAAAACTAAAAATTCTCAATGATGACCATGTTAAACATAGATTAAATATTGATATATATTTTTGAATATTAGGATTTTATGATACAAAGTACAAATCAATCGAGTATAACAACCAAATAAGTAAGAATTGTACAAAGAATGAGGGGCTGTTTTTTTTGGATGTTAGGTAGTATGTAGTTGTCTAAAGTAGCAGTCGCTCAAAGATGATTGTCGTAAAGAGTTTTTTGTAACAATAATGTATTTGCAAAATAAGGAAGCATAAGTTATTTAGATGATCATTAAAAAAATAAGGACGATAGGTGTGTTGTATCTGAGGTGGAGTCTTAAAAAGACTGGAGATTTTGCTGTAGAACTTGAATGGTGTTTTTGTAGAGAATATTAGATTACTTTCTTTTTAAAGCATCTGAGGTTAGTCAAATAAAGATAAATAGAGCTTGAATCCTCCTAAATTATAGATGTCGTATATTAAATTGTTGAAGCGTAAAACAAAACACGAGATGAGTATATACAATATAGGTACCTTTACGTGGATAGTTAGGAAGTTATTACTTTAAAACTGTTAAGGTGTAATATACAACTCCATATAGGTGGATAAGTATCCAGCCCACTATAAAACTGTTGAGTTAAGATAGACTAGGTGTTTTTACTTTTTGCAAAAAAAAATAAGGTTAGTAGAAAAATTAGGAATAGGTAGCTATTAATTATTTATAAACGGTTGAGATAAAATATAAAAGAAGAACGGTAGTATTGTCTTTGACATAAAATATATAATATATCAAAATGGAAAAGGTCTGAAATGTTTAACGGTGAAATACAATTTCGGGTGATATATTATGCGGAATTGGCTTGCCTATAAAAAACAAACATTTATTGATGGAATTTTACTTTTTGCAATGCATTAATTTGTATAATTTGATAATTCTTGAAAATACAAGAAGTAGGTACTTCGTTTCAAAATAATAATAATAATATTGAGTTGATATTGACCGTATTATTGTTTAGATTATAAGTCTATAAGACTTACGAATATTTTACTTCTAAACGTTTTATTATAATGTGACAGAATTAAATCTGCAATAATAATGTTTAACAGAATGATACATTTATCATAAGATTTAAAGAGAATCATGTTTTGTATCAGAATAGTCAATAGACCTTACATTAGATAATTTTGAAAGTAAATCACTTTTGTATAAATTAAACATATTGTATATATTAAAAGACTAATAGAGATTCAACGAAAAATATAAAATATATAATCAGAAGACTGATTCGAAAACCTAAAAAATAATACAGAAAATAAAGAAAACTTTAAGAAGTTAAGATATTAATGATTAGATTAGGTGGGCAAAAATGACAAAAACGTATAACTTATTTAGATGTTATTTAAATATTAACATAGTACAGACTACAATGTTTTAAATATGATGTAATAAAACTACAAAAGCTGTCAACAATACAGATAAAAAAAGAAAATTAGTAGAAATTAATTGTAGGCACTGCATAAGATCGGAGTTAAGTGATATTTTAAATTTCATTAGAATTATGTGAAATGGAACTAAACAAAGACTATAAGAAGTAGCGAATTTGAAAATGATATCCAGGCCAAAACATAAATATAGATTAGATGAAAAGATACTATTTATGAGATCTAAAATTAAAAGTCTGTGGATATATGTTATTGTTATTTGAATTCTAAGCATTTTAAACTTATCAGTCTGTGAGATCTACGTTTACAGCGGTATAAATTACGTTCTTCAAATTGTTTGAGAATAAAAGCAAATGTGTTTAGCAGTTACAATTTAAAGAGAATTTGAGAAAGATATGCAAATAGACAAAAAGATAAAATGAAATCTGTTATGAATATTATCAAAATGATGTTAAATTCTATACAAACAAAAAACGTAGTTACTTTATTTTATAGAGTGTTTAAGTAGCATTTGCAGTCACTAAGAGAAAGAAAAGACTTAAAGAAATAAAACCAAGCCATGGTGCGACGGTCTACATAATTATGATCTGAGATAATAGATGATGTCTAAAATGTGTTTACCAAATGCGAGAAAAATTGAGAAAAAATCATATAACTTGTAATAAATACAAAAATACTAAAAAAATATTATACATTATGAAGGACCCTCACTCTTAATATAGTATTTAGACTCTTAGAAGGAGTTTAATTTTAGAAACCTATTAAATTGCGAGTTGTTTTCTAAGCAAAATCAAATACCATTAAAGCTAAATTTATTGTGGTTAGAAGATAAATAATTACGTTTTAAGATATATTAAGTGCATAAAATATTTTTATAAAGCATCTGATGCAGAGCCTACGTAAGATTATAGAAGAAATTGATATTTAAAACTTTTGAAGTTGAGAAAATATACATAGATTGAAAAAGAGAAAGTAGAACAAGTGATAAATAAAAAGAAAAATTTAAAATAATAAAGAGAAATGTAAAATAAAGACAGATATCAATTATTATTAAACGGTTTAGGTGAAATATATAGGTAAGATAAAAAATTGTATTGTCTTTGCCATAAAATTGTTGAATTAAATTAATTAAATGGTGTCGAATATTTAACTGTTGAGGTGAACTACAATTTAGTGTGATACACAGGTGGAATTGGCTGGCCTATAAAACTGTTGGAGTAAATATTTCCTAAATAGGAGGATATAATATGTCAACTGTAAAACTGTTGAAATTAAATACACTAAAGAAGAATGTTAGGAGATTCTTAAGAATTAATGTTAAGCTTAAATGTAAACTGATGTTTGCTATAAAAGTGAGTTAACAATATTCTACAAAATTGTTGCAAATAAAGAGTTGTATTAGTAAAATATTATTTTGTTATTGTTGTTATAGTTGTCAATTGTTGTAATAAAATACACTGAATACTATTGTCCACTATAAAGCTATTAAGATACAATTAATACGATTGTTGTTTTTGCAAATGAAATTAAGAGAAATATATAAATTAGGATAGGTATTAATTATTATTAAACGGTTGAGGTAAAATATAAAAGATGAAAGGTAGTATTTGCCATAAAATTGTTGATTAAAAAGAAAAAGGTGTCAAATATTTAACTTTTGAGGTGAAAATACATTTATGGTAATAGACAAGTAGACTCGTCTTTACTATAAAGTTGTAGATGTAAATACAATCGTAAATACTAGGATAGATATCAACTTTATTGTTGAGGAGAAATATACTAAATATAAATGTAAAATGGACGTAGCTATAAAACTGTTTAGGGAAATATAAGAAACGATATGTTATATATCGACGATAACGATATGTTATATAACGATATGTTATATATATATAGGTAGGTTCTTTGTTATTAACAGTAGCGGCAAAATGTATACTCGGAAATATGACGATAGGTGATAACATTAAACTTTTGAGGTGAAATGCAAAAGATATAATAGATAAAAAATATACGAAATTGTCTTTCTTGTTGAACAAATGTCTTAATAAATAGTACAATAGGTATTAACAACAAAACTATTTAGTTAAAATACACTGAAAATAATAATATGTAGGAGTCCTATTGAGGTGAATAAAATAGGAGGATAGGTGTCAACTACAAAACTTTTAGTTAAAATACACTAAAGATGACAATAGTCAAAATCTTTTTAGAAATGTTAAGGTGAAATAATATTCAGGTGTCTTTGCTATAAAACTTTACAGGTGAATTTAAAAAATTAGGTAATATGGGTTGGTGTAACTTGTTGTAATTAAAAGTATCGTTAGGTAATTTCCTTTTTAATGTAAAATGTTACCAAAAGGAGGATAGGAGTTAAATATTAAACTTGTAAAATAAACTAAAGATCATGTCTTATCGCATTCACAAATAGAAAAAAAGTTAAACAACTATAACCCGACTACGTAAAAAAGGGGTCTAAGTAGATCGAAACAAGAAAATAATTCAGATAGAAATACAGAAATGCATAGGTCAAGTTAGAGCCGTGGTCGCACCTACTTATAATACTACCAATTTATAATAAATAGTTTAGACGCTACGAGGGAACAAACAGACATACATAAGACTACCAAAATAATTACCCTTCCTTTTGGCTTCGCCGTAGTCGGGTAAAAAAATTGATAAGAAAAGCGTAACAAATATATTAGAATTTAAGACAATTTTGATAAGTATCATTAGTTTAAAGTATATGTATACGGAAGGCGTATAATAAACTGAGCTAAAACTACAAAAATTCACAAATATTGACACTGCACAATCACAAATAGGGAACAAAAGTAATAAGTCTTAAGTGTTCGAACACGAATATGAGAATTTAGAAAGAATCCTTATTAGTTTTAAGCCTATGAAAGTAGCTATTGAAACTGAACTAGAACTTAAATAAATTGTACAAATATTTACCAAGCGTAACTACAAATAGGAAATAAAACAAAAGAAATAAGAAAAGTACAACTAACTTCAGTAATTACTTGTACAAAAAAAATAATTTATAAACAATCTTTATTAGTTTTAGGAAGTAGGAACCTAATAAGCCCTCTCTTTCAGGTGTTGACGATCAAGGAGATAAATTTGTGTTATTTTTCAACAGAATTCAGATATCGAGCACTCGGGTAGAGTCAGCCGCGCGTTGCTTAGGGCAGCTAGGCAGCGTTTGTCGGCGTTTTTTGCGTGGAGAGATGCGTTTTGTGGGCGTTTTTAACGAGAGGATCGTTTTTTGTCGGCGTTTTTACGCGGAGGAATATGATCCAGTAACCACATAGAAATTCCCCTCTAGGGGTTTTTCTAGTTAGAGCAGGTATTAAAAACAAAGAAACATTAATTTTCTAATTATTTATAACACGTGTCGTAATGTTGACTATAGGTTTTTCCATAAACCATTTAGTTTTAAAATTAAAATGGACTTTTTAACAACTCTTACATACTAAAACAAAAAATCAAGACCTAACAGCATTTAGGAGACAAAATTGAAAACATCTAATGCGTTAAGGCTTACGAAGTAAAAGTGTAGAACCACTCTAAAATCAATTAAATATTTATCAAAATGTTACGCTTGTAACAGTAAAGTTGTAATAAAGCGAAGATCCAATAGTCGACATACTCGTATGTATACATTCTAGGGGCACGGTAGTGCCACCGCCAAGTTCATTTTATTGTAAAATTAAAGTCAATACTGTACTGTAAAGGAAAATATAGTTTAAATATAAAAATATTTTTATTTTATTTTTTAACGTCAATCATTTTATTAATTTTATTTGTCTTAATAACGTTTACAGGAGATTTTTGCTTGTTTCATCGACATGACTGAAGTTCAGTACCAGAAACTAATATAAATTATAGGCTGCCTTTAAATTGAGTAATTTAAGGTCCCCGGAGGAAATGTAATAGATAATGAGACTACCTAACGTATAGCTTCTCTATAATTATTCATCAGGTATATAAACACAAAATTTAGTTTCAATATAATCATTTAAATTTTTTATCAAAAATCTGCATGTTATACAAATAACTTAGCAACCACAACCAACAAAATATGGTACGAAAAATGTTAACGTACCAAAAATTATACAATTCATCAAAAATTAAACAAAATTGAAAAGGCTTACCTTATGCATCGTCATCGGAACTATCTTAGAAAAATATCAACATGAGTTAGACCGAAAGATTCACGGCATCTACCAAATGTTTGAAGTTGGTGGAACTTCACCCAAGACTATTATATTTTTTATAAATTATACTTTTATGGTGCTAATCGTTAATATGAGTAGTATATTTTAGATAATAATCATCTAAACAGTACATCAGTAATTTTATATTTTAAATTTATATATTTTCATGATTAAGATTAAAATAAGTTTTAGATTTATAAGTTAAAACTAATTATATGGTTATCCCCACTTTCTCTGCAGACTTACTGTAAGACTCCGAGCAAACGTCGCGGCGACCGTTAAGCCGTTTAGGCGTTATTCAGACTAGCCGGCCGCATTTTGTGCAGGGTCCCTTATACGCAGCGATAACTCGGCAGCCCGACAATCTCTTATAGGAATTTTTAAGTTAATAAGTACAGGTATAAACAAATCCATCAAGTTAAGTCAAGAAATATTTTCAGTCCATGCGACTCGAATCACATGAAGTTCACTTTCATTTTATTTGCATGTAAAATTAGAAAGGTTTCATTTGTAACAAAATTTAGAGATAAAATAATTATTAAGTTCTAACAATTTTTAGATATAGGTCTTTAACGATACCAATTCCATTAACTTTCAGATTATTTTTAGTGACGGCGTTATCTTGGCAGGCTAACTAGGCAGTCGCGCGTTCTTTATTTTTCGCAAAATTATTACACCGGATACTGACACGGAAAAACCAGATAAAGTTTTGATTTGCCATAATTTAACATAGAATTGTTACCGAAACCACAGATGTGTAAGTTAAAAAAATATACTTTGTACCTAATTTTAAAATGTTGTTGATATTTAAAAAATAAAACATCACGGTATAATTTAAGTTTTATTAATATTTAATAGTATTCTTAAGCATTCTAAATTAAGAATATAATTATTTTAAATAAGTACCTAAGGAAATGCAAACTTTTTTTAGGAAGTAGTAAAAAGGTCATTGAAATAATATTTATAATTTTACTATATTTTATAATGCATCAGCATAGGTTTAAGTCGTTATTTTTATGTTGTTTTTTAGTAGGATAAATTCTCGCTTTATGATGCCAGATAGTTAAAATGCAGGAAAAAGTATTTTACTAAAAAACATTTCTCTTCTTTCTAGCTATTTTGGTCAAATCTTATAGCAATTCCAATATGCATGGAAATTTAAATATTCCGATATTTAAAATTCTTTTGAGAATAGTGTGTGGTAAGACATCCCGTGTCTTAAACAGACTTGGCAGAACACTGCCGTTGGTCCATATTGCGTAGGAAACAATATCTTATAGGCGAAATTCTTTTACAAAGGTATTTAGAGCCAGTTTAATACCCGCCGAACCAGTCCTAGCTGCTTATATTTGTTATGATTTGCTTCGAAGAAAAACTGTACGTAGAATTACTTTTGCTGTAAAATTTTTGTTTTTCGAGAAAACATTTGAAGAGTTGAAAACAAAAACGACATAAAAGGATTAAAGAAAAAGGAAAAATAAGAGTATTGCAAATTATTAAACATTTAAAATTCAAGTTTACTTTTCAAGACAGAGAGGATAATTGATTAGAATAAAATTCAAGTAATTAAGTAGAGGAATAAAAGTAATAAAGTTTCTAGAGACAAATATAATAATTACAGAAATGGAAAGGAAAAATAACACTGAACAGATAAATTTATAATTTATCGATAAGGAAACTTGACACTTGACACAAGTCTTAGTAGCTTTAGGCGGAGAGCAAATTAAATCTCAGAAAGGTAACTTGACTTGAAACAAAAGGTTTTATAAAAGTTTTAGCCACCAGGACAAATTCTATAAATAGGCGATTTTGAAAGCAATCATCCACCAATTTAATTTGGTTTAAACTAAGTAAACGTTCTATAGAGATCAAAATCAAATTTGCTACTAAAGAAGATTAAAAGTTCTGAGACAAAAGCGTTTTGAAAGCAATCTTCTACCAATTTATTTTGGTTAAACTAAACAAACTTTCTATACATTTATAAGGCATTGTTATTATTAAAGAAGAAATAAGAAAAAAGAAGAAACGAGACTAAAAATATATTTTTTCTGTAAAAACATGTAACACAACTCGCACTTCTTACATAACTGTGATAACACATTGGCACACGAGACACACGAGGCTATAGTCGTAGCGATTGGTCCGAATACACGTGTTGTTTGATTGTTGAGAGTAAGTTTTCCGTTTATTAAAGCAGTAGATTGATCTGAATGTGTTTACCCAAAAAATGCATGGTTTCGAAGTTCATGAGGGCTTTTATAACACTGGTTTACGGTAATCGGAAAACGACAGGTTTGTTTACGCTTTCTTTATTAATTCTCTGTTAGAACATTGTGATTTCGTTCCTCTAATTATATGTTTAGAAGATATTGGTGATTTGATTTTTAGTCATTGTATCGCACTGGAAATAGCTATTCAGACATGCTTGATAACAAATACACTCCACGGTATGCTGTTTGTTTATTTAAATAGCTCTAATATATGATCAGCATGCCTGTTGCATTACAGTAAATATATAATCCATTTTAACTAAATCTGGCACTCAGACTACACATTTTAATACATTTCAGTGTAATTAGGTGAAGGATTAGGATGTTTCTTTTTTTGTTATCTGTTTTCAGCACAGGTTATAATTTAAATATATTTGCATATAGCATTATCATTAGCACAACAAGCGTTTGCTCATAAATATGATATATCAGCCTCAGTAATGGAAGTGAATATCAGTTCCGAGAGAATAGATTTGCTAGCATCGCTTATTGAACCAACAAAGAGTGCCATGTCTTAACTCTTAGATGGATCAAATTTGGAATATTAGACGTAGACTGTGGATAATAGTTAATATTGATTCGATCGCAAACGCTACTGCAAAAACAGAAACATGTTTAAAATGTTTTGCTGCTACATCATCCATGAAAACAGATGTCCAATGGCATGTACCGCTAATGTTTGAAACCGATGGTTAAACGGATTATTTGAACATACCCGAAACGCACAGCTTAATAGAGGTGAAATTGAATAAGCTTCTGATTAGCGGTTTTATATTCACTTACGCCAATCATGAGGGGATAATACCATTTACTGCACCTACCGTGGCTAACTTTGTATAGTGCATTTGTAATTTGGCATGAAGCTAGTGATGCCTCTAGGTGTCTTGTAGATCTGTTGCAGCATTCGCTGGTACTAATTTTCCATCTAATAAATGGAGCGATTCGGTAAGCTTTGAATTCGTCGGCGTAAGTGTGATGCACAAGAATTTTTGTGATTTATATACCTTTCTTTTTAGATTTCCTTCACACCATTGATCCAAATTTTACTTATGCTGTGCTGGTTTCTTTACCTTGCTTGGCAAATCTTAAAAATTTAATTTATGGAATAATATCTATAATTTGTTTTACACGCCACGTAATGCATTTATAATATTATGATCATCTCACATGGTCCCTAGTTGGTGTATGTTACAAGATCCGAGTGATGTGTCAATTGGTGGGAGTTTTAATTTTCTGCTTATAATTGCGCTATTGTGTTAAGTTGTGACGTGATGTTTGACTCCTTTGTGCTAACGTTGAACTAGACTGCCTAAACGATACAGAATTAGAGCGTAACAGTCATGTACCTATGTACAGTCAAATCGCTTCATAAGAGAGTCTATCGAAGACATATTGCACAGCTTTAGTAAAACTTGAAGAATTGCAAAATGAGAGAGTAGAGAGTATTATTACAAGAGTTCAAGAATGCATTGGTATAGTGAGTTATGTTGCACGTTTAATGATAAATTGGCATAATGGCGCAAAGTTTTAGTTGGTGAAATGTTGAGTAATGTGAAGCGTGAAGTGAGTGCTAATAGACGTGGTTCGTTTAAAGGCTGTTGTATATGTAGTGTTCTATCAAAATATTTGGTTGATAACAAGTTGTGATTAAACAATAAAAAGTTACACGCTATAGGTACTTTGCCCTTTATCTTCCTATTTTCAGCTTTAACTCGACAGCAATAATAGTGTGCGGTGTTTTGTTTTATTTGGTAAACTGATTTGATTTTCTATGCAATATTTTCTGTTAAAATTTTGAATATAGAAGTAACAAAACTAAACCTTTTACACAAACGAGAGATAATAATAATACACGCACACTGCAAATAACATTATTGCAAATCTGCAACTAGGTATGTAAACTGTAAATGTAAAAACTTGTAACTTTTAACTTTAAAATCCTAAGGAGTTTCCGGACTCCTTAGTCCCAAAAATCGTGTTCCTTTTTATTTTTCAGAGTAGGACAACTGAAACTGAGATATAAATTAATTAATTCAGCTAAAAGCACTCGGAATTCGAATACTTTGTAAATGGAAGTAAAAAAGGGAAAACAAGGATATATCATTGTATTAATCTCAATAGTTTCTGGTTGAAATTTTGTCAAAAATACTTTCTAAAATAAAACAAAAATGCCAAAATATATAAGGTAGTAAGGCTGCAATATATTTATTTACCTAACCTCTATCGCTAACTTTCCTAAATGTAACCTGGGTATATGAAAACTATTGCGTTCGAGGAGGCATAGCCTCGGCCCCGAAATGTGTTTTGTTTTCTTTTGCAGAATTATTATAAAACTGTCCAATGTTCCTACCGGTAGCGTCTTCCAGCATTTGAAAGGTCTCGGGTACAAATTCGATCTCCCCAACAGCTCTATACTACCGCGATGGTCTACTGCTGCAAAGTAACGATTTTATTTTTACTCTCATTAGGGAAACCTGTATAATAGCTGTATGTATAGTATTTGCTCTGCTACAATTTGGACTACGAATTAGTGAGGTTAGTTTTTATGTCTATTTGGTAACAATATTACTAGAATCTACAAAAACAGAAAAGTTACGTTTTAACTATATTAGAATTAGGCATTTAGATAATAAAGGAATCTTAGGATTCCTCGGCCCCGAAAAACTTCGTTTTCTTTTGCAGACTTCGATAGCTGAAATTCTGCTCGTCCGCGTTCGGTTCTCATCTTCCCAGTGTAAGATGTATCATATTTTGTAATGTTATGTCTAGCTTTACCATTATTCCAATAGCAATAAGTAGAATATGTATATGCTTATTCAATAATATCACTGTATGTTTACTATCTGCATTGCGCTAAACATCTGATGTAAATTTTTTCCTAATCGATATTGTTCCCAGATGCCGGAGGTTGGTTTTCGTGTTTTACTTTAAATTTTGCTAATTACATTTTGTAGTTTAATGAAACTGGTTTCCCAAGGTATATCGGATGCCTTACACCGAAAATTTGTTTTTTTTTTTTATTATTTACAGAACTAGGTAAATGGCGTTTTGATTTGGTTTAGATAACTAAACGAAATTTTAAAGCCACAATTTTGCTAAAAATGGAGAAACAAGCCGGGATTTATTCGAGAATAAACCAGTGTCCGAGCACCAGAGTCCAGAGCCCAAGAATTCGGTCTTCGCTCTTCCGTAATGTAGTCAATACATTTAATTATTCCCCTTTTAATACTTTTGCTTGTGGTATTATGCTTGCATCCTTGGAACCGTTAAGGTTCCACAGAAATCTTGTCCAATTATATTTTACAGATCATTGTATTAGCCCTACGGCCGGCCTGTTCAGTAGCAGGAAGGATCCACCTATCCAAGCCGCTAAAACAAATTATTACAACTTCCTGAGGAGTTATGTTATTAAACCAAATAAGTTTAAAGTTTTATTTTAAGTTGAAATCTGCGATTTCCAAAATATACCTTGTATCCATAACAATATATACCTAATTATAATAATTGGAATGTATTCATTTGAAATCTAATAGGTACGTACCAAATATGATTAATTTCTATGGTTTGTAATTTTTTTTAATGATATTAAGATATTTTAAGATATTTTTTGGAGTCTTAGACTCCGTGTTTCGAAATCTTGGATTTTTTATTTTACAGATACAAAAAATACAATATATTAATAAGACAAATGAGGTAACAAATACAAATGTTATTAAAAATATACTAGGTATTAAAAACACGTCTGATAAACATTTAATTTTAAGTCAAATTATTCAAAATGTTATTGCGAATGAAACAAAAACCTAAAATACAGAAAACAAAATATACACAAATAAAAATATACCAAAATTGGAATAGAAGAAAAACGATATCGAAAGTTTCCTTTTCAGGACAATAACAAATCTCATTCCAGATTTTCTTTTTAGGAATCACGTCAAAAATAATTGCCACTTAGGACATAAAATATACCGGGCGATGGCATTACTATATTAATATCGTATGTATATATATAAGTATTTGTGTAATATATTTTTTGTAAATTTAAAAAAAATTAAATTTTTTTAAATTTTAAAAGAAGTGATACCCGTGGAGTTTCTTCCGCCGTTTCTTCTCCATGGAAGAACACATTCCGAAGCGGTGGTAGATTACAATTGGCTCTAAAGTTACATTAAATAATTGAGTAAAAAAGTCTGCTAAATGAAATACAACTAAGCAGATTTACATCGTAAAATGTATTTTAAATTAAAAAGTTAAATAAACAAAGTTAAATTCATTTTCTGACGTTTTATTTCCTATCCCCATCATCTTATTCATAATGGCTGTTCCGTTTTAAAACTTCAACAATTTCGTAATATTGGAATAATTCACACTTTATTTTCTGGCTTTCTGCATCTGGATCTCTTTTAGGTGGTACTGTTGGAATTTTCAATTACTTGATTTAAAATGGGACAGCTTTATTTCAGTACAATGCTGTAAAAGAAATTTTGAAAAATTATTTGAAAGAAAGTTATATTATCACTTTTTAAGTATCTAAGTTATCCCTATTTTGTTATCTATTAATGACTCGTGAGTCATGATTAGGTTATCTAATAAAATACTTGATAGCCAAATATTCAACACAATTCTCTATTACATTTAACTCTTGAATATTCCTTGCACGAAGGCAGTAGAAGATTCCTAGAAACTAGAATGTAGCATAAGTTTGTTTTATTAAATAAAGTTGATACTTAAAAGTAGATAATGTCCAAGTTATTTTCTGATACGATAGTTACAGCAACGTTTACTACATAATTAATTACCTACTAATTAATTATGTAGTAAACGTAAAAAAAAATAACTTAATAATTACATTAATAAGGTAGGTAGGACAACCACTGCAGTTGACCGGACCAGATAACATTTTCAGTAGGTATATAGTAAGTATACACTCATTTAGTGTTCTCACGGGAACACTATACTTTTTAGGGAAAAAATAATGTACCTAAGTTTTTATCTAGAGCCTAAACTACTACCATACTAAATTTGATCCATATTTGTCTAGTAGTTTTTGCGACGAAAGATTATTCTTTCGTCGCAAAAACTACTAGACAAATATTCAAACATCCATCCATCCATCCTCATAAACTATCACAGTTAGGGCCTGCTCCACAATCTACTGATAAGTATATTGTGAAACAAACCCTAAAATGTATTATTGGCAAGTTTTGTCTTTGTCGCTCAGTATAAAGTAAGCAGCGACAAAACTTCCGAATATGCTATTCGACACATACTAAGAATGTGAAATTGATTGTGAATTTCACATGCGATTGTGAAACGGGCCCTTATAATATTAAGCAGGAAGTTTTGTCATGCAAACAGTTGCCATAAGTATGTACCTATACAGGATACATTTAGAACTGTACGTATTTAAAAAAAATAAATATAGGAACACACTAGCACTAAAATTTTGTCTGGAAGCCACTTATAGTGGTGCTTTTTTTTCTTCAAACACACTATAATAATTTAGAGTTGTATGTCACACGGTAATAATTTAAAATTACAAAAATGCAGGGACTGTCTGTGACTGCGATTGCGGGCGCACACAATTTTCTGAAAAAAAGCTTCCACAATGTAACTTCAAACGATTCAGAATAATTTCATGAATCGGATAACTACACTGTCGTGTGGAGAACAATTTTTATGAAGTTTTTGATTTTTTATATACAATAATCAATAACTTTATCCTGCAGGTAAGCGGGCGCTTATTTTGATCTATGCCTACGCGCCTACTACGAGGCTGGAAAACAGGCAGCAGTAGAATACTAGACCTTACATTCCTTCGGAACTCTACCTCTTTCTAACGCCATCGCCACGCCATTAGCGTCAGTTCACACTTAGACGAGACGCGACGTGATGCAGCGCTTCCAAATTGGATCTTTATACACTACGCGAAGATAACGAGTCTCGGTGTGCGCTGACCCTTATGTTATCCTTAGCAAAGTTATAATAGCGGCTGCAGTCCCGCTAGTCTGTCTTGTCAAACATACATATTTATTTAACCGGGGTGGTAGGTTTGTGTTGGCCTTCCTTAACTATATTATTTGAACATGCAATTGGAAACAAACATATTAATCTTTTTAGTTGTCGTCAGTCACCCATTGCTTTCGAGAGCTGAATTAAATGATTACCAGCTCATTCAGTGGTGTGGGGTTCCTATAACTCCATTCCTGTCGGCTTCACTTACCACTTACCTTTTGAAGACCCTCATCCAAACCCCTACAAATTATACAGGCTAGGGCTTTCCTATGAAGGAAAAACAGCCATCGCCATGCTTCTGCTGGCTGTAAAGCTAATATGTAAATAAATATATTAGCTTTACAGCCAGCCAGCAATATGGGCTCTATTAGCTATAAAGCTAATAGAGCCCATATTCCTCTCGAGTCTACAATTTTACAGACTCGTTTTTACTCTGATTTAATATATTACAAGTTTATTACAAGAAACAGGAGTTTTAGAGCACAGTTTTTAGAACATTTAAAGGAACTCTAAAAATTCATTAAAAGATTAATTAGGAATTATATAGATTATAATAATTATATAATTAATTATAATTATACAGATTAATAAACATCAACAAAGATTAACAAAGTTCTAAAATCACAAAATACAATTTAATTTTTCTGCGTAGCGTAGTGCTACGAGCGTAGCACCCGCGTACCAACCGGCCGTAGGAAGCTACAAGTCTGTAAAGATACCAATTTGGATTTTTTTTTTGCTCGAATATTGTAAAAGCTATTAAAAACGCATTTGCAAAATGTGTTGTTTGAGAGCGGCCGAGTACGGACTGACATTTCTTTAGAAAATTTTTGTGCAATAAATCCAGACAGTGACCAAATAAAATAAACCTTAATTCCGCCTATTAAGATTCATGTATAATTATAGCAACACGTGAAAATGTATGGAGACATTTTATGCTTTTTCCCAATCGAGTTTTGTTATTGTTGGATTATTTTTTTATCCAACTTCAAGGTGATAATATCCGCTATCTTTGGGTATTTTTAACAAACAAAGTAATCTCCTAAACACGACCTGTTTTTGTAAATTTTGGGTAAGGAGGTCCAGGAAAATTGTTTTGTAATACTAACAATCATATTTTTGTTAAAAAAATAAACTATTTTTCAGAGAAAACAGTACGCTGTTTGTGACAATTGTTAGTTTGGAGGATTTGGTTTCGTTTGGTAGCAAAAACGACCGAAAAACAGCCTATTTATGTCAAATTTGTAAACGCGTCCTTAAAACACTTCCCTTATTTGTATACCCCCTTACTAATGAAAATATTTACACAACGGATAACTTAAACAACGTTGCTGTCTTTGTCTGATGCGTTGGAAAATTCACTTAACAGACAAAGACAGCAACGTTGTTGAAGTTATCCGTTGTTACGGGTAATTTAAATTAAACGAAGAATTACCAACGTGACAAATATATTTAAAAAAAGAGGGGACGTGGGCAGAAGGCCGAAAGATCTGGTTTAGCCTCTTGGTGTCTGTGGGAATCGGAGGGGCTTTAACCACGCGGGCACTTAGCTGGGTCCAGGAGTGTAGTCAGCACGTGGCGCGAGTGAGTTGGGCTCCAACTTTCGGTAGCGTCTCTCTGTTCACCGCGACGTAGATCGTCCTAGGGGCGGTGCAGACTGGTTCCAAAACCAGTCAGTTCAGTCCGGAATAACTAGCGGCACTCAGAAATCCGGATGAAAAAAAACCAGCCATAAGTCCATGAAAAACAGTGCCTTGAACCCGGAGTATAGGTCCCTGGAAAATCCATACAAAAACGTGGAGTAGGAGTCCCACAGCCGGCGTGATCTTAACCCCAAACGATCAAAATCACGGGCTGTGTGACCATCACAAAATAAAGGGGAAGCAAAATAAAAGATGATATACCTACACGAATAATTAAAGCATGGATACAAATATCCTAATATTATATCAATGCAAAACGGAAAGAATGATTACGTGGTTTGGCCAATCAAATTTTGACAACTAATTTTACAAGGTGCTAATTTACATGAAAAAATAATGTGTTTTATTACAAGCGTGATTTACGAAATAGAACTTCACAACACAGATATAAAAAAACTCACCGTAAAAACGGTATTAAGACATATGGATTCAGCAAAAGAAAGGACTGTCATCTCGCGACAGCCCTTAAATACCCTTACTCATGGAGAATAGAGGTAAGGAGGACAATCTCTCTAAGGCAGAAAAGCTAAAAAGTGTCCGACAAAAGTAATTAAATAATAGTTCCAAAACTGGCCATAATGGCGCTAGAGTGGCAAGGGTGTGTGATATGAAGTTAGCAATAAGAGATGAAGTAAAGTGAGTTGAGTTTAGCTATTTAAAATTTTTGATGTCTTTAGTAGATTAAAAGTAGTTAATTCAGTAAATCATGAAAATTCTAATTACTCGTATAGTCGAAAACATTTTTATATAAAAATATTTTCGACTATATTAATATTTTGTATATAAAACCGAAGAAAACCTATTTTACGGACACTTTTCAAGTATGGAGACTGTACTCCTTACTTCTATTCTCCATGCCCTAACTATCATATTGTTTTTTTTAGCTGACAACTAGCGGTTATAATCCAAATGCCACAATAAAGAAATATTGGAGATGAAGCTCCAATTAGAAACGTTTGCCAATAGATGGCGTCGTCTAGTATAAATTAGCTATTATAATTAGCAATAACAGCTAATAGATGACGCTAGAAGCGTCTTTATTAGCTATAATAACTACGTTAAAAATGTAGCTTTGCTACACCATTGTGTAAATCTTTTTATTAGTAAGGGGGTTAATATTATACAACATTTTTGTAATGTTAATAGGTACGTTATACGTACATTTGATAATTCTTAAATCGAGATATTTGTTGAAGAGAAATAATAAAATGAAACTTTCTATATTATTTTATTTTATTTATACAAAAAAACTTACAGTTATACACATAATAATGTCATAACAAAATAGAAACAAAAAGCCTTTTAAAAGTTTTTACAGATTTGTAACAATTAAGGTGAGTGCTATAATTTAGCAGTTACCATGAAGTAATGGGATGAAAAAAGCAATCATAATAATAAACCATAACGAAACGAGCAAAGAAAAAAGAAAGGAAGAAAAGTTATATTATAATAAACTGTCACAACAAGAATTTGCCACGTATATTACCTACACTATATTATACTAAACTTAACATTACATCACATATACAATGAGATAAGTCGATGGCCGAATACCACTCCGTTCACACAACGTACGAAAAAACTTATTTCACTATGTTGTATATTCAGTAAATATAAAATACGCATTAATATTTAATTTAATATTGGGTGTAAGGGTGTATGCCCATTGGCCCTTGCCCACGTCAGACAGACGGGCCGACAGTAAATCGGCGAGTTTTGCATTGTATTTCTGACAGGCTTTTATTTGTTAATTTTAATTTTTTATTTTAATTTACTTCTCTTTTAATTGCGATCAGTACTGTCAATCTCCTACAAAAACCGTCTGTCTAACGGCCCGTTCGCATGTCCACGGCACAATGTCATCCACGTAAATTTGTGCAGTGTCGCGGCACGGGGGGTTGATATAACGTGATAATTACATTGGCGTAAAAATTCACGTCACGACGCCGGATCGCCATGCCATTTTGCGCCGTTGCTGCGTCGTGAAAAATCACAACATTGCAATTTGCAACGCACATTGCCAAGACGCGCGACGCCGCGACGCCTGAGTTGCTGTAAGTCGTGACGTGGACGGTGGACATGCTCTTATTAATTTATTCTTTTCGGTCTAGAGAGGACAGTTGGCACCCTTATTCTAGTAGCTGGCATGGTTATCAGTTAGTGATAGAATGTAAAATAGGTAGTTTGATATAAAATATTATATTCATAGTAAGTATTTACTGTTTAACTTACTGACCACTAGCATTAGTGTCATTCTAATTCTTACTACGGATACCTTATTTCGGAGTGGCTACCGACTGGTCAGCGGAACAGACGCAGACCCAAAAAAAAGCTGAAAATAAGATACCTTTGATAAGGACTGGCCGACTAGCAAAGGATCGCGATTTATGGGAAAAAAGAGGACAAGCCTTTGCCCAGCAGTGGGACACAATAAGTATCAATTCACACAGAAACGAAACGATACGCGATGCGGTGCTGTATTTTAAAAATAGCTATTCAAAATTGAACTTTATTCATGACAAGAAGATACACGTTTCATTGCAAGTGTTCGAATGTTAAGTTGCACCGCGCTGCACAGCGCATGTGCAGTGTTATGACTAATGTCATATGAAACGTGTATCTTTTGTGTAGTTAATAAAGATCAGTTTTATAGGGAAGCTATGTTGTATTAACTATATGCTTATAACATATTGACATAGATTTTTTCACAAGAAGAAGAAGGAAGATCAGTTTTAATGGCTTTCTTAAAATACAGCGCCGCGTCGCGTATCATCGCGATGTGAACAGACCCCAAGCTAGCATAATAATAATATGAAATGGATATTAAACACTTATCGCGCCAAGCACCCAGCATATGGGTCGAACAATAATTCGTACTTGTGCCCAGAACCCGTATCCGAGTCGTCGTTATAGTTAGCTATAGACAACTTGTATTCTCTCCTTTATATACAAATACGCATTGTAGTACATGGTAGCACATTTATTTAAATACAAAGGAATGTAAAAATGCTATAACAATTTACAGTAAGATATTTAAATTATTTATGATTAGCCCATCCTGTCATGGCCGTAAATATAAATCGTTCTATTGAACTAAGTCGAAGTAAACTTTTAAATTCAATACAAAATCACCATTTACTAGCAGTGAAACTGTTGTAAAAAGCTTATCGTAGAGGCAACTTGCATATTGTTAATTGTAGGTAAACTTCTTTTGAATTAAAAATCTTTCTGGTTTTTCTGTACAAGCTCGTTATGTTCAACACATAATTTCCACTGAGCTATGCCATATGTGTAGCAATAATTATTTATCGCTGTTCTACAACAAAAAGATTTTTGCGTGCCTTTTGATTGAATGCTAAATGTTTATACTAATACTAGGTGATGCCCGCGACTTCGTACACGCAAAAAGAAATTCCGAGGGAATCGAACATTTGCCTTTATGTTAATCCGGATGCTAAACTACTACCATACAGAATTTCATCCGAACCCGTTCAGCGGTTATTGAGTGAAAGAGTAACAAACATCCACACATCCATACATACGAACTTTCGCGTTTATGATATCAGTAAGTCCCCATGTCACTGAATACGGAAACGTAAATTTTTGGCTCTAGTTAGCTCTAAAAAAATATAATTGGTAATAAATAAATTGTAAGCTGTTGTCACCCTCTATAAACGTAGATATGCTAGAACAGAACACAAGCTACAAGTTGTATATTTAGATTCAACTAGTAAAAAACAAACACACTTTAATTTATATTTTGAAATAGGCTATTGTTATTAAATACACGATCGAATTATATCAAACACTTCTTAAAGTTAAGGGCCCCCTAAATTTCTGCTTTGGAGACTTGGCAGAATGATAAGGGCATCATGAGACGTGAAAGTCTTTTAAATTAAGTAACATTTGGGAGACGGCCGTTAGTCCTAAGATTGTCTTTATTATGTACTTAATATGTAGGTGATAGCATTTTTTTTTTCTTACAAGTAAATTGAAATGCATATCTCTTGCAATACTTATATTTTCAACAGTAATTTGCATGAAGAAACAATTATGCAGAGCAGGTACACAAATGTTGCAAAAATATTACATAGTAACTGGGCAGATAGGTCACTGCAAACCCGATTGTTTTCGCAGTAATTATAGCTAGGGAGCCCGTGATGCTAATTGTGTACTTACGAGAGCTCGTGGAGACCTAGTAGGTTGCAGTAAAAAAGAAAGATAATTTTTGTGGTGCGATACGCGGCGGCAGCCTTATTAAGCTTAGGAAAAAGAAAATGTCATGAAAAAGTATATTTTGTAGGTAATTCATCAAATTTTTTTAGATAAAACGTACTAGACCTTTAAGCTGAGTCCAATATAAAATATTTGGGAAGCTCGATTATTTAAATATAGTGCTTTATTTTTTAAATTTAAAGTAAGTCAATACGAGCTTATCCTGCATTTAAATCGTCTGTACTTTATATTAGAGCTTCTTTGAGGCCTACTTAATATCCCGTATCTTAATCTGGCGGGTCCAATTCATTTTGATATTTTTTAACGCCCCAAGCATTTAAACTGATCTTCATATCTTGGTTACCAGAGACATGTGGGACACCTATACTATCTTCATCTGACGTGCTCGAGTTACTACAAGAACCTTCTATTAGGGCTCCTCTGGTGCTATTACTTATTATTTTGTGAGCCAACTTAAGTAAGTTGCTGCACAAAATAATAAGTTAAGTAACTTCCCTTCCGAAAGCACTAAGCAGGTAAATTCACAAATATGTTGTCTGTAGTTTTGATGAACAATGAAAAACCCCTATTTTTCATTCTAGTTCTTCTAGTCAAGACATATTAAAGCATACATTCTTGACTCAAAAATATTATGTTTTACATTACAGTTTTTTACAATATTTTTAACTAATTAGCTATTACGAAATAGAAGTAACCTACGTAAATATGTTAAGACTTTACACTTAGCTACCTTCAGTTCTTTACCGAGTAGACATTTCAGCATTATCATACATAATATTATTATCACTATACCGTATTGTAATATCAATTATATATACAACTCCAAATCCTAAGTCTAATGCTTTTTAAATACCAATAAATGTGAACTACATTAAAATAATATATTATAATTGTAATTTTGCGTTTTTGTTCTCAAGTAGTGTCGCTTTGTTTACTTATATCTCCGCTAGATGGAAGTGTAACAACTGATTGTAGGTTATTCCTAATTTTTAACCCGTTTTTATATAAACCTTGACAATGATTTCTTTACATTTCCAAGACTTTGAATTTGTCAAAAGTTGCCGTAATGAGATCTTAACAATAAGCGTCAGTTCACACCGAGACGAGACGCGGCGCGCAATTTTTATGATAGCGATTCTAAATCGAACTTTATTTCACTACACAAAAAATCGCAATTCGAACTCTTGCAATGAAATGTGTATCACGTTTCATTGCAAGAGTTCGAATTGCGAGCGGCCCGCTCTTAAAAGTGCGCTCCGCGTCGCGTCTCGGTGACCTTTAGGAGACAAGTCTAAGCACTTCCATCACAAAATGCAAATACAAAGAGCATTATGCCACAACTCACATGGCTTACTTATTTCGTGAATTATTATATCATGATACAGTCAGCTGTAGCCTGTAAGAAACTTCGAATGTTTAGATTCAGCCCATGGCATATTACTCACTTACTACATTATTAGCAGTTAAGTTGCTATATCTTACAATAAAAAAGGAAAAACTCTTATCTCTCTTATAAATACGCTACAGTAAATGCTCCAATAAGAATATCAAAGGAATCACAAAATGGATCCAAAAATTAGTTAACGTGGGTTGTAAAACGGAGTAGAGTTAAACGGCGCCTTACAGATTATCTCTTATTCTTGTTCTTCAAGGTAAGACGCTTCCAGAAACTGGTCTTCTCAGTCGGAGGCTGCTCCTCTCTGATCTCCTCCCTGGTGTCCCCACGCAGCATGTCCAAGAACGTTGGGTCATTCTTTTTGACATTTTTCTCTATTTTCACAGCCTCAGCGCTCAACTCCGCCTTTAACTTCTCTGGGCTCGTATTCTCCACTTTGAACTCATTGGGGTCTTCCACGAAGGCCTGTTGGAGGTCTCGCATGATCTTCTTTCGTATAGTCTTCTTCATGCTGAGATGTCTCTCGAGGGTTTTTACGTCGCCATTGGCGTACGTGCGGTAGTCGTCCTTCTTCTTTTTGCTGGACTTTTTGCTTTTGTCTTCGTCCTCGAACTTGGCCTCGTACTGCTGGTTGAGGCCGAAGATGTCGCGGAGGTGGGGGATGGCTCGCTCTGACGTCATCGTGGCTGGAGGCGCTTCGCACGCCCGATGCTATATCATAGATACATCATGGGACCTGGAATTGAGAAAAAGCTAATATTAATCTTAAGAAATTAATTTTTACAAATAAACAAAATTGAAGTAGGTATCTGTTTATAATTTCAAATTAACAGATTTCCACTAAATGCATATAATAGTATATACGGTAGTATATACCTACGCCAGAAAATATGTCTATCTGTCTGTCTATCTGTTTATTTGTTCCGGCTAATCTCTGAAACGGCTGAACAGATTTTGACCGGACTTTGATTGGCAGATAGCTGATGTTTTATGGAGTAACTTAGGCTACTTTTATCTTAGAGTTCTTTTTATAACAATACAGGTTTCCGTTTCCATTAGTTCCACGCAAACAAAGTTGCTAGCTATATTCTAGCTTATCTAGCTATATTCTAGCTTGTCTAGCTTTATTCTAACTATCATAAAATAGGTAACTTAAATAGTTATAAAAATGTTCTAGGCATCTCCAACCATCTAGGGGTCGAAATTGATAATAATTTTATAATGAAAAAAAATCAAGGAATGAGTTCATTAATTTCTTGAAGAAATCATTTTAGGTGTAACAATTTTCCTCACTAGATGCCGTAACAATGGTGATAAAGAAATTGGAGGTTCTGAAGCGTAGCCCGGCGCCACTGGACCGAATGTGGTAATGACTGTACTCTGTAGTGTGTACATGCAGGTACACAAGTCCTATAACTTAAAAATAACCTAACCAAGAGCATGTCAGGACATGTCTAAGGACGGTTCCCTAATTATCAATGCGAAATAGTTTTTTTTTATTTACTTCAAAAGTTTTTGCCCGATTTCGTTCAAAGTAATTTTTCTATAGAGATTTTAGCATGATCTATAAGCATGGAAACTTACAAGTTTCTATCTCCAATAGTTTGGAAATGCTAGGGGGGGACCAACTTACAAGCCACTTTGGTGGCCGATTACTCGAAAATAGTCGACTTTGTCGACCTTTTATTTTAAAAGACCTATTCCACGATACCCCACACGATGGGATAGAATGAAAAAATTTTTTACATTCCCACTTTACATGTTTGGAGCCACCCCTAAAATATAAAATTATTATTATTTTATGTGGCCAAAACTGAGATCTATACACAATCTATAACTGTACCAAATTTCATCCATTTATATTCATAATTACAGAAGCTAGAAGCGCGAAAAGACAAACAGACGGACGGACAGAGCGAAACTATAAGGGTTCCTTGTGTATTATGGAACCATAAAAAAGGTAAAAATGCATACGACTATAAAAATAAGAAATGGTAAATCTATTAATTTAACATTTTAACATTAACGCAGTAACTACTGACGTCACCTTGTGACCCAATTGTACTACGAAACCTTCCTATAATATAAGAATACTCGCTGTCCCGTTACACGTTGTTCTGTCTTAACTATGAACCGCATTTTTTTAAATATTTCTCACCGTTTAAACCTTCCCTGAACATCCACAATTATTTCAAGACCAAAATTAGCCAAATCGGTCCAGCCGTTCTCGACTTTTAGCGAGACATTGGAATTGCAATCCATTTTTATAGTATAAGATTAGAAATAATTATTATGAACAATTACAAATTTCAGCATTCAAAGATTTAGATTTCAAGGATAAAGCGAAAATATCTTTCTTTGTGCAGTTATTTTTCTCCTCTTTGGCCGTCCCTTGAAGAGACGCGGGACTCGGGAGTCATAAGTAAACAAGTAGATTCTATTTATAGCCTTTTCTACTCCTATACTATACATATAGATGTTCTATTATGTTAGTTACACATATTTATTACACTACATACATGTACATACACATCCATGGCCCGGGAACACAGAAAAACTTTTTGTGTTCTCGACCTCCGGCTTGAGCGCCACCGCGCTAACCACTGAGCCCCAGAGGTGTAAATATGTTATATCATTATGTATTACTACTGTTCTGTATATAAATTATTTTTAAGTGTGTTCGTTTTTAAACAATTAAAATTCTTTATTCGTATCTAATAAACAATTTGAATTGTTAAAACTCGTTATACAATTCAAATTATTTATTAGATAACGAGTGTCAGTGATTGTAATAATAATAATAATAATAATAATAATAAAATAATCAACAGATTGTCTCATAACATACATGAGTATGTTCTTAACCAATTAGTGAGCAATATTAAAGTACGTATGTTCTTCTTACCATCTCACCTTACATTTCCAATTTCTAAATTTAAACGGAAAAGCTATTGCTCTTGAATCATGATAGTATTACGAAAATTGTGCTTTGTTAATAGAAAAGCAATTTTATTGTTGATTGTACGCGCATTGTTCATATAATAAGGCGCGATCCACTGCTCTGCCATAAGTCGGTGAGAGGAACAATGATACCTCTTGCCATGGTATTTAAGACCCTATTACAATGGAATATGCGCCACTATGTGATACTAGTCACACCTCATCTTTATAATTGGCACGCAACTCTAAACTTTATAACAATGCAATAACACTGGTACAGACTGACTGACAAGTGTAAAGTAATAAATCGTATGCGAAATTTCAAGCGCTTTCTTTGTTTCTCTAAATGAAATCACTTCTTTTATTGTTCTAATTGTTTAAATTAGACTCGCATGCTCAGTATGGCATTCTTTATTAATTTATATAGAAGTTTTATTTAAGTACCACTTAATTAATCTGTTCCTTTCACAAATGTAGATTTTTGAATGGAAAAGATTTTGCTTGTATAAAATTACGCTCCGCCTCACCGCTCTGTTTTTCTTGCTATTACAATAGGCTAGATGACAATTCTTTTTATTGCATAAATGAATGATGATGATGCTCCTCGGCCGTTTTCGGCCACGGCGACCGCTTCAACTCTGTCTCTGGTGTGCTCGTATGTGGCTTACATAGCCGATCGTATTGACAAACGTTCGAGCACAGTGCGGGCAGGTGAGCACAGAGCGGGCCGGTGAGCACAGTGCGGGCAGGTGAGCACAGTGCGGGCAGGTGAGCACAGTGCGGGCAGGTGAGCACAGTGCGGGCAGGTGAGCACACCATTACGGTAGTTGCAATTTATAGCACAAGGTGGGCGTGCTTTCAGTTGTGTTCGTGCATCACGTCGGGCATCTAATTCGGAGCAGCGATTGTTTTCAAAGCCTTTGACTTTACGTCTAAATAAATGAATAGTACTCTTAAATATGAGTAACTTACTCAGTTAGAACACTGACTGAACATTTACTTACTTAGAAACAGTATACCTATCAAAAGTCAATATTTTCAAAGGTACAGACAGCGATTTGTATACAAATATTTCGCAAGCCTCGTGAAAACGCTCCAATACTAAAGTCGTACCTAGCTGTGACGTCACTCCTAGGTTAAAGTGTATGAAGCATAAGGCCGCAGGAACATATTTGTAAATATCTCCGATATTTGTGCGTTTAAGTTCATACTTACCACAATGAATGTTTTTGTATATGATGTAAGTAAACTAATGAAATAGGTTTTGTTTACTAATTTAGCAAAAAAAATTAAACTTTTTTGTACTTTTTAGATGTATCTAATTACTAAACTACACATAAGTAAGCTCCATATCTCTGTATCCTCTTTTTAATTTAATACACACACCGGCATATTTAGCGGAACATAAAATAAAGGTTTGATATCAGTATCATATAAGGTTGCTGGCTGGTTTATACGTCATTTAATTTAAAAAGAAATATTTTCAAATTAAGAAAACAACTGAACATCACATTTTATGCAATAGTTTTAATTTTATTCAAATACACCTTATCTGGAGCGAACTTCGAGTATTTTTTCCTTCTGAGTTTGATTTAAAATTTCATTGAAATACTGTTTTTTGTTCGTTTTTTTTAATCGCGTATCATTTTGGAGTTCAGGACTGAATTATGCCTGACTTAGCCCCAACGGAGATTGCCAGGGCACTCGAAATGCGAAGAAATGGTCAAACCTACAGAGCTATATCCAGAGATCTTCGTCGACCAGTTTCAACGATCCATTGCAGTATCCAATGGTTCAGGGAGACCGGTACTTATGTGAGAAGAGCAGGACAAGGTGGAATACGACGCACTTCGAGTAGGGACGATCGTTTCATTCGGCTTCGTGTACGTAGTAACCCCCGTTTGACGGCCGTCCAAGCCCGACATGAGTTAGAAGCAGTGCGGGGTGTAACCGTAAGTGAGCGTACGGTACGAAGAAGGTTCGAAGAAGCTGGTTTGGGTTCATTTGACGGCAGGCAAAGAATATACAGACGTAAAGGAGAACGATACATTCAGACAAATTTTGAAACTACAGTTGCATACGGTGGTGGATCAGTAATGGTTTGGGCGGGCATTTGTTTGGGAGCTCGCACAGACTTGGTAGTGATTGACAGAGGGAGTCTGACTGCAGACCGCTATATCAGAGAAGTTTTAGAAGAAAATGTCGTACCGTTTGCCCCATATATCGGTGACGATTTTGTTTTTATGCAGGATAATGCTCGGCCGCATAGCGCTCGGGTAACTCAAGCTTATCTTAATGATATGAATATCACTGTTAAGGAGTGGCCGGCGAGATCACCGGATATGAACCCAATAAAGCACGTTTGGGACTTGCTGAAAAGAAAAGTTAAGTCCAGAATTCCAGCTCCTGCCAACGTGGGTGAACTGCGAATCGCCGTAGTTGAGGAATGGCGGAGACTATCCCAGGAGACCATCGATAACATCATTCTCAGTATGCCTAGACGGGTAGAAACTTTAAAAAGAGCACGTGGAGGAAATACGCGATATTAATCACCATTTTTCTAATTGAATTAATTGTTATTTTAATATTAATTTTCACTTTTCCCGGTTACATGAAAAGTTCAAAAATGTACCATTTTTCACAAATAGCCTTTACTCGCAAAATCTGTTCTTAATGTGATCTCATTTTAAGTAAAACAAATGAAACTTTAAATAACAAAAGAAGTGTAGTAAGTAGATTTTAAAATAAAACCATATGTTTTTAATTATGGACCTTTTTTTTGTGTTCCGCTAAATATGCTATGGATATATAAATTAAACAAAATATTTTACATGTAGTCGTCTCTCCTATTGATTAAACCTATATCTATCTCTCTTCTACACAAAATATGGTCACGGTAATAAGAAATTATGATCCACATTCTTTTAATAGTTTCTTTGTAACTTCACGGTACCCGTAACAAAAGTAAAAGAAGTGACGTCACGAGTGACGATAGTGCGTTGACCTCGGTCAATGCCAGAGGAGTGTGGGGAATCTTCGCGGTGACAGATTTTATAGCTACTTTTACGAGCTACTACCGACATACCGGCACAGTAGATAGTAGATTATGGTAGGGAATGTTTTATTGTAGTTTCTAGTGTAGGAAACAACAATAATATTATCTTTGGACGCTTTCACACCACGTAGATCTGGCGAAGTGGTAAATTCTCGAACAACTTGTGTTACGGGGACCAGACAACGGAAATATATTTAAAACTCATATACTTATACCATATATATTTAAGATTTTATTATAAAATACACATATTAAAGACACATCCATGACCCAGGAACACGGGAAACTTTTTTATTATCTGGCGGGATTCGAACCCACGGCCTTCGGTTGGAGCGCCAACTCTCTAACCACTGAGCCACAGAGGTCGTCGGAGTGCCGAATTTTTGTGAATGATTTGATTGGATTAGGTAAGTATGTTTAAATATCTATCCTATCTCTAGACTCAGATTTTTTTTCAGCTTTACTATGGTACAAGTAAGAATAAGGGTCAGTTCACACCGCAACGAAACACGTCGCGGCGCTGGATTTTTAAGATATCTATTCAAAATTGAACTTTTTTTCACTACACAAGAAGATGCACGTTTAATTGCTTGAGTTCTAATGTCAAGTCTACTAATCCATCAGGAGCTGAAGGTTGGATGTACATTAAAAATCCTGACATTTATAAAATAAAATGTATTCCCAAAGAAGTGCAGAACTGGTGATGTGGAAATTTTAAATCAAAATGTACTTAACTGTGTATCAATGTATTTAACTGTGAATCAAGGAGATTTTGCATAACGAATTTCCAATAAACAGCCTTGATTGGTATTTCGAATTAATCGTTCAGTACGGATTTTAAATGGCCTGGATACTGACCGTCCAGCCTGCAAATCCAGCAGTCTGTCAATAGTGTCAAATTGAAGCAGACAGATAGATTGAAATCTGAGGACTTGTTAGACAAAAATTAAAAATGATTGACACGATTGACGGCCATAAGTACTAGCGCTGGATTTGCAGGTTGGATGGACAGGATTATCCTTAAGTGCGGTCGTTTTAATCATCAATTTAATTAACAATCCTTATTGGAGAGTGGAGGCTGGCGACCCAATAAAATACACGTGAATATGAGCAACTAGATGTCGCCTGCGACTTCGTGCGCCCAAAAGGAAAGTGCGCTCCGAAAACGACCTCCGAATTGTCAAGCTGATGGTGGTGAATTATAGCTAGGAACACGCTCGATCACGTCAGCTTTCAAACGAAATAAACTGCATCTAAATTCTAAATCGGACCTTTCGTTTCGGATCTGCGACAGACAGACACATAAAACTTATAACACCCCTCTTTTTGTAAGGACGCCTGGCTGACATGAAACATCGAAGTTATTTTTTTACGTCAACGTGGCGACTGGCGACGCGTTAAATCCCACGAATACAATTATATACGTCTTATTAGATGATTTTATTTTTGTGAAATGGACCAGTAAACGAGCACACAGTTCGCCTGATGGTAAGCGATTACGACCGCCCATGGACTCTTACCCGTAAAACCACAGGAGTTACAATACAAATTGATATATTATTATCTGTGAGACTATGACACGGTTGTCATGGTAGCAACATTGTTAGTTTACAAATGGAAAACGAATGAAGATTACACATTCTAAATACTACATTTACTGCTTCACAATATAAATAAATAAAAAAGTTTATTTGCAGCTTATTCCAAAATAAATTAAAAATAAAACTTTAATCTACACAGCAGCCACAAATTGGCTCGAGCTCTGCTGAGCTGGCATACCTGAGGTATACTCAGCGCCGGTCTTCTGCCGACCCGAACGTCTCAACAGTATACACATATGATATAGCCCGCAAACACACATATAGCCCGCAAATACAAAAAAAAAACTAATAAAAACCAAGCAAATAATGTAAATTACAAGAAGAAAAAAAAGCAAAAAAAAATGATAAAAAATCTACGATGCGACAATATGTGCGTTTCCAATCTTTAAAAATTAAATTTTAAGCTTAAAGCTACGCCTCCGTTTGTGAAGTTCTTTCAATATTCAAGATGTAATATTATTAAATCAAATAAAATTTTCATACAATTCTCATTCGATAACGTTACGTTTAAGCCGTCGTTAAATGTTCCCGCTAGGCCCACAGGGCTGAGGACGAATAACGCGAAGGAGTCACAATCCAGTTGGGCGACCCACGTCACGTCAGGGCTCGATTACGACCTGCCTATGATTTAACTAAAAAAATATCATAAAGGTCACTCCTTTTCATTTAACACAAAACAGTGGCATTACATTGTCTCGGGTCTATTTGTTCAGGTGACCAACACGCATTGGCTGTTTCAAACAGTTTCACAGTTTGAATACTCGCTTTGTGTACCTTTGTATGAGGGAAAATTTCGATGCATTTATGAATAAGACTATTTAATATACTGTATAATAATTTATAAATTATGTCGTTAACTTTTACCACGTTTAAGTAGAAAATAGATCAGGGTCATCCCTTGAGTAGTGGAGACCTTATAATATTATCAGAAAGTACTAAATGACTTAATTTATATGTTTATATGAACTAAAGGTGTCTTATTTCCATAGAATATAACTGAATTTGCATGGTTAAATGAAATTTCAACTTTTAATTTACTTCTGCTGTCAAGATCTTGCTTTACATAATGTAATACTTTAATGTATTTTCCCTCTTACTAATAAAAATTACCTAATACCTATTACTAATAAAATATTTATACAGTGTATAAGCTATACAATGTTTTGTCCTTGTCTTATACGTTGGAAAATTCGCTTTACAGACAAGGACACAACATTGTATAGCTTATACACTGTATAAATATTTTTATTAGTAATAGGTATTAGGTAATTTTTATTAGTAATAGTAACATATAATATAATAAATAAAGCATGCATGTATTGTACAAGTATTACAATCCGTCCAGAAATACCTCTGACAGGATCTCTATGACAACGACATAAAGATCACTCTCGTACAAACTCCGAGATAAAATAAAACTGAACGGACTATAAAATATTAATTAAGTTTTGCATGGTTTTAATTTTCACAGCAATATCAAGTGTTGTAAAATTTATGTTAATATTGAATATTGCGAATTTAATTATGTTAAAATCTTGAATAGAGACTAGCTAGGCATATAACATCAAGGAGAACGGAGAACGAAGAACGGAGAACGGATATTAGATTAAGTAGCTATGATATTCGCATACATAATTAATGTATCATAATGTATTCTAATCTAAGAGCTTTTTAACTAATAAGCTAGCTAGTCTAAGAAATTTTAATTCTTAATGTAAATAATGTACCTACGTCTAGGTAACAAGCAGTAAGTATCTGTCGTATTTGTTTATTTTTATATGCACTAACTTATAAATACCTACTCTATCATTACAAATACATGCTTTATTTGTATTTTATTCATATATATACAGGCTGTATGAAATATATCTATTTTTATCCGAATGAAATATTTAACAAATATTAGGCTTACAATATTACGTAATGAAATGCACGACTAAAAATTTTCGTAATTTACAGAAAAATAACATGATTAACATTTCCTGACAACCCGCACTAAGTATGGATACTCTCGCCCTGACGTACACCGCGCCGGCTTTGAAGGTCAAGCTACCGCCATACAGTATCGGCCGCGCGGTTTCGAATCGACGTTTAAGTATCTTATAGAATAATCTGGTCAAAACTTAAGGCCACATGTTAATAAAACATATTTTTGGAACAAGAATCGAACACTTATCACGCTCTATGAGTATCTATTTTTGTTTAGAATACATCCTGTAGAGTGTAGACAGAAATAGGTGTGCACGACCTAGGCTGTATTGCCAGTTGCCACACAGCTGAGTCAGACGACCTAGTTATACGCTCTTGTCATCAACTATTGAAACTTGATGATAAATTAATATGTAAACATTGAGCCTTTTATTAAAAAACAATCAATCATCGATAGTTAGATAACGTTATTTAAAAAATTAATCAACATTTTCGCTGATTCTAAAGCCTGTAATCTTAAGCTGGTAGAGCCTACCACTCAGAATGGAATAGAAATAAATCTGTTATAACTAGTTAATACAATTTCGGTCTAATATATGAATAATAAGTAGTACAGAGAGAAATAACCACTTTGTAAATTATAGTGGCACAAATATAAATCCGATAAAAAAAAAACTTTCATCGTTACCTATGCTTTAAATTTAAAAAAAAAAACTTTAAACAAGCCATTTTTGTCAGATTACAGGGATAAAATTGAATTACAAGGTATTATGTGGTTTAAGCGTTATGGGTGAAATATTAACATATAAATAGAGTAGGTATGTTGTGAGGGCCGCGTTTCGCCCTAATTGGTAACGCGAGCAAACAAAATCATTATTTGTCAGTATTCTGAGTACGGAAACGTTTCTACCCGACTACGGCGAAGCCAAAACGAAGGGTAATGATTTTGGCAGTCTATGTATGTATGTATGTGTGTATGTTTGAATGTATGTATGTTATTTCCGCCCTAGCGTCTAAACTACTGATCCTATTTTAATGAATGACGTGCCAAGAGATTTGTAATAATGACCCGAGTAACATAGGCTATATAATTTACGTAGTCGGATAATAGTTTTTAACTTTTGATTATTATTTATCGTAGCAAAGAGATTGAAGTGAATATGTTATAATAAGCTATTGTACCGTATGTGTCGTCACGACTCACGTATGATGCAAGCGCACCAACACGGCGAGACATCCACTGACCAAACTGCTAGATACTTAGTTAGCATACCAGTTGCTAGCAGTAAAAAACTCAAGTTAGAGGCTCCAGCAGTTGCTATTACAGTCCCAAAGAGCTTCAAGTCGGCGGGTTACTCGTATGTCCAAGTCGTAAAATGTCCAGTGTCTAATTTGGTTTTAACTATATATTTTTTTTACGGAAAAAGACAAGTATAACCTAAATTGCTACAAACAAGTACCCAAAAATGGCACAAACAAACATACGTACATACATATTACATATATACAATACACATACATAGACTGCTAAAACCTTTAATCTTCCTTTTGGCTTCGCCGTAGTCGGGCAAAAAGTACAGACGTTAGCTTGCTTATGCTTAAAATCATTTAGTTAATTAGTAGCCTATCCAAAATATGGCTAATTACAGTTTACCGGGGGTCTAAAAAGGCCACTTTATGTGTTTCATATTATGTTTCATTTTTTTTCCATACAAAAATCGTGAAATTGTAAAATGTCTACATGATTCATCTGATTTCATCATATTAGAAAACATCGATTTTGACAGTTTTCAATAGAAATGCGTAAAATGGCGCACATAATATGAGTTGAAAAAAGTAAACGAATCATAATGTGAAACACCTAAACTGGCCTTTTTAGACCTCCAAAATATACAATCATTTCCACATTTAATGCAACTTTGCTTGCAAGTTTATAACAGCTAATGAAGCCACTGGCGCCAGCTACTTCATGCGCCAGCGCTGGCTCCCAGAGGGCAGTGGGCACAACTATGCCGGACGATTCCGGTTCTCAAATATTGTCTAACTGTATCGGCTTGCATTGTTTCCTCATGGAATTCCGTTTTCACTCTTCTTAATCCAATTAGAAGATTTATATAATGGGTTAAATTCTTAGCTAATTGTAGACAAAACTATCGTAATACATTATACATGGACATGTAGGATCTGATTGCATATAAAAAGAATGTCTATATAACTCCTACGTTACTGTACATACCTAGTACTAAGTACCTACATAAAATTACACGTACAACCACAGAGGAATCGTATGATTGATCTATGGTACAACCTATTAAGATAGATTGTTTTTAATTGAGTTTATAGCACGTGCTGGCAACTCACAAGGGACATATAAAGTCGATCACGAATGACAAATTATGTGATGGCTTATTAGTATTATTAGCAGGTATTTGATGAAATAATGTGGCCATATACCGACTTACCGTTCAATGTCCTCTAACCTTGACTAGCCCTGGCCCCTGATACAAAGGTAATAATAGTACCCAAGACAATAATAATTAGTATTAACATTATAAAAACACATGAATATTTAATAGATGTAAGTAACGAAAGTTTATTTTTATTTCGGACTAGCTGTCTTCGTCTTAACTATGAACTGGAATAAATACCCCATATCCAAACCGGTAAGCTGAACGCACCTTAGATATTTGACAGTCAAGTGACAAATTGAACTCAGTAATCAGTTAGTTTGGGAGAAATGTAATCGTCGATATCTCTCACCGTTTATACCTTCCCTGAAATACTACAGTCATTTCAAGACTAAAATTAGCCAGAGCCGTTCTCGTGTTTTAGCGAGACACTGGAATTGCAATCCCGTTTTATTTATAGGAGACGATAAGATACGATTTGGCTAGGTTTTGTAACTTTTTAGACTTCAGAATATGACATGACTTTAGAATAAAGCAAGTTTAAATCTAGTTATGTCAAGTTTTTGTTTAACTTTAACATTTAAACATTTTACGGCATAATTATATTTAGAAGATGTAGATAAAGAGCTTAAAATCGAAGTGTCAAATGTCAAAAGTCAGATTTGAGAAGTGACAACTACACGATCTTCAGCTCTATTGTATTAGTGCAGTGTTCTATTTACAGTGCGACCGTCTGCTGTCGCGACCAGAAAATAGCAGTCGTGGGAACTTAGCCTTAGGATGAGCCATGACGTACCTACAATTGACAGAAAAAATCTTCATACGAGAAAAGGCTACCCCATATCGATTTCAGAAGACTGAATATCCTGCGGATATCAAAATGACAAATTTCAAGCCTAAATGGCCCCATGTTATTTAGATGTAGGCACTTTTTACCTCGACATGCCACGTCTATAATATATACGTCTTTGACAGAAATGCTTCGATAAGTTGAACAAAACAAACACAAAACTATTTGTCAGAATGTAAATTCAATTGCATACAATCTTGTATTTGCAGATCCGATACTTTATAATGTGGAGGAAATTACGAAGGATTTGAATACAATGGGATAGGATAGAAACATAAGGGAAATGCAACATTCACAGACACATTGCGTACATCGGAAATCGCACTTATAGATTTCCTTTGTCATCTTTCTTCTTGTAAATGATGTTTTTAATGAGAATTTAAGAAGAAACTAGTAAATGAATATTGGCATGTATTTAAACTTGCGACAAAACATACAAATTTTGGGTGTGAAAAAACCGAATATTGAATACTAAATTGCCAAGTTGGTGAAAGAATATACGGAACAAAAAAATTCAAATCTGGTGACTTATTAATACCAGTTTTTTTCACTGAATATTCCAAACTGGCAGACAGATATTATTTTAGCGAACAAATAACCATGTTGGCGACGTTTTGAGAGTACGCATATTTAAGAATAGGCACATATATTTTCCCTGATGTAGGTAATTCAAAAACATCAAGCAGCAAAACGAGCGCACATAAAAAAACGTAAAGGAGCGTACAAAATTCCCATTTTAAATTTTTCTCGGTTTCTGGGGTTGTAGATATTGTGTAGATTGATTTTGAAATTTAAAAATGGCGGACATTTATTTTTCGTAAAATTGATATGGGTGTCGTTTTTGGGGGTGCTGGATACGAAAATGACATTCATTTTGAAATTCCAAGATGGCAAACATACTCCATTTAAAAAAAAAAATATGGGTCCTTTTGTAGGTTTCTGGGGGTGCTGATTACGAAACAGTCATCCTTTTGAATTTCCAAGATATTAAACATAAAAAAATGGATATAGGTGTTCTTTTCTAGGTTTCTGGAGTCACTGATTACAAAATTTCATTCATTTTGAAATTTCAAAATGGTGAATATTTATTTTTCTCTAAAATTGATACGGGTGTCGTCTTCGAGATCTTTAGGGGTAGTAAATACAAAAATATCCATTTTGAATTTCAAAGATAGGGGACATTTATTTTTAATAAAATGAATCTAGGTATCCTTTTCTAGGTTTTGGGGAATGTTAATTAAAATATATATATTTATTTTGAAATTTCAAAATGGCGGAATTATTTTAATTTCTGTAAAATTCTTATTAATCTTAAAAATGGTGCATCCTACTGAAAAAATTATGAAAATTTTTCTCTTCCTTAGTAACCCCGCAACCATATATTATTTTCTTCATGATGGGAGTAAAAGATGGAAATAAAAAATGAAAAGAAGGAAAACAGAAACCTGAAAAAGGACACCCATATTAATTTTAATGAAAAAAATGTACGCCATTTTGGAATTTCAAAATAGATTTAATTTTCATATTATTCTGCACCCCCAAAAACCTTGAAAACGACACCCAAAGGAAAACAAACTCCAACAGCATCCAAAAATGCGATTCTCCGTAGCCTGCAAATTGAATTTTTAGCAGCCATTAATTGATCAACCCAATCTGGTTTTATAGCTGCTTACATCGTATAATAGTCACCAACTCGGAAATTAAGTCGCCAACTTATAAATTTCGGTGCTAATTTGGATTAAATTTCGCCACTTTTTATCTGCCGATATTTGTATTTTTTACAACAATTATATTTATACACGAGCATGAAAACATGATTTTAAAAACTAGATGTTGCCCGCGATTTCGTGTGCGCAAATGAAAATCACGCGCTAACCGCGTAACCGTACATTTTGCCTAAATTTTGCGATAAAAAGAAGCCTATGCCTTTCCCCGTGGTCCACTCTATGTCTTTGCCAAATTGCATCAGAATCTGTCTGTGGGTACCTACTTTTGGAGCCTATTCAATGCAAACAAACAAACGAACAATTAAACCTCTCTTCTTTATACTCGTAATGTTAGTGTAGATTTGTTTTAATAAACCTTAAGATTAAGTAGTAGGTACAATAAACTCCATTATAACGCCGTGTATTTAATTAATTTTTCCAATTGCAGTCCATGAGTCATCTGTCCAGCTGGCGTGTGGACGGGCCAGATACGGTGAGGGGGAGGGTGATGAATGTCCCCATTCTCCCCTTGACAGTGGACTCATCAAACATTAATGCTAATCGAGCTTATGTGGGATTGCAGGGATAACCAAAAATGCGAGTCGATTTGACAGGTTGGGATTTCAGTGAAATTGAAAGGGAAAAATGCAGAGCTTCGTCCATGTGGCATGTCATTATCTCAGACCAAATAAAAAGTGAAGGCAGAGCTTTGTCAAACAAAAACTGAGGTCGGTTTTTTATGTATGTAGTGCGAGTGTAGCTACGCACTATATACATAAAAAACACAAACCGAGACAGCTCGTCTCGCTTACAAGGTAAGGCGTAGTTTCGTTACATGTGTGTGAGCAGTGTGAGACGTGAGTGACACGTGGTAGGGATTTTTGCTTTGAACTTCTATAAATATCTCTGTAGATTTATGCAATAAAAATGTTTTTTTTTAACTAAAACTAAAAGTTATTATAACAAAATAATGAGTAACAACTAACAGTAAGTTATGATAAGCATGAGCGCATGATCCCAAGTGTTCCCACGAGTATGGTTGGATCATAGTTACGCGTTACGTAACGTGTGACGGTGTGAGTGCTGTGGCCTGTGACCCACACACAATAGGTGAAGTGCAGGCTTCTAGGCTACTGGCTAGTGTAGTGTTGGTTATGTAAGACTTAGCTATCATCGGCCATTTATTATGCAGAAAGATGATAGCTAGATCTTAAAGTAGAAGCTAAGAATCCACTTTTAAAATGCTGGGCCTCTTTAAATCTTAGTGCACGCCGAAAAGGCTTAATCCAAAAGTATAGGCTTAAGAGTTAAGAATGAGAACTGAAAAGCACAGAGATAGATATGATAGTCTTGAATATTTTTCGTACCATATAGTCTACAACTAGGGATGCGGGGGATAGTCATAAGGGTTCCGCCATAATTATTTATTACCTTTTAAATAATACCATCTATCCCCCCTTATTAAGGATATTTGTTTAGTGTTCCGTTGACTTAAATTTAAGTAGATAATAGTCAATTATTATTCCTATTATGTGTTCTATTTTATGGTAATGATGTGTCCTAAGAGATGAGATAGATATTGCATTCATAGAATATTTTTCGATACCAGAAAATTGCATTTAAATCGCAATAAAGTCATAAATCAAAAATTTCAACAGCAAGACGAATCGGGAAGACAAAGTAAGATAAACAAAGTCCTATATCGTTATTAGAATATGAAGTCGTGAAGTGTGAACGTTCGCGGTTCGCTGAGCATACGGTGCATCGAACAGTTTACTATTGCGCTTATAAGAATAGTTATGACTAGATGTTGCTCGTGATTTTATGAGTTAACGCGATAAAAAGTACCCTTCCCCGTGATCTGCTCTATATATGTGCCAAATTTAATTAAAATATGTCCAGTAGTTGCGGAGCCTATTCAATGCAAACACTAACAAATCTTTTCTCTTTATAATATTAGTATAGATAGATTATCTGACTGTATTCCACTGGGGCTATAGTCTATACTAAAGATTAAGTTAAATGTCCGTCACAGTCCGTCAAATGATGGACTCGTCATTCGTCAGTATTATGAATCGCACAGTAACTCGTCAAATATATCAAATTTAGAGTTATAAGATGCATTTAAATAATAATAGTCAAACTTCCTTGTAAAAATAACTTCCAAATATCATCGTCTCTTCTTGTTAGTGTTTTCGGTAGCCCCCAGTAGGTAGTAGGTACGGCAGACCCCCGTAGGTAGTAGGTACGGCAAACTCCAGTAGGTACTAGGTACGGCAGACCCCAGTAGGTAGTAGGTACTGCAAACCCCAGTAGGTACTAGGTACGGCAGACCCCAGTACGTAGTAGGTACGGCAAACCCCAGTAGGTACTAGGTACGGCAGACCCCAGTAGGTAGTAGGTACGGCAGACCCAGTAGGTAGTAGGTACGGCAGACTCCAGTAGGTAATAGGTACGGCAGACCCCAGTAAATAGTAGGTACGGCAAACCCTAGTAGGTACTAGGTACGGCAAACCCCAGTAGGTAGTAGGTACGGCAAACCCCAGTAGGTACTAGGTACGGCAGACCCCAGTAGGTAGTAGGTACGGCAGACCCCAGTAGGTAGTAGGTACGGCAGAACTAGTAGGTAGTAGGTACGGAAGACTCCAGTAGGTACTAGGTACGGCAAACCCCAGTAGATAGTAGGTAGGACGAGCTGCATAACAATGACCATAACGCTTTCAGCGCGAGGTGCCCGGTCCGACAAAAGTGGGACGCTATGGCGCGCGCAACAGTCGCGTATGGTCCGGAGGACCAGTAGTGTCAGCACCGCCCATAACAATTAGATGTAAGTTAAACTTAGTTTTAAAAAACACTAATTAGATACGATACAAATGAGCGGTGCGACACTGTTGGGAGGAGGCTGGGGATACATATGATTATGGTGACATAAGGTAGCATATGTACCCATAGCAACCAAAATCTGGTACCATTAGCGTATGCGCGCGCCATGGAGCCCCACAAGGTATGCAAAGGATCCATATTAATATGAATCCCGAGCATACTAACTGTCGGGACGGATACTTCGACCTGGGCGCAGAGGGGTTAAAAAAGTTTTAGTAAGGAAATGGTAAAGTTGTAGAAGCGAGTAAGAATGCAATAAAGATGGAAAAAATTAAAAGAAATAATTAATGTTAAGTTAAAAGTTGAGAAAAGGAAGTGTGAATAGTAATAAAGATAGTAAATAATTGTAACTGTAAATGTAAAAAATGAAAAGGAAATGTTAAAGAATGATAAATGATGGAAATGTAATAAAGATAGTAAATAATTTTAAGAAATAATTAATGTAAAGTTTGAAATGGTAAAGTTGTAGAAGCGAGTAAGAATGCAATAAAGATGGAAAAAATTAAAAGAAATAATTAATGTTAAGTTAAAAGTTGAGAAAAGGAAGTGTGAATAGTAATAAAGATAGTAAATAATTGTAACTGTAAATGTAAAAAATGAAAAGGAAATGTTAAAAAATGATAAATGATGGAAATGTAATAAAGATAGTAAATAATTTTAAGGAATAATTAATGCAAAGTTTTCTGAAATTTAATAACAGGAATAAATGTAAGAAAAGGGATGTAAGAATAAGATGTTGTAGAGATAGGAAGAGAAGGAAATGTATAAATAACAAAGAAATGTAAACTAATAAGGATAGTAAAAAATTGTAAGGAATAATTAATGCGAAGTTGTTTTTAAAATAGGAAAAAGGAATGTTATAAAATAGATAAATGAAGGAAATTAAATAATAGGAAATAAATGTAAGAAAGGAATGTAAGAATAAGATGTAGAAGGAGAAGGTAATGTATAAATAATAAGTAATTGTAATGTAATAAAAGAAACAAGCAAAAAATTGGCCCTGCTTATGGTAGGGGGAACAAGACAAAAAAAAAAAAAAAAAAAAAAAAAAAAAAAAAAAAAAAAGTAGATAGTAGGTACGGCAAACCCTAGTAGGTACTAGGTACGGCAGACCCCTGTAGGTAGTAGGTACGGCAGACCCCAGTAGGTACTAGCTACTATATTACAGACTACAGTTAACAGAATACAGTAGTTGCCTATCAATATTTTTAAAAGAGAGAGAGAGAAGAAAGAGACAGCAGATAATAGGTTTAATTTCATCGACAAAACACCCCCCTTTTAGGGGTCGTAGATGGTCCGAGGCGTGAACTACGGAACTCTAAAAAGAAACTAAAGCAGACATAATAAGAGGGAATATATACGAGACTTTTACATGATTCTATGAGTCTGTGAACTATTTCAAGGCGTCAATTGTATGACCATTTTAATAAATATTAATATGTAATAGCCCCCTTTTTCCTTGACTAATTAATATTAAATAAGTAAAATATCTAAGTAATAATAAAAAATCTAGGCTAAGGCTAAATAAACAATGCACAATACAATAATTGAATTAATGAAACAGCTGGAATGCTAAACTTGGTATAATCTTATGGGACAGAAGTCCTAGAACATAGAAAAACCGGCCAAGTGCGTGTGAGGCTACGCATAGAAGGGCTCCGTAGCCACCCATTTATAATATTATTTTCAATATTTTACATGTCCACTAGTTACTTCGTTATTTTTGTACGAAGTTTTCCAAGTAAGCGTATTTTACAAGTTAAGCCTATATATCTCCTGAACTCAGTTATATAAGCTGATATAGGGGCTAAACGCAAACGGGTATCTAAATCAAAAAATCGACGTCGATTCCCGCAGTCGCGAGCCAAGCACTCGACCAAGCACACAAGACCACGGAGACTGAACATATCACATAAATATGACGTAAAAAACAGACTTTTCAAAATTATCAGAAGGATTTTGCAAAGTTGGTTTAAAGTGAATAAAGTTATTAAGAAACAAGATCTAACGCTTGTGAGACCGACGGTAAGAGGTGGTATAATACGAGTATATTAGCTGTTCCCCGCGGCTCCTCCAAAGGAACACTACTTTTTCGGGATAAAAAGTAGCCTATGTTTTAATCCAGAACCTAAACTACTACCATACCAAACTTCATCGAAATCCGTTCAGTAGTTTTTGTGTGAAAGAGTAACAAACATCCATCCTTCAATCCATCTTCACAAACTTTCACATTTATAATATTAGTAGGATGTAGAATAGAGTATTAAAATTTTAAACTCGTCTAGAATTTAATTCAGTTTTAAACTACGGTCTAGTTGGTTTTAAAAAATTCTGACGTGAACCTAGTTAGCCTTACTGAAACTTTGCTCCCATTAACTAGGTAATGTTAGTATTTGTGTAGCAAAAGTTTAGCTGTTAGTTGAGAGTTAAGTCTAACTACATACGAGTAGCTCTGTAACTTTATACTTATTTTAACTAGCCAGCCAACATGAACTAAAGTGGTATCTAGTTAAAACAATATTCTTGTTGGTTGTTACGCACTAACTTGAATCAAGTAACCCCCGAATTGACAAGCAGTGAGCGAGCTGACAATGATTTATATTCTGTCATATGTCAGCTTTCAAACAAAGAAAACTAAACCAAAATCGGTTCATCCGTTTGGGAGCTACGACGCTACGGACAGACATGTCAAACTTGTTATAAGTTTGACATGTCTGTCCTTATATTTTCGTCGGTGGTTAATGGAGGCGCTTCCACTATCTGTTCGCTTAGGCCTTATACTCGTACCTACTCAACGGATTTTAATGTAGTTTTTAGCAATGCGTAGAGTGATTCAAAAGGAAGGTTTATATTATTTTGTATAATATTAAACATTGCACCCGTGCGAAATCGGCCTATAATCGTAAATTTTTAAAGAAACTCTTTCAACACTGCAAAGCATCTCCTTCAAAAAGATATACATTTGAATGACGCAATGTGATATATTGTTCGTGTATCGATGTTACTGCTCGTGTGTCATGACTGTTTAGGAATTTAAAAACCAAACATTTTTCATTAGAACATAGTTGTTAGTAAAACCAATTTTAAGTACAACTTTGACCTTTGTCTACGTCAGCCATTAACACAGAATGACTCCTTGGAGATCACAACAACTTTACATACGAAGCCTAGAATTTTCATGTCATTAGTCATTATAATTTAAAAAACAAAACCTAACCTAGTAACAAAACGTTGTCTTGTAAAAGAAAATATTTCAAGTTTTGAAAATAATCTCGGCGGTCATGGCTGAGAAATTTAGAATTCTCTGAAAAGAAATCCTCGAACTACATATTTTGTCCTTGGAAGTTGTAATAATTGAAAAGTCTAATCCTTAAATAGTTACTTTCAACCACATAATAAACTGTAAACTTTAAAATCATACAAGAAACTGTCGTATTTGCCCTAAAGATTGATGTAACAGCTGTCGAATACTGTGAAAAGTGCCTTTCATTTGACCTTGAGAAGAAGTTATTGTTAGGTCATTAAAGTTCAGATTCGGCCATGAGGTACTTCCTAATGTGCTAATGGAACACGCTTCATTGAACTTGTGATATCATCATAACTGTCTACACTAAAGGGCCATACTCACGGTCCAGCTTGAAACCTCCAGCGCCGGTAGTTTATGACAGTTATTCGTGTCATTAGTGTCAAACGTTTTTAGCTTTTGCCTGCTACTTAACTTCAATGCCGCGGCGATGGATTGCTGGACCGTCAGTATGGCCCTTTAAGCCTAGAAAGAAGATCAAACATGGAAGAAGTACTAAGATACACGTTTTTTGCGCTGCGCTATGAAGAGCGGTGCACTTTGACATTCGAACTCTTGTAATCAAACGTGTATCTTCTCGTGTAGTAAATAAAGTTCAATTTTGAATCGCTATCTTAAAAACGCAGCGTCGCGTCGCGTATTGTCTCATTACGGTGTCAACTAAACCTAATAAATTTTCCAAAACTGTATGAAACAAAAAATATAGTGACCCTAAATTTGAATCAAAGAAGAGATTGTCACGAAAAGTAATTATTTAAATCTGTCCAGTCGTCTAGTATGTACGGGCCTTTACACATCAATTACTGGTTACAAGTAATATTTACAAAAATTTTGCACACGGTATTGCAATTAAATGAAACCTTTTGCAATTTTCGTAAATGAATTCAATATTTGTAGAAAGTTGAGTAAGCTGGGATTTGAGTGTTTAAAATAACCAATTCTGTGGTAACCAAAGTTGATTTTACAACTTTAGTATATAGGTAAGTATCTTGTTTCTGTTCAAGACTTTCAAGAAACAAGTTGATAAGTTTTTGATTATAGTTTTAAAATATTAGTTCCTTACATATGAAATTGCCGTTTTGTCGTACTGGCCACTGATCTCAAATATAATTATCTTCTTTGGGTAGGAATTCCAATTTCAAGTGTATACCCCTATTTACTCATGCATTTGTGTTTCGAAAACCGTAACTCATTTCTTTTTTCCTCTTTTGGTTTTTTCTTTGCGTCACTCTGTTTACAAAATGGAAAACTTGAAATATCGTATTATTTTCAAGTACGAGCTCCACCGTGGCACCAGTGCTGCAGGATCGAAGGATTAATGATGTGTATGGCGGCGGTGTCGCAAAAGAAAACAAAGTGCGTTTTTGGTTTCAACGTTTTCGTTCTGGAAATTTCGACCTGTTGAACAAGCCCCGTGGACGGCCGGAGACCAAAGTTGATAATGAAGAATTGAAGGCTATTGTGGATGCGGATCGCAAACCACGTCCGAGTCCGAACCCTGGCGAACCAGCCAAAGCCTGCCCCAAGCGAAAATTCACTCAAAAAAGTTACTCGTGAGCGTTTGGTGTTTGGTGTTTTGGAGCGTGACTAGTGCCGGTGTCGTTCACTACAGCTTTCTTAAATCTGGCCAGACGATTACGGCAGATGTCTATTGCCAGCAACTGCAAATCTTAAACTAAACAACCGAGGTTGGACATTCGCTCTAGGCCACTGCTGCTTCAGGATAACACTAGACCACACACTGTACAACAGACGGCTACCAAATTAGAAGAGCTTCAATTGGAATGTCTAAGACATCCACCGTACTCCACGGACCTTGCTCCAACAGATTACCATTTTTTTCGAAATTTGGATAACTTCTTGCAAGGGAAAAAGGGAAGTCCACAGCGCCTTCAAACATTTTATTGATTCCTGTCCGAATGGTTTTTTTTGTAAAGGATTCAATGAACTACCTATGAGATGGCAAAAGTACATAGATAGCAAATATATACTTTGATTAAATAAATATATTATGTTAAAAAAAAATCGACTTTATGTTCCTCCTTTACAAAACGCCAATTTCATATGTTATAACCTATATAAATCTACATAAACGACAAATTCAAATTAGATTTAAATTTGTTCAACCTTTGTATCAAAGAGTGATTCGATATAATATCGTAGATACTAGATAATCTATACTAATATTATAAAGAGGAAAAATTTATTTGTTTCTTTGTATGTTTGTTTCATTGCGCAGTACGAAGTCGCGAGCAACATTCATTCAACATTCAATAGTCAAAAAATAATTCTATGCTATAATATTATAAACAGAAAATATTTGATTGTTTGTTGGACCTGAATAGAGATTAGGCTCCGAAACGACTGGACCGATTTTGACGAAATTTGGCAGAGAAATAGATTAAACCGCGGGGAAGGACATAGGCTACTTTTTATCGCACCAAAATGTCCGGTCCTCGTGGGATTTTCTTATGCGCGCACGATGTCAACATCTAATAAAATATAAAAACCAATAAAATGACACCAACAGACATAAAATATAGGTACCGGCAGGTGTATGTTTTATGTAAGTAGGTTACAACTTTAACAGGTATCTAAATAAGCAGTAAATAAGTATAGTAAGTGGAATTAATAGGTTATCTATACTAATATTATAAAGATGAATAGTTTGTTTGTTTGCATTGAATAGGCTCCGAAACCACTAGACCGACATGCACGGTTTCCGCAAGATTAACTTTTGTAAGAACATATTTTAAATTACTTTTAAATTGCAATGTCACAAAAGTTATTGAGACGGACGTAATCCATTATCCAACATTTATTAAACTTTCGCCCATTACAGTTAAGTCATGTTGTTTTCGATTGCGAATGTTATGCACTTCCTATACAAAACATACTATGTTGAGACTCAAATGGTTCTTAAAATGGTTAATATTGTAATTGATTGCATTATTCGCATTCATTCGTTCATTAATCGCATGCGGTTGGAAAACAAAATTGCCAATTTCAGAAACTACTATCTAGAGCTCGCCTTGTGGTCGAAATTAGCACATAATTCATATAATTTAAAGTTTGAACTTTATAAGGGATTTTAGGCTTCTTAGATAGAAAATTAAAAATACCGGTTGTCTGTAAAGTCGGTTTACTGACGATAGTTGAACAAGACAACGTCAACAACAACAACAACAACAATAATAATAATGAGGTAAAGGCAATGCGAGGTAACGCTGGTACTTGGTAACGATAACGGGTAACAGGTAACGCACGAGTCATGTTTTTTCGTGCGTGCAGCCGGCTCCATCGATTTATAAGACGTCGTTATCGTCGACGTATATATCGACGTTATCACGTCAAAATGTAAACGTTGTGAGATGGTTGTAATGTGTTATGTGACAGATTGACAAACGTCAACGTGTAACAAAATTGTATATCTATCAAACGCACGGTAGTGTGTGTTAATAATCTGAGATAGTGTGTGTTGTTATTTTTATTAATGAGGGTTTTAAATTCATGACATCGGACAGCTTTTTGACATGACAAGGACCTAGCGCTACCAAGGCTATCAAGCGCCGCCTGGTGACAGAAAAAGAATCGAAAATTCTTATTGACCGTTTTTCATACCACTTACGCCACCCACCACTTGTGACGCTTTGTGTGTGTTGGGTCTGGCCCCTAGCGGTAGAAAAAATATCAAACACCCTCATTTTATGTATTTCTAAGCATTATTTAAAAAAAGTATTAGCTTTCTGCACACCTTCCTCCACATGAACTTTAATTGTGCCAAATATTATAATCCTCTGTTCGCACAATTCTCGTAAAACTGTACTAAAAGTATTTGTTTCACGTATTAATTTCAGAAATATGTCATCTGCATTCTGTTCTCGCATACTATACCTACTTAGTATTTGCACGTATACGAGTATTTTAGATACTCTGTGGTATTTGTATGAAACAGTCTGCTCTTTGTCTGCTAGACGCAGGTGTCTCTTTCTTTATGCATACGAGTAAACAGGAAAACCACAATTTAACATACAGCACGTGCCAGGGCTGACGAGGCAGGAAGTGCTGGCTACTAGCCTAGGTATTCACCTTCCGAAGTAACGTTAGATGCTCATTGCTCAGGTAATATGATCGAGCTCCTCAAGAATGATAACTACTGCCGTTTGCGGTAGGTCGTGTACGAAACATGCAGGGAATAATAAAAAAATACTCTAGTATTACTACCAGTTGAGTCTAACCAATGCTAGCCATGGTCCTTTAGCAGTTTTTAATGGGGTTAAAAATTATTGGTCTTAAAACAAAAACAGATATTCAAAGAGCTGTAATCAGTATACGATTCTCGTTCCAAAAATAATTATATAACATGTGACCTTGAATTTCGACCAGATTATCGTACAAAATAATTTTATTTTATTCTTAACCGCGGTATGCGCGGCCTATTAATAATACACCGCGGCATGCGCGCTCGGCTTTCAAAGCCGGCGCGTTGTACGGCAGTAAGAGTGTCCATGCGTAGTTAGAGTTGTCAGGATATGTTAATCGTATTATTTTTTTGTAAAATAAAAAAAAAATTATAGTTATGCATACTGTCATTACTTACGTAATATTGTAGCTTAATGTTGGATTAAATATTTAATTCGGATTTAATACAACCTGTATAACAAAAACATTTTGTTGGTTATTTGTTTGCATTGAATAGACTCCGAAACCACTGGACCAATTTTGATGAAGTTTGGTTGGCGGTAAAGTGATATCCTGTTGCGCGCACGATGGCGCGATCATCATTATTGACATTGGAAATGTCTTTTCGTTTGTTGAAGTGTAGGCTCCGATTGCACGAAAAAGTGCGATCTCCTTATATCTCGGAGAGTTGTGAAGATATCATATTCAAAAAAGTCTCAAAAGACACAAATTCACGAAAGCTGTAAGGAGAAAAAGAATTATTCGAGAAAGGCAAAAACGAAAAAAGTTATGGCCGAAATTGTGAAAAAAAATTTTTTTTTTACGAATTTTTGATTTTACAACAAAGAGGCGGGTTAAGGGTTTGCCCTGTAGCCTAACCTTTTTGCGACAATATTTTTTCGAATTTCGTAGATTCATTTCCAATGTACTATGCACAAAGTACAATATATGTATGTAGGTAAAATCTAATACTTTTTTTGCATTTCTGCTGTAGGTATTAAATTTTACATGCACGACGAGATCAACAAAAAATAATCAACACGCGGATATTAAGATTTTTTGTTCTCCACACAATGACGACTTAGCATTAAGTTACGACTCTGTCACGTGAACTCAAAGTCACAACAAGCTAAGAAGGTTCGGGAAGGTCGTGGGAATTTAAGAAATAAGCGTAAACTATTACACGGGTTACAATAAAAATAATATAACATAATGTAACATTTATTTCAAGATATGTTCACAGACCTCGTCCTCAAAGATTCGTATCGTCTCTTATGTCACGCCTTTGTAAATGGTAACTTGGAAATAACTTGTATTGTTCTATATTATGGCCTTCATTAGCTCAAGTCGCTTTGACAAGACGATGTCAAAAAGCGACAAAGTTGATACCGATTCGTGTCACGTACCATCTCGAGTCTCGACTCTCTCGTGCTAATCACGGCGAATCGTATTATAGTTCATTCTTATTAAGTTTGCAGTGAGTCATCAGAGCCAATGTCAAAAATGTCCGATAACGCTTCTGCCATGTTTAGGGTCAATTCACACCGAAACGAGTTCGAATGTCAGGTTGCATCGCGCTGCACAGCGCATGCGCACTGTGCAGTGTACGCTGTGTACGACTGTATCGTTTTTTTTTGTATAGTGAATAAAGTTCAATTTTGAATAGTCATAGGGTCAGTTCACACCGCGACGCCACGCGGTGTGAACTGACCCTAAGTGTTTACAGTATGTTTACATTCACCAATAGAAGGAAGTCATTTTGACGTTTGCTCAGATGACTCGCTGCAATCTTAAATACACTGGACTACAGGGATTTAAAGCACTAATTTAATTACGTAACAGTTACGATTCAGCGGCGAAGTGATACAACAGTTTTAGCGAGACACGAACATATCCACAATGCGGTATTGTATTTCTAAACAAAGGGATTATTATCGTCGAAATATTGTTGTTTCAGGCAAAAACGTAGATGCGAAAGAGAAAGGAAGCACGAAATCCATGACAATGAAAAAAAGCTGAAAGCCCGGCGCACACTGGGGGGGGGGGGTGTTCTAGATGCGTCAAGTTTGAGTAGCACTTGTGGGGGACAATGTCACGACGCGACGTACTATAGTTTGTAGTTTATTGTCAACGTTTCTGAAGGCTTGTAAGTACTAAGTAGTAACTGAGAAACATTCGTTGCAATTTGACTTTGAAAAGTTGTTTTAAAGGAAAACGAAAAGCTTAATGCAGAAAAAAGTTGGTGCTTTTTATTTATTTAAGCTTCCTCAGTCGCCTTTTAAGAGGGCTAAATATGAATTGAATCATCATCATCATCATCAGCCTGTCGCCGTCCACAGCCGAACGTAGGCGGTAGGTATTAATTCAATGAAATAAAGTTATTGAAATCTCTACATTCTTATGTAACTTATCTTCTAAATAACTTTTAAATAGGCCTTAGAAATGCGAGTCGATAGAATTGAAAAAAAAAGTAAGAAATTTAAAGCGTGCGCTTCAATGTAATCGTATCAGTCGTAATCGGTAGAAAACAGATAAACACTGGCTACCGGATCAATGATAATACAATTCTGCAGGAAAAAAACGCGAGAAAGTTAAACTGAGCTAGAAAACTTTAACGTGATTTTGCTTCTATTGATTTATATTGTTGAGATAATTTCGTTTATTTTGTTAGGTTATTACGCGTGTCGAATATAGACACGATGATGTTGAATTCGCCCCCATCTTTTTGTTCATATTTTAACAAGTAATAAAGACTTTGGTACTTAACAAGTTGTAGAGTTCCCCAGGTCGTTCGCGTCCGCGGTCCGGTAAACGCGGCGCGTGAGGGAGTGGAACCACACACGTTTCCCGGCCCCCGGGTCGGGACCCCCACGCGCCGCTTGGAGCCGACCGCCGGTTTCGGTTGGGCCTGGATTGGCATGACGACACTCCCTTGTTTTGTTGGCTGCCCCCCCACGGGTTTCCCCCGCGTTCTGCCGCGGGGGGTCTTCCCAAAAAACTTGACTCTTTGCGCCCAGTACTCGTACTGGGCGCGTCATCCCAATTAGAGGGGCTATGCCCCTGACGTTGGTAATCCGCCAAGGCCCTTTTCAGGGGCCCGGCGTCGAGCTGAGAAGAGTCTCCTTCTCTCAAGTTGTAGAGTTGCAGTGTGAATAAGAATTTCACATACGGGACGTCCATAAATTACGTGAGGTATTTGGGGTGGAAGGTGGTCCAGCCGAATCTCACCAACTCTCACTTGGGGGAGAGGTCTCAACAAACATCACAGAATGATTCTTACATGATTGTTAGAATAATCCCAAATCCTAGCCTTTACTAGTTTTAATAAAAGTACCTAATAAAACAAATTTGTTTGTTTTTTAATAATCAACATATTTATATACTCAATATAAAAAATTACGTGCGATTAGGGGAAGGGGGACCACTCCCCCTTCTATCTATATCCCCGTCGAGGCTATCCTCACGATATCTCACGAGGAGGGGGGGCGGTCACATCCTCAAAAACTTCTAAACTTCTCACGGAAATTATGGACGCCCCCTAAGTAATAAGTAGTTATGTACGACGTTAACAGAACCCTAAGATAAAGGAAGCCTAAGTTACTCCTTACTTATAAGGAGAGTCGGAACAAACAAACAGACAAAAATTTTAATAATTAATTTAGTGTAAAGCTGATAATTTAAAATTACAGATTCTTTTCAGAATTTTATTTATTTGTATAGATATACATATATAACAGCCTTGGGTTTTCTCCGTAGACATGTGACAGGTGACTTGTAAGTTGTTCGTTTATTTATTTTCCTGCAGCTGATGTATTTTCCCCAAATTGCGCTTAATCCTTAGAATTTTATCAAAAGTTACTGAACATTGAGGTTTTTCCAAAGAAAACAAAACAACCAAGGTCTGATTGTCTACTTAACATGACGTGATGAAATTTAACCTAACCTAACCTTATCTAATAATAATTATTACATGAAATGACCATTTTTACTTCTTTCGCAATTAATAATTAAATTTTCAATTCGACATTACGTAACTTTAAGAATTCACCCTTATCGTTATAAAGTGATTCAAATCCCTGGTCATTGTTGAGTGCATCACAGACAACGAAGATACCTACTATAACATTTTATTTTAAGATAAAATATCACTTGCCATACAGTTTGTATGAACTATCACAGACGGCTAAGAGACGGTTCATATTACGTACTTTAATATGAAATATATCCAGGCATCTTAAGATAAAATATTATAGCATCTTCGCCGTCTCAGATATTCGTAAATAGGGATGTTGCCTAGTGTCGAATAACCCATTTTTACAAATGATATTTTAAAATTGTTGAATAGAGATTCATTAAATCTGAAAGAAAAAGTTATTTAGGTTGACGTGATTAAAAATTATAAGCAAATAAAAAATGTTGCCCATCTCTTTCTCGCAAAACGATTTGTGACGTCACAATCGGCTACCGCAATACATTGGTCGATAACAAATGTATGGCGGTAGCACACCATAACATCATAGGGCGATATATCGCTCTCTTTCTTATTGTAAATATAAATTGTTTGTATCTTCGTAATTTATTAAGATTTTCAAAAATAGGTTTTAAGTTGTTTATTATCATGTTGTCTAACATTGAATAGACGAAGAAAAATTTTTTGTCAACATGCCTATTATCTATCCCTAGACCGTGTCTTTTTCTGCGAGTTATTTATTATAATATATAATAATATCACCTAATATTATAGTAATTAGTGAGTGAAGTATCCACGACCCCGGTTTCACACGGCCATCTTGCCTCACGATTGCGTCTCAGTTTTGTCATCAAGACGAAAAACTAACCGACTTCCCATCCATTTCTCAACAACACAAAGCACTCTGTCATTACATTTCTTTCTCAGTCACGCTGAAGTCTGGTACACCGTACACAACAATAGTATTTATTGTAATACAATAAAATCTAGATTTGTGCAACAGGTAAAGTCTTTGAAGTGTGATTTAACTTTTGTCAATAGATTTATGCCCGATCTCTGTAGATTTTACATAAACTCTAGATAAACTAAGTTTAACTGGCGCCGAGCTTACGAATCCCAAAAGATCCGCCTAGTGGTCACTAGATGAATCATTTTCAAATTCGAGGATTAAGTTTTGTATTGCTAATGTCACTACTCACTACACGTTTTATGGACGAACTACCGACAAATTTCCCTCAGAAACCGGGCATGAGCCATTTGGGTGTAAGCTACTTATCCAATGAGTGTCTACTATATTTCATAAGAGTCTTTTTACTTTTTCTTTACAGTTACTTTCATTATGTTTAATTAAGTTACTTTTAAACGACCCGTTTCCTAAGTAATTGTCGACAGTCAACGTAACGACTAACGATGTACTAACTAGGTACTAAACAGCCTGAAAATTGACACGAACCAAAATAATCATCAACAGATTGTACTGTTGATAATTTATAATCAGACAATTAAAATGATGTTACATTATGTTGAGTGCATCATGCGATGTATTGCGAATCTGGCACTGCTGGCGAAATTCTACTCGGTAGTCGGTGGTCGGTGCAGTTATTAGAGCGATTTTGGCTTACAGAATACAGTTACCTCCTTTTACAATCGTTTTATTAGGTCCACCGTCCAAGTTTGTTTGACGATGTCTGTGGCTAAGTGGTTAGCGCGTTGGCGCTCAAGCGTTCAACTTCAACAACCCGTCGCGGGTTCACAAAAAGTTTTCTGTGTTCCTGGGTCATGGATGTGTATTAAATATATGTAGGTACATACTTATATATAACAAAAATCTTAAATATAAGTATGTACCTATAGTATAAAAAGTATTAAATATATTTTCATTGTCTGGTACCCGTAACACAAGTCCTTCGAGAGCATACCACGGGACGAGGTGTGAAAGCGTCAATAGATATTATTATTATTAAATTTAGTAACGTGTGAAGGTGATAAAACGTCATTAAAGGACTAAAATGACCTATAATTTATAATCTCAGTGAACTTACAGCCCTGAAGTCTGAAGGTTGATTCTGCTAATTAAATCCTGCAACAATACAGTTACGATCCAGTCCCGATATGTTAAAACTGCAAAATGGTATTCTAATGGTAATGGTAAACGTCAAACCAACGATAAATCCGTTTTAATTGGTCCAAAGTCCAAAAATCAATTTATGATATGAAGACGATTTATTTAAAAGAAAAATTAAAGTGTAAGTTAATTACGAAAATTGAGGTTTTGAACATAACTGAATCTCAATAGTCTATAGTCTCTATTAACTCGAAAAATAAAGAAAGAAGGATGAATTTTAGAAAAAATCTAACTGTCCTTTATATTCGTAATAAGTGTCTAGCAAAAATCTATCAACCACCTGCCAACATTTAGCTCCTAATATTCACATCAACCATAAAAATATGAAATAACATTTCCCTAGGCAGTAATGTTTGCTTTGCTCGGAAACCCAATAAGGCGAACGACGATCTTGACATTTAAAAATATAATATCGAATTGTAACATTTGCGAAATTTAAATTTAGAATAACAAATAAAATCTAAACGACATTTGAATAAAAAAAAGAACATTGTGGCATTTGAGCAGATTGAGCTACGTAATTTTATAGATTTGCCCTCTTGTTTTTACCCGACTACGACGAGGCCTAATGGAAGGGAAATAATTTTGGCAATCTATTTATGTATGTATGTTTGTTCCACTGTAGCGCCTAAGCTACTGCCAATTTGAATAAATGAGGTGTCCATAGATTCCTAATAATGGCCTGAGTAACACAGGCTATATATATATATATATATATATATATATATATTTTTTTTTTTTTTTTTTTTTTTTTTTTCACGGTAAATAAAATATAAAATGGCATTTAAATTTATATAATAGCGTTATGTTATAGTGTACTGAATACTGATGAATTTTATAAAAAAAAAGATTTAACTAGATCTGAACAAAGTACCTATGGTATGTAGAGAGGCAGAGTAGGAACTAAGCTACAAAATGTCAAAAAACAATTTTAAAATATTGAACAAGGAATATACCTAGGTAATAACTCCATCGGGAGGTTCACTGTTCGCTATAGACCATAGCGAATTATAGTGTAGCTTAAACTTCAAAATGCAACAATTGTAATCATATTGTGGTAGGCACAATGTGCCCGTATTCAACCGCACTAGGTCACTAGCACTATACAAAATGGAGTCTGTATAGTTTAATATGTATGCAGCTCGTTATACCTCTCCGGTTACCGCAGTTTTCATTTTAAATAAATTACTTTGGATACACGCCAACGAGAATATGCCAAACTTCAGTCCATTCAGCAGTGGCGTGGGGTTCCCATAACTCCATTCTTTCCTATCGGCTTCACTTACCACTTACCTTTTCATAATCTCTATGGAGCGTCCATTGACACCACGTCAATATCGTCCCGTGGTAAGTGCTCGAAGAACTTATGTTACGGGTACCAGACAACGGAAACATATTTAAAACTTTTTATACTATACATATATTTAAGATTTTTATTATAATATACCACTATATTTAATACACATCCATGACCCAGGAACACAGAAAACTTTTTGTTCCCTGGCGGGATTCGAACCCGCGACCTCCGGCTTGACCACCAACGTGCTAACCAGTGAGCCACAGATGTCGTATACCCTGGATCCAAAAGTACTGAACAGAACTCCTGACTCCTTATAGATACATATGTTTGGGGATTCCGGCGTTGTTTGAAGAACTGCAAGCATTTGCCATTATACAACTTACAGTAATTATCATCATCATCATCACCACCATCTTCACAAGAAACAGCAACATAATATTATGATGACATAGGTACTCACTACTCATCAGAGTTTTGTGCACCGATATCAATGTTTTCATAATAATATACATAGATAACAAATTTAAGTAAAAAGAGAAAAAATATTATTTAAAAAAATAAATTAAAACCGACATCCAAAGTAAAAATGCACAAAAAAGTATGAAAAAAACTTATTTTCTAAATAATTCCCCTTTTAAATTCCGCTAAAATTTTTAATATTTCTATACTCTACTGTAATTAGTAGTCAGTATGATGATGAACTTTGGTGATAATCATGTTTATATTTGCGCTCTACCAAGAATTTATTGGTCAAATTATTTTGCGTTGATCATCATCAGCTTTTAAATAGTTCCTCAACTTGTATTTTAGCGAAGTGACGAGAAACAGCATCTAACTACCTAAGTTAAGTCACTTTCAGTAAGTTACTTGAGTAAGGCGAGACAGAGGCTTTCTTATTACATAAAAACATCGTGAGAACTGCAATAAAAACTGCGCGTGCGCAGCGACTCGTGACAACGTGATCGAAACCCTCGAAATGTCCTATCCGTGGTCCTGGATCAGGATGAACTATAATAATTAGTTATTACTTCTGTGTGTGCATCATGGATTTATATGGAACTATTTATGTACTTTTGGTAAAACAAAGACTGCCAAAAGAAAACCTAAAAATATCGTTTCTGTCCCGTGTAAGTAGTCGAAAATAGCATTTTCATAGTTTGAATCTAGTTTGGGACCATTCACAAATGTGAGGATTTGGCTTTTTTCGACCGCCCCTTCCCCCATGTAGGATACGTAAGATTTCTGGAACCCTCCTCCTTATTACGTGAGAGACGATGTTATAAAAGTTTGGAAGATGAGATACAAGTTAAATGAATTGTCTACACCGTTGTGTATGTTGGTTTGCATTGAATAGGCTCCGAAACAACCGGACATAGATTATTTGACATAAAGAAATTTAGCACAGACATAGAGTAGACCACGGGGAAGGACAGGAAAATGTACGGTTCCCGCAGGATTTCTTCTTGCGTGCACGTAGTGAAACATCTAGTACATTATCCAATTACCATTATAAGTATCAACTACCAAGGAGTGGACGGTAACTGGTAAAATTTAGTAGCAAAATTTAGTAATAGTCTAAATACCTAATAGCTTTTTTGACCTTGTATTATTTTAATTGTAAATGTAGTGTAGGAGGGCCATACGACCATTGTACATTTGATGTCCTAATCTGCAATTATCTATTTGTCCGTTTTTCATGGACAACTATTATATATTGTATTATTTAATATAAGGTCTCCAAAAATCAATTACGGATACTTCAGGCGCATTATTACGTTTGTTTTTATCACATTCAATTAATTGTCATTAAAACATATTCATCATCATCATTACCGACTACTAACACTAGTACACACCCACTGCTCGGGTCTCATCTCAATTAAGGAGGTTTAGGGCCCAGTTAGACAAGGTGCGAAGGCCGAGCACCTGTTTTCATTCATGGCAAACATCACGGACCTACGAAACTGTTATAGTCTGTTTGCGTTAAGAAGTCATTGAATTTTGCGTACATAATATGATGCCAAAATGGCTTAGGCTGGGACTTTATTGTCACTAGCTGAATACAATGCAATATTGCTGAAAATTTAACACTCGAGTGTCGAGTTGTCAAATTTGACATTGACATTTGCTCGACGCTCAGGTGTTCGGTTTTCATTCTTTTCAACCCTATTGTCTTATACAATAGGGTTGAAAAGTCAATATTTCTATTTTCATAGCTCTGAATTTACTCCAGCGTTCCGGATTCCGGACAATATAGACCCAGCCTAACTTTAATTTTTTAATTAAAGCCTGTTTTCTGAGGTTTCTTGTTGGTAGTTAACGCGTTTGCGTTATCCAATCGAAATCGCTATTGAATATATAAACTACTCGGTAATTACTGACTTCTTAATGCGAATAGACTATAGTATTTTCACGCTCTTAACTATGTTTTCCTTCATTCTTGTATTCTAAAGTGCTAAAATAAGCTTGACCTTGTACAGTCATGTGATTATAATGATGACTACATTTATAAATCTTAGAATATCTTATAAATCTTAGAATATCTTATAAATCTTAGAATATCTTATAAATCTTAGAATTTACCATATACGAATGTAGTAAGAAACTACATTAAAGTTTTTTTTCTATACTGCCTACTGGTGGTTTTCTCAAACAAAAGTTAAAAACTATGACGCGATTACGTTAATTATAAATTATATAGCCTATGCTACCCCCATTTTACGAATCTATTCACACCTCATTCATCAAAATCGGATCAGTAGTTTAGACGCTACAACGGAACAAACATACGTACATATTACATACAGTGTCAAAATTATTACACTTCCTTTTTGCTTCGCCGTAAAAAACAAAATTAATTAGGATTATAAGTAGCAAAAAGTGTAAATAAAAACACGGATATAAGTATTAAGTATAATCACTTGCCTATTAACAGTTAAGAGTTTTAACACAAATAGTTAAGATGACCTAGACCTAATCTGGGCATTATTGAGAAGATGGAGGAAGATAGTTGGTATAAGATCAAGGCGACTTCACACGCACTAAAAGAAATCCAGTGGGAACCGTACATTTTGCTGCAATAAAAAGTGGCATGTGTGTTAATCCAGAGTCTAAACTTCTACGACATCAAATTTCATCAAAATCCGATCATTAGCTATTGTGTGAAAGAGTAACAAATATTAATACACCTACAAATTCGTACATGCAACTTTCACGTTTATAATGTTAGTAAGGAAGCAAGGATAATATGGATAGGAAACCCGCTGGATATTCCTAATTATGAAAGGGTGATATTCTTGATATTCCTAATTAAAAAAGGAAAAAAAAACAAATAAATATGAACCTACCGCTCTCTTATGTTGTGACTTGTGCTTAATTTTCTGATGTTAATAATTAATTTCAGAATTATGAGTTATTACTAATTTACGTTTTCAAATACTACAAAAACCCAGGAATAGAAGTCGAAGATAAAAATAAAAAATTTTCCTGATACGTACTGTAATTATTCGATTTGAGATATCCTTGGCTCAGTGTCGCTTCCTGTAACAAGAACAATTGAATTTAAACAAAAATATGATAAATATAATCACGCTTAAGTAATAAATAACGATTTTCAACTTAAAAAGTCAAAATTAATTAGATACGGCACATAAAAAACTGTTGGAAACAGCAAAAGTTTGTTTTAGAAGTTTGATTACTAACAATAATATAATAATTTCAGTATTTATATAAAGTTTTCAGTATTCTGTAATTGTTTAGCTAGGTTTAACGTTCAAATTTATTGTTTTAAAACCAAACAACTGCATAAAAATTAATTATCCGTAAATTTCAAAAATACCAAAACCTACAAATTTTAATTGGATACTTGTCTGTAAAATAATAATATTACATTATTTATCGGAACTGAACACACCGATTGATGTTGGATTTTAGATATTATACAATAATCTACAATCCTAACGCAACTGTTCATGAAAACTGTCATAGAGATCTACCATGACAAAGTAAATGCGAAAAATAAACTTTAAATCGCTCTCCTCAAAAGTTGCATTTTTCAGATCGAGTAAATTACGTAGGCGCCGTCGAAATTAATAGTGCTCTAATTAAAAGATAAAGTTCACAAAGGAATACATAGGCGTAAAAAGCCATTGTTGACTCTCCAAATTTATCTGGTCACCCCAGGACAAATAAATGTGCACTAAAAAATTCGCATTATTCTGCAAAAAAAAAACCTACATAGTTTTACTAGTAGAGATGCTAAGCTAATTTTTTATTTTCTTAATAAATATGGGATGAAAAATGTACCTATACTTGCACAGTCATATGATGGAGCAAGTGTGATGTCCAGAAAACACAATGGTCTGCAAGCAATCATCGAGGAAATGTATCCTCATACTTTTTACATTCAGAGCGAGCAAAAGTAAATTCCAGTTGGTGGAATCAGCAGAGACTTGTATATTGATTCTTTTATATATTTGAGATAAACTTTTATACTTGAGACAAAATTAAACCAGTAAATTCAGAAAAAAATTTTGTTCACTCGCTCTACTCGCTCGCATTTCAATATTCTACACGTAAAGAGCTATTTTGAGTTAAAAAAGTTTAATTTGTAAAGCTCGCCCTTAAATTTTTTTTTTGCCAGCACCGATTTATAGACTCAAATCCTGATTTCTTTTGCCTTCTGCCCCGATTTTAATCGAATTGCACCTGGCAACACGAGGTATTTAATACCACATTTGTTAAGAAAATCAAAAATACTCGCAGCCAGCTAACACTTTTAGCATCTCTACTAGTACAACAATGAATAGATTAGGGATGGCGAACCTATGGCACGAGTGCCATCAATGGCACGCGACACAATATTTTCACACGTCACTGATCACAAAATTATGTACTGCGAAAAAAGTGTGAAGTAGATATTAATATGGCAAACCTAACATAATTCATGTTATTTGTGATCTATTTTGCAACATCAGAGATTACAAAAGTAACATATTTTTACAGCATTTTAGCGTATACAATTTGGACAGATTTAACCTTAAAGTTTGAACAGATTAATATAATTAGTATCAACATTCGGTTTTAGACTATTGATTTTAATGTATTTTTCTAAAGCATACATTCTTTCAGATAGGATTTAAAGAGTAATTATATTTAACCCGTAAAATAAACTAAAATTTTTGATAGTACGGATACGGATTATCAATCCGTCACTGCTTAATAGGCGGCAAAATATTTAATTGGCCCGGGGCGCCAAATCTTGAAATCCTATATTACAAAGAAAAATGAAATTAAAAATTCGATGGCACGTCTATGACCTCATTAAACATTTATTTGCAAAAATGGCACGTTAATACATAAAGTTTTGCCATCCCTGGAATGTAGGTTTTTAAATTCGTGACATCTGACAGCTTTTTGACACGTCAAGGACCGCCGGGCTACTAAGCGCCGCCTAGTGACAGAAAAATAATCAAAAATTCTTATTGACCGTTTTTGATACCGCCACCAGATGAAGCTTTGTGTGCGTTGGGTCTGCCCCCTAGTGGCAGAAAAAATATCAAACACCTTATACCCCTTATATACCCCTTTAATGACTATTCGTCAAACCACAAAGTTAATTATTAACTGTATGAGCAAAACTCAATTTATTCTTAAAATTCACTGTATGTTAGGCTTTATAGCCTCCGCTATCGCAGCTCGGGGGCCAGGCCCCCCACTAGAAAATGGACCTAAATACTTTAATTACGAAAATATTGATTATAACAGAAATAAATATTTTCAAAGAAACTGGGGATGGTTTGAAGCACTTTTGCGAGTCTTGTGAAAACACCTCATACAGAAGTCGTACTGCGTGTGACGTCGTTTATGTTCATAATCATCATAGTTAAACTTATTGTATTTGATAAAATTAACTAATTATGTAGGTTTTTAACTAATGTTATAAAAAAAATATTCTAACTTTTTGCAACTTCGAAATGCACCTAATTACAAAACGACACCATTTTTTTCCTTTATCAAATTACAATACCTTAATATTTCTTAAAATATTAATGAAACTAAATATTTAATTATAATTATACATGAAGTCAACAGCCTCGTATTATCACTCAAGAATCCCATAATTAAATTAATCATTAATTCGCTTCTTGAAAGTCTTACGAAACGGTATCAATTTGGCAACATGACTCCAAAAGAACAGCGAACGGGTCCTCGGCTCGAACTGGTTGGTTGTTAAACAAACCCGTTTGGTCTGACGAGTGTCCCCGGGTGTCATAATGACCTTCGCCGCGATGAACAAAATATAGCAAGGACTCTCATGGAGGTCAATATTTAGGCTTTCTATTGTAGTCTGGTTTTAAAAGATTAGTAAATGCCTCATCATTTTACCCTTATTTCTTAGTGTACATACACAATAAACTCTGTTCAGTCATTCAGTGAACACTGAACGTATACTAAGGATCATAAATTATATATAGTATGTAATAAAATACATATTATGCAATATTAAGGATATGTTTGGAATTAAAATTTCGTACCAAATATAATAATAATTAATCATAACCAATGGTTGAAAATGTATCTGTCTATACCTACTATATATATTATGATACTAAGAGTCAGTTACATAATCTTCTGATATGGAAGTGCATATAGCTTATTTGCATGTTTTGTCTCTGTCGCTCTATAAGTAAGCAGGCGACAAAACTTCCAAATAAGCTATCTGACACTTATTAGGCGATTGAAACATGCTCTAATTAATGAATTTTACTTACTTATGTCCAAATAAAATTGATTACATATTATACAAGGTAATTTAATAAAATAGTGTCACAAGAAGTTATTTAATCTTATGGATACCAGTTAAGAGGTTTAATTAAAGTAATTAATTTTTAAAACTGTTGTTTTAAAGACACGAAAAAAAAACATGTCTTGGTCCTTTCTTTTGGAGCCTGTATTTTGAGGTTGGACTTTGTGCACTATACAAATTAAGAAAGATAAAGAATAAGAAATAGTTTTAATTACAAAGTAATTAAAACTATTTCTTAATATTGGTGTCTCTTCTCTCCATTCTGACCAAGTAAATAATCTGAAGCTTTTAGAATACTACAGACTGAGCATCCAATCGGACATATTAAAAAGCTTGCTGTATACAGCATTATATATAATCAACTTGGTCTATCTTTTCGCTGGTCGTGTCCAGTGTGTGAATGGAAAAAGTGAAACTCTTATAGGTAGGTCCTTTTATACCGCAATTTGTACTTAAGTTTAAGCTCATTTAAGTTCACTGTGAGTTGTGTAAACACTTATTTATCTTATACTTTAAACGAGACAATCTTGTATATATATAATCGTAATCTCGAAACGGCTGCAAGTATTACCATGAAATTTAGTATGCATGGAGTTTTGGTGGAAAAATTGATCTAGCTAGTTCTTATTATCCCTGGAAAATTGCGCATTTTTAACTAAATATGTTTTTTTTTTTCGACGTGCAACAATATATCAATAATTTTGACTCTATTATGTCTGTCCGATAGGCAGATTAGTATGGTCGTATTTATGGTGTGTTCGTAAATTCGGAATGATGGGTTCGCATCCCAGTCACTTTTGTGATTCTTTTTATTTAATATAAATTTATCAGAACTATGAGCAAAGCTCGGTTATAAGTAAATAAATAAATAAATAAAAAAGCCTTTATTATTTCCCAATCTTTCATAATATTAAAATATAGAATAGGCTCATAATTTAATTAAAATCAAATTAATTTTTGATCAAATTACATAAGTATCTAAATTATTAATTAATTTATTTTGCCATTATTATTATTATTTACTTTTTGAATGAGAACCCCTTTGTAGGGTAAAGACCTCCTCCATTTTGGTCCATTCCTCTCTATCTTTTGCCTTTTCTTGCCACTCTTCTCCTGCTATATCTTTAATATCGTCGGTCCATCTTCTAAGCGGCCTGCCACTTTTCCTTTTCCCCTTTGGCCCTTTCCATATGATAGCGACCCGTTTTGAACATCGAGAGTCCTCTGTTCTGGCTACATGGTCTGTCCATTTCCATTTGAGTTTCATGGAGTGTAGTAGGAAGTCTATTTGTTTCTTTTTTCTTATCTTAGTGTGACGTACTCTATCTCTTTTACGGATTCCTAATATGGATCTTGCCATGGCAGATTGGCAAATTCTTATTTTTTCTTTCGCTTGTTTTGTGTATACCCAGGTCTGTGAGCCATATGTCAAATAGGGAAGGATACTGCTATCCATCACTTTCTTTTTCATTGTAAGCGGCATATCTCCTTTCAGTATTTCCCTGTGAGCCCAGTATTTTTGCCATCTTATATTTATTATTCTAGCTATTTCGTCTAGGTTATTCCAGTGAAATAAGACTTGTTTGCCTAGATAAACATACGCGTCCACATGTTCCAGGTTGTCGTTTCCTATCTTTAATGGTGTTTTGAAGGAGTTGGTCATTAATTTAGTCTTTTGTAGGTTCATTTCCAGTCCGACGTTTGCGCTTTCTTTTTGTAGATGTTGTATCGTAATTTCTAATTGAAAGCCTTTTTCAGAAAATAAGACTATATCATCGGCGAAGCGCAGATGGGTAAGGTATTCTTTATTTATTAAGATGCCTAGGTTTTGCCAGTTAAGTTTCTTGAATATCATTTGTAATACCGCAATGAAGAGATGGGGAGACAATAGATCGCTCTGTTTTACGCCTCTTTTGATTTTTATTTCAGGACCGCTTGTTTCAAGGCTGATTTTACTTGTACTTCTGTCGTATATGTTTTTGATTATACTGCAGTATGTGCTGTCTATGTTGTTCATCTTCAGAGCTTCCCATATAGAATTATGTGAAATAGGACTCTATTTCACATAATTCTATATGGGAAGCCTTTTGGTAGTCAATGAAGCCTAAGTAAAGAGGTCCTTGGAATTCCTTGTACTTTTCTATTATGCTATCCAAAGTTTGAATATGGTCTACAGTAGAGAAACCCCTGCGAAACCCCGCCTGCTCTACAGACTGATTATCGTCTATTTTTGCATATATCTGGCTTAAAATGCATTGCGAAAACAGTTTGTAGAGGCTCGGCAGTAGACTGATGGGGCGGTAATTTCCTATTTCGTTCGGGTCACCTTTTTTGTAGAGTAGTATTATATTTGATTTCGTCCATTGTTCCGGCACTCTCTCCTCTTTAAGTATAATATTAAATAAATAAGTTATTGTAGGTGTTAACAGGGTCCGTCCTAATTTGAGCGCCTCGTTAGGAATTCCGTCTGATCTTTGGCTCTTGAATGATTTCTATTTCCTTATTTCTCTATCTATTTCAGATACTACTCAAATAATACACTCTATGTTTTCTTTATTTTGAGGGTGATAGGATATGATAACGCTGTTATGGTATTTCTGGTCGTAAAGGTTTTCATAGAATTTAGTTGCTATTTGTAGTATATTTTGTCTATTGAACATGGGGGTGGAGTTTTCTAATAAACTTGGTATCCAGGTTTTGTGTATATTGAGCTCTTTATAAGCGCGTTTGCAACTTCCACTATTTATCAAGTGTTTTTCTATTACTTTTGGTCTGTGATTTTTGTAATCTTTTCTTATACTTTTGTTAGTTATTTTATAAATAGAGCTTAATCTCTTCTTATCTTCGTAGCTTTTTGGTTTTAATTTTTGTAGTTTGTGACGTTGTTTGATGGGGTTTAAAGTTTCTTCTGTAAATATTTTATTTAATTTAGGTTTGTCCGTTTGTCTCTCTGTGTTCATGCTGTCTAGTATACATTTTTCAAGTTGGTTATATAGGGTAGGTATTATACCTGTATAATATGTTTTGTCTAATTCTATACTTTTTAAATTCTTTTCTATGTTTCGAAGATAAGAGACTGCTTCATTCTGGGTTTCTAGGGTATGAGTAGAGCCATTGTATTTTGCTCGGCTTTTTTTAATTTGTTTTGGTGATATTTTTGACCTCACCATTCTGTGGTCAGATGGAAATTCAATGTTATTTAAGACATGTACATCTTCAAACCTTTTTGAAAAAATTGCAAGAATATAATCTATTTCGTTCTTAGTAACATGATCCGGTGATTTCCAAGTCCACTTTCGACTAAACTTTTTCTTGAAAAAGTGTTCAAAATAGAAAGATTGTATTCCTGAGCATATTTTATTAGCAGTTAACCTCTTGCACTTCTCTTCCCAAGCCTATAATGACCCAGAATTGTGTGCTTATGAGTATTCTTCTGTCCTACTTTTGAGTTGAAGTCGCCCATGAAAATAATGTTTTTACTTGATATTTCATGAGCTTTATGTAGAGTTTCATAGAACAATTCAATCTCCGCTACTTCTGACTCTTCTGTAGGTGCATATACTTGTATTATAGTAATAGGTGTATCGTTGATTATTGTATCTAAAATAATGAGGGTTGCAGTCAAGAGAAGAATCGATTGTATTCTTCTCCCCCATGATGACCAGCCGGCTTGGGAGATTAGTGTTACTTTTTGATGATGTTATTTTTTCTTGATATGGTGTTGAGAGAGGTGGAAGGGTGACATTTAGTTTTTTGGAGGTTCTGTATTTTCGCGGCTTGTAGAGGGTTTTGTTTTTGTACTTAGTTGTGAAGGACGCAAGAAATTTGTAATATTCTTTGATTTGTTTTTCTTGTGGGTTTGTTTAGCTTGTTCTCTACTGTTCGGTATTTCTGCATTGATTTTGTTTTGAGGAAATTCTGAGTGAAATCTTTTGTTTGAAGACCCTTTGCTGTCCCCTGACCCCTTGTTTGTAAGCTCGGTTACCCAGGTATTGTTTATTAACACACATACAAATAATCTGCCATTAAAGGGCAAACTAATACAATATACAATATATGGAACTTAATATAACCACTACATTTGACGCAATTTTATATCTTAATTCAAACTCAGATCTCTGTTTCATATCTTTAGGAAGTGTATTTTGAAAATCCTTTCTAGGAATCCGTTCAGTGTTTCAGCTGTGTGTGTTAAAAGTACTGAACGAATTTTAATGAAATTTAACATGCCATTAGTTTTAGCTCTTGGTTGAAACATAAGGATACATTATATCCCGAAAAAGTACCATGTTCCCGTGGGATACTGTGTTTTCACGGGCGGAGCCGCTGGCAAAACTAGTGAAGAATAAAGAAGACTGTCCGACTTGGCCATGGCGATTCATCTGTGGCGGACTACAATTATAATTTAACTCGCGAGTGAAAGGCGCAAGGCTACGGTAACAATAGACGTTCCGCCCGAGGAGGCTGCGCTCTAGATCCTTCGATACATTGAACTTATTACAACCTAATAACAGCCTAATTCTCTAACGCTACTAAGTAAGAGTCACCTTAAATCACAGGCACTGTATCTGATTGGCAGGATGGAGAAGACAGCAGCACTTGAGTGCCTCTTGATTTAAGTAGTGTTTGGAGTATTCGATTAAAGGGAGTCCATGTTGCAGTGATGTAGAGTTATTGATTTAATGTAGGTAAAGATTAAGACTCCTACATATAATAATAATATCTATGGACGCTTTCACACCACGTTAATCTGGTCCCGTGATAAGTTCTCGAAGAATTTGTGTTACGGGTACCTGACAACGGAAATATATTTAATTCCTACTTTTATACTATACTTATATTTAAGATTTTTATTGTATAGTACACATATTTCCATGACCCAGGAACACAGAAAACTTTTTGTTCCCTGGCGGGATTCGAATCCGCGACCTTGGGCTTGAGCGCCAATGCGCTAACCACTGACCCACGAATCCTGAGCATACGAATTGTCGGGACGGACACTTCGACCTGAGGGAATAGACGAGGAGACTGTAATTAGACTGAAACTGAAAACTAAGCATTGTATAGAAATAATATAAATAAGTGTGGAAGAAGAATGTAAAAGGAATGTAAACTGTGATGATAAATAGGAAAAATGTAATAGTAAAAAATATAGAATATATACAAATATAAACTGAAACAAATAAAACAAGTAATAAGTGAATAGTAATGTAACAAGAAAAATAAAAATGAATGTGTCAGTTTTTATGGTAGATAGGATAATGCAGCAAAACAAAATGTGAACAACTAAAAATTGGATAAAATTCTTACAATGTAAAATATAATGATACAGTAAAAGAAATGTTAAAAATATTAAATAGTTTTAAAAAAGCAAAAGTGTAAGCAGAAATGTTAAAGTAAGGTAGGAAAAACAAAAGAAAAGATTATAAAATTGAAGTGTAAATACAAGATAAAGTTAATGAAGCAAAGCTAAATGTTAGTAGCGACAAACAAATATAAAATAAGTAGAAGAAAATAAGACAGTAGAATAAAAAAGTGTAATATTGTAGTATTGGATGTGTAGAGTTAAATGCAAATTGTGAAATTGAAATAAATGTAGGTAGAATATAGAAATGATGTGGATAAGTATGAGAAAGAAATGGAAAACATGTTAGGAATAAGGAAATTAATGTAATAGCAAAATATATAATAATGTGTACATAATAATACAAAGGAAATGTTAAAATACTAAATAGACTTAAGTAAAGGTGTAAAAGCAAAAAATGTTTCTTTAGAACCGTGCCCTAAACCCAATTCCCGTATATACGCCAGTAACCTTGAGCGTCAAATCCCATACCGAAACTGTATTATATACTTGAAAACTTAAATATATTTCAATTATATATGAAATTATAATATTGATATTATAATGTAATGTCTTAATGACGAGACAAAAACTGAAATCATCTTCTGAATTTTTAGAGCGGAATTCGCGAAGGAGTGAGGTAGAGTCAAGTACACTCCGTGTAATACCTATATTCAACTGACAAGACCCGCGACGGAGGAAGGAACAAGGCCCGCAACAGAGGAAGAAACGAGGCAACTCCGAGAAGCCGTATGCTAATTTTTTTGCGAAAAGTGAGCCAACTGTCCCACGCTCAAGCCTACATTCCCCCAGAAAATGACCATAATATAGTTCAAGGTTTTTTTTAATATTAGTTAAGCAGTTTTTTAATTTTTTGTCTATAGTTTATTCTATTATATAAGTTATCTTTTATAGTTTATCTTTACCAACCTATGTCAAGCAGCCAGGATGCAGGGACCTCTAATATTTCGACCGTGTCCTTTGGAAATCTGTTGCAATGCTCCCACTGTTCCCGATATTTTAAAAGCCAGCGGGGTTTGAACATCCACGTAGGCAAATGCCACAAACAGCTTGTAACACTCATTACCCCAATAAACAATTCACTTCCGAACCCAATTTGTGAAACAAATTTCTGGCAAGAAATATCCAAATTTAAACGTTTTATACCAGTTCTAAGACGGATCCCTAGGGGTGCCAGAGTGACTGTAGCCCAGAAGCTTGCCGAGACGATACGCCACACAGTGCTGGAGAACTCGAGGCAAGCCTGGGAAAATCTACTCACCTTTCCCTACCGTTTTCTGCATATCACTAGAGATCCGCTCAACAATGCCTCCCTCACTTCAAGAATCAAAAAGAATTGTGTTTCGGACATTAACCTCAACCCAAATTTTTCTTCACATTCCACGGTCAAACATAACATCGTGAAAACTGTGGAAAATAAAATAAGTGAGGGAGACATTAAGGGTGCAGCGCGGCTTCTGTTTTCCAATGACACGGTCGCCCCCGACTGCCCAGAAACCCTCATCGCCCTGGAAAACAAACATCCATCACAATCCAATCCTTTCACAGTTTCCGATGACGCATTACCACCACTACAAACGTCGACAGACAAAGTACGCGGAGCCATCATGTCCTTTCTTCCGGGTTCAGCTGGCGGCCTCGACGGTCTCACCCCTCAGCATCTGAAGGACCTCACCAGCGGTTGCTGCGGGGAGGCCGGCGAGAAGCTCCTGCATGAACTTACGAATCTGTGCAACCTGATGCTACGTGGAGGGGTCGCATCAGATATCGTAGACATTCTGTATGGAGCTAACCTCTGCGCCTTGAGGAAGAGAGATGGTGGCATTCGTCCGATTGCTGTCGGCTCCACATACCGGCGCCTTACAGCCAAACTAGCTTGCAAATCGGTAACTTCCCTCGCGTCATACTTCCAGCCAAAACAGCTCGGTTTTGCCTGCAAAGGAGGTTGTGAGGCCGCCGTTCACTCTTTCAGGACAGCTATCCACAATCAAGGCGATGATGTGTTTCTGAAGGTCGATATCAAAAACGCTTTCAACTCAGTTGACCGAGGCGCCTTGTTGGCCCAAATTAAATCTAAAGCACCTGCCATTTTACCATTTATGCTCCAGTGTTACAACGACCCCACCAAACTCATTTACAAAGACCACCTCATCTCATCCGAAGTGGGCTGCCAACAGGGCGACCCTCTGGGTCCAGCAATCTTCAGCCTTGCTATACACCCGGTCATCGAGCTTCTAAATTCAAAATTTAATGTTTGGTATTTGGATGATGGGACCCTTGGAAGCGATGCACCCACTGTACTATCAGACTTCCGCACTCTGATCCGCGAGTTCCAAAAAATAGGTCTGCAGCTGAACCTAGGTAAGTGCGAACTTTTTATGCCAGACAGTTGTGGGGATAGAAACGCGATTATATCCAGCTTTAAAGAAATAGCTCCACAACTGTCTGTCATTGACAAGGATTCGCTCTTCCTTTTGGGCTCACCTATTTTAGACGAATCTCTCCCGGACTTCTTAGATAACAAATTACAAAATTTTAATGAAACTTTAGACCGCCTCCTCCAAATTAACTGTCACATGGCCTTTACCCTAATCCGTTTTTGCATTTTCGTACCTAAATTGACATATGTCTTACGGTGTTGTCAACTGTGGAAGTTCCCTCAACTTCTCAAACAGTTGGATGATACCATAAGACAAACGCTCTCCACTATTTTGAATACAAATTTCGATGACCGCGCATGGACTCAGGCAACGCTTCCAGTTAGGTTCGGTGGCCTGGGTGTTCGAAAGCCCTCTGACATATCGCTTCCGGCCTTCTTGTCCTCAGTCCACGCGAACCATAGTCTTATCTCCAAAATACTACATCACCCATCCTACTCCAATACAGTTACCTTTCTGGACGAGGCCAAGGACGCCTGGAGCGTAACTAGTGCTTGTAGCGAATTGCCTGACAATACTTTTTCCCAAAGGCTCTGGGACGAGCCACTCTGCAGACTGGTACGGAATAATCTTCTTAATACGTCCTCCAGTCCTGTGGAGCAGGCTCGCCTCTTAGCTGCGGAGAAGTGGGAGTCGGGCCTTTGGCTACAAGCATTACCGTCGCCCAATACGGGCACATTGCTGCATCGAACAGCTTTCCGGTTAGCTACTTCCCTGCGTCTTGGCACCCCCCACGTCGTCCCCCATCGCTGTGTTTGTGGTGCAAATGTGGACAGCCTCGGACACCACGGGCTGTCCTGTCAACGAAGCGCCGGCCGCATCTCCCGACATCACTGTCTGAACGATCTCATCCGTCGGGCTCTTGTCACCGCCGGAGTGCCAGCTGTGCTGGAACCCTCTGGTTTGGCGCGCGACGATGGCAGGAGACCAGACGGTATGACCCTGGTCCCTTGGAGAGTGGGACGGGCTCTTGTATGGGACGCTACTTGCGTCGATACACTTGCTCCGTCCCATGTCCAGGGCACCTCGAGTTCTGCAGGTGCGGCCGCCAATCAGGCGGAAAACCTCAAGCGGCGCAAATATGAGAACCTTAGTGGGGATCTCATATTTGAACCGTTTGGGGTTGAAACCTTAGGTACATGGGGTCTGGGTGCGCACAAACTTTTCGGAGAAATCTCCAAAAAACTCATTGAGGCCACCCGAGACCCCAGAGCCGGCACCTACCTGGCCCAGAGAATAAGTATCGCAATCCAGCGAGGAAACTCTTTGAGCCTTCTAGGTACTCTGCCTGGTGGGGATGACCTGGGAGATTTCTTTTTTTTGTAGCATTTTAAGTTTTGGAGTAGTTATTATTTTTTTAGTACTTACCTACTTTTATAGTACAATTGATTTCAATTATTAAAATACAATATAGAGCTAAATAATAAACTAAAATAAACTAAAAATTAATATTAAAAAAAGAAGAATTATCTAAAAATATCCATTAATGGAAAAACTTCCCCAGGTCGTCCCCACCTGGCAGAGTTCCTAGCAAACTGATAGCATTGCCTCGTTGGACAGCAATGGCTATCCGTTGTGCCAGGTACTCGGGTGGCTTCAGTAAGCTTTTTTGATATTTTTAAAAGTTATACTTTAAAAAGCTTATGTGGGCCCGAACCCCATGCATGGTTTCCACCCCAAACGGTTCAAACATGAGGTCTCCGCTGAGGTTCTCATATTTTTGCCGCTTGAGGTTCTCTGCATGGTTTGCAGCCGCGCCCGCACAGTGGACATGGGACGGAGCAAGGGTATCGACACAAGTAGCGTCCCATACAAGAGCCCGTCCCACACTCCAAGGAACCAGGGTCATTCCATCAGGTCTCTTGCCATCGTCGCGCGCCAGACCGGAGGTCTCCAGTATAGCTGGCACACCGGCGGTGACAAGAGCCCGATGAATGAGGTAATTCAGGCTGTGATGCCGGGAGATGCGTTCGTGAGCAGCACATTCCGTGGTGACCGTGGCTGTCTGCGATGGTAGTCGCAAACACACTCATGAGGGATGACATAGGGGGCACCAAGATGCAGGGCAATAGCTAGCCGAAATGTATTGCGGCCCAGCAATGTTCCAGTATTGGCTGATGGTAGTGCTTGCAGCCAAACGCCCGACTCCCACTTCTCCACAGCCAAAAGACAAGCCCGCTCTGCAGGACTGGAAGACGTATTAAAAAGTCTATTCCGTACCAGTCTGCAGATGGCCTCGTCCCAAAGCCTTTTGGAAAATGTGTTCTCGGGCACATTGCTGCCGGGACTAGCAATGTCCCAGGCGTCCTTGGCCTCGTCCGCAAAACAAATAATTAAGGGGCAGGTTGAGCGCTCTAATATTTTCTAAATCACTGCGTGGTTTGCGTGGACTGAGGACAAGATCGGCGGTAAGGCTACGTCAGACGTTTGTCGAATGCCCAGGCCACCGGACCTTACCGGAAGCGTTGCTTGAGTCCATGAGCGGTGGTCAAAATTTATATTACGAATGGAAGAAAGCGTATGTTTTATGGTGTACGACTAAACGTTTGAGGAGATGGGGGAACTTCCAAATTTGGCAACACCGCAAGACATACGTAAATTTTGAAACAAATAAGCAATATCGAATTAAGGTAAAAGCCATGTGACAGTTAATTTGGAGAAGGCGGTCTAAAGTTTCTCTAAAATGTTGTAATTTATAGTTTATAAAATCCGGAATAGGGGAACCTAAGAGAAGAAGTGAACTTTTTTCATTAACTTATCATTGTGGGGCTACTTCTTTGAACCTGGATATAACAGATTCTTTGTCCTGACAATTATCAGGGACAAAAAGCTCACATTTGAATTCAATTTATTCGTTCAATTCTAGGCGGATGTTTTAGAACTCATGGATTAGTGTATGAAAGTCAGAGAGTACTGTAGATGCATCGCTTTCAAGGGTCCCATCATCCAAATACCAAATGTAGACCCATACAAATATTGTAGGCGACAAGGGCGTATCGCGCCGACCGGAGAGTATTGAAATCGGATAAAAAATCGCTATAAATATTTGAGACAAAATTTTCAAAAAACTAAAACGACCTTCTCCTGAGTCTTGTCGTACTTAAAATACCTACTGAAATAATTTTCACACTCGTGTGACTTATAGAAGAAGAGAATAAAGGTTTAAACTTAAAAAAAAAGGGTGGACTTAGCATATTTTTAAATCAATATTAAAATAACAAATTATAAAAAGACAGTCCTCGGCTAAATATAATGCAGATTAACATATTTTTATTGGGATTTTTCAATACGACCATGACTGAGAAAAAAGGTTTCAAAGAACTCAAATTTTCAGTTCTATCGAGCGCACATCCCCTTAACTCAGGCTTTCAATTTACTTTAAATATATTGTAAATTAATCGTCTTGATATCATATTGGATAAACTGATATTGGAATGTGGAGCAATCAAAACGCGTTTGACGTTGGTGTGATGTTTATGAGAATACTATTTTGCTGTTTTAACATATTGAGACTGCAACTGTGTTATCGAAAGATTTAATAAGCATTAATTGACCTACTGTAGTGCGAACTGGAAACATTATTCGCCGATAAATCAAGTTAATAATTTAAATGTACTTTGTTTTTAAAAAGTTCACAGTCCTCACAGGTAATAAGCTATAAAGACACTAATAATAGCTATAAAGCTAAAAGTTTATTTTATGAATAAAGAACATAAAAAATAAAAATTACATAATTAATAAACATATCCTACTAGGATATGGATAGTAAATTTTACGTGCTGTCCTCAAGGCGTGACGAAGACTTTGTGACCCGTACGTCTTATTTCCGCCCATATAGCTTGTCCCAGCAAACTTGGTTGCGGTTGCAAAACCGGTTGGCTAATTCTGCTAAATGTTATTGTTGTGTTTTATAAGGTAAATATTGACCTTTGTAAAAGTTATTAAAAATTAACAAAAAATTTACGTGCGTCATGCAAGTCTGAGGAATATATCTACCTATCGCAATTTAATGTAGAGACAAAGAATATAATAATAATATATTGGTGGAGTTTAAGCGGCCTAGGTAGTATTACAATGCGAGGCCGCAGCTCTATTGTAGTGATACTATGGCCCAACAGAAAATCGACGAGAAATGACTTGTAACTCTAAGTAAAATCATATTTGCCATTTTTATATTATATCATGAAAAACAATTACTATAAATTATGTTAAAATAATCATATAATAATAATCAATAACATAATAATATTTAAATACACTTTTTATACGTGAACTTTGCCTCGTGACAAAATTAAATGACCGTATCATACTTTATTGCTATTTACCTGTTATTATAATGATTATTTTCTCTGTTTCATACGTCAAAATATATAGAATATATTTCCTCAATTTAACTGTATATTGTATATTAAATATCATGTTTTATCTTAAGAAAGATTATGAGAAGGTAATATATATACAGGTAGATATATATAAGTTTTATTTAATAAGCCAATATAATTTTAATTACCTATTATAATTTTAATATGCCAATTTTCTCTTCTTTGTGTCGTTTCCACGAAGAATACGTAGTGCAGCTAATAGCTATTAAATGTCATTGACATGAGCTTAGCGTCAGTTCACACCGAAGCGCGACGCGGCGCGCACTTTTTAGTATAGAGACTTAAAATTGAACTTTATTTATTGCATTTGTTCGAATTGCAAGCTGCCGCTCTTGCAATGAAACGTGTATTGTTTGTATTTATACTAATATTATAAGAGGAAAGGTTTGTTTGTTTGCACCGAATAGGCTCCGAAACTACTGGACTGATTTTGATGAAACTTGGCACAGATATTATAGAGTAGACCACGGGAAGGGCTTAGGCTACTTTTTAACGCGGCAAAATGCACGGTCCTCGTGGGTTTTTCTTTTGCGCGTACGTTGTCGCGGGAAACATCAAGTAGTGAATAAAGTTCTGTATGGAATCGCTATCATAAAAAGTGCACCTCTCGTCGCGTCTCTGTGTAAGCTGACCCTTATAACTTTATATTTTTATTTTAATCACATTAAGGCATTTTAGTTATCCTAAAAGAGTTTTTTGACAAAAGAGCAGGCTTTTTTATATTAAGATGTTCAATGTTTCCTTTGTTTGCTTTTCGGATTTCGCGACAACCGTATAATCCTAAACAAGATGAAAACTAAAGTGAATCAATAAGGGTTCCATTTTTTCCTATTATGGTACGAATAACAGAACCCCGAAAAAATAAAGAGTAATGATTTTTTTATTCATAAATCCCATTCGTGTAAAAATGTGGAACCAATATGTATAACATTTTTGCGCTGTGTTTTATTTTAAATTTTAATATATCAGTGCTATAATTACACCTTTTGGCTTTTACCACTCTTACGCATTGATATGAAAGTCATTTTGAAACAAATTTGGCAAAACAAGTAAGGCGCGAGTTACTTCAAAACCAGGTACTTGTGTAACTGTTTGTAACTTTACATAAATTGTAGACAATTTTCATTAATTTTGTAAGCTCCCAAAACCTATTGGATCTGGCTAAGTAGGAGCTTTATTCTTTTAGAGGACACAAAAATAAGTCTTTTATGCAGTAGAAATGTATAAAAGAGATTTGAGTATAAAAAAAAATATTGCGCTTGTTTAATTAATTCTTGTATAACGCGATTAAATTATGAGAATGAGACAAATAAGTCTACTTAGGTACGATCAGATGACGATATATGTAGACATCAATTGTCTCATTCCTTGGCTTCATGTAAAACGTTATCGTTACGAGCCTCCAAGCCACATGTTTTGGTTGCAACGTAGAGTTTCTGAGGTTCGATAGTAGAGTTAGGATCAGTTCACACCGAGCTGCGATGCGGCACGCACTTTTTGAGATGGCGATTCAAAATGACCTTTATTTACTATACAAAAGATACACGTTTCATTGCAAGAAATATGCAGCGCTTCGCAGCTCGACGCCGCGCTCTTCGAAGCTTGACTCTACACAAAGCCAGCTATACACGTAACGTTGCACCTGACAGTTTTGTCTGCACAGGTTCACCTGTCAGGTAAACTGGAGATGAGTAGTATACCTGCATAGTCCTACTACTATAAATGTAAAAGTTTGTGAGGATGGATGGACGGATATATGTTTGTTACTTTATCAAGCAAAAACTATTGAACGGGTTTCCGGGTTGAGATATTTTGATGAAATTTGGTATGGTAGTAGGTTAGGCTCTGGATTAAAATATAGTGGGATACTGTATTTACGCGGGCGGAGCCGCGGTAAAAGCTAGTTACTATATATTAGTGATGTAACGAATATTCGCATTCGCATTCGCGAATGTTCGCACATTTTTGTATATTCGCATTCGCATTCGCATTCGCAAATTTTTTGCGAATGTTTTGCGAATATGAATATCAGAAAACAAAAACAAGTTGAAGGTAACATTAGGTTAATAAAATCAAAATCCTTTCATTTAATTTTTATTTAGAGAAAAAGTAACTTAACTTCGTAACGTATTCACATTTTAGTCTTAATTTTATCACTTGGTTAGGAACTGAGTTGTTAGGAACTTAATTATATCAACACCTTGAATAAAACTAAAAGTAATAATTAAACAAAAACATTATTCTTCTACAATAAACCATAAATGTTACATACATACTTTAAAAAAAAACACAAAAATATTTCTTTTACTTCGATTTTTGATTGATGATTCACTTGTTTAGAAAACGACGAAAACGTAAGCGGAGCGGAATGAATGACGCTTTATTTAGATGAGTTCGTATGAACTCGGCAATACTCGGAAGATACGAACGTAACGAACCTTGTCCGAACGCGACTGCCGCCAAGCCAAAGACAAATTGGCGCCAAATATTAACAAAAACTGAATATTTCGCATTCGCGAATGTCGGTAGCAGATATTCGCATTCGCATTCGCATTCGCGAATTCTAAAAAAATGACATTCGTTACATCACTACTATATACTCGTATATTCATAATACGTACTGTATATTAAATATATCCGATAAAATATTATGTCAATAATCAATTAATCATGAAATTATTTATATTTTGGACACTGTTCCTATCATGAACAGTATAAACAGTAAGTATTACTTTATTTTGCAAATGTGCATAAAAATAGGTACGTAAATAAAAACTGTTGAAAACGGCAAGATGTGATCATAATAATATTATCATTAATTTACATATTCAAAACGAAATACGCGTTAATATAAAACTGGTCTAAGGTTAAACAGGTTGGACAGTTGTTCCTTATCCACAACCGCGGCTTAACATCTCGTAACTGTATAGTATGAGGATAATACAAAACATGTACACAAAATATAACTATTAAGGTAACGTTGCCAACCGTCCAGATTTCCGAGGACATGTCCTAGTTTTTGCAGTGTCCTGTGTGCTGGATAGTTTTAAAGCAGCGTCCTGGGCTTTTAAGGGACCCTGATAAGGTCATGTATTTTAAAATTAGCACACCGCTTTTACAATTTTTCTTTTTTATTTAAGTACTCTTATGATAATATACGATTATTGGCATTTATTTCATTTAACCAATTTTCACGATATATTAATTTAACTGTTGCAACTCTATTACTGCGTCCTGTTTTTAAACTGAATTGTACAGGTTTTTCCAGCTTCCAAACCTAGTTTTTTAAATTTGGGGTTGGCAAATCTAGTTTAAGGTAACCCGTAGCTGGCAAGAGTGGGAGATGGCCTAACCTTCATGATATGGAGGAGAGATCCGAGGCCCAAGAGAGCGTTAGTGGTTGATGATGAAAAATTATCATCAGACTACATTTTTAAGTCTTTTGAAGGTCAGTGTATATATATATGTATACGTCATTACAATAGAATCCGAGAAAACGTTCAAAATTCCATTAATAAATTTTAAAAAGTAGTTAAAGAACGTTCGTGTGCTAAAGCTTTTTATGGGTGCAATGGTTTTATTGATGATGGCATGCCTTGGGAATAAGACCCACCTGCCATCCTACTTATGTAGACATCCTCACTTCTTTTATATTATAAAGATTAAGTCAAAAATATTTTTTCTATTAAGTAGGTATATTGATTTATTAATATTATCCTATTACATATCACTATTGTTTCCTTCTTAAGGTAATCTACGGGTAATCCACAAATATAATCCGCGATAACATTTTCCTAGTCGTAAAATTGTTCATCACTATTTTATAACATAGAAGATACAAACATAATACTTACAATTTATATGAAAGTTATTACTTTGATAACAAAAAACTCAACAATGAGACTCTCACAAATAAATACCGAACCGTAATGCATGTGTCAGGTACAGAAAATATCAATTATAGCAAAAGTGAAACCATTCTACTGTAATTAAAGGTATTATACCTATTAACTATAAAAGCATCCTGTTTCATGTAGTTTTTCATAGGAAACTTTTCAAACTTCCTATCATGACTCGTCTTGTAAATTGTATACCTGTAGCTATAAAGTCTGCCTATTGCAATAAACAGAATTTTCTCGAATGAAACAAAAAGTGAATAGAAAACGTAACGCGAGTAAGTAAACGTCTCGGCCACCTGATACTAGGTGTCAGGTGTTGTAGAAATCGGGTCGCGTTGGCATTTCGACGTGAGCGAATTATTATTGATATTATTACACGTTATAGATTTAAAACGGTCCAGCCTGCAAATCCAATATCGCGGCCTTGAAGTGGACTTGTACCGTGTACGCAAAAATTTAAAATGATTGACTTTGTTGACACTATGACCAGTGGCGTGCACAGGATTATGACACTGGGTATGCGGCGAAGTACTCGGTCACAAAAACTTTTTCGTTTATAGATTTTTAGCATAGCTACAGCCAAGCGACGGATCTCTAAGTCGAAACCATGCCAACAGAGCGATCGATCGTCGCGGCGGAAGAAATTCTAATAAGTAAAATAATAAGCATATTTTAAAATATTATAACTACTCACCAGTCAGTCAGCTTCAATTTTCACATATTCAAGGTTCCGGTTACTTGAGATTACTATATCTCGATGTAAATTACTAAATAATATGCAAGGAAAACAATATAATTTAATCGTGTGTACACAACCACACAGCCAGTTATAATTTAAAATGATTGACTTTGTTGACACTATGACCAGTGGCGTGCACAGGATTATGACACTGGGTATGCGGCGAAGTACTCGGTCACAAAAACTTTTTCGTTTATAGATTTTTAGCATAGCTACAGCCAAGCGACGGATCTCTAAGTCGAAACCATGCCAACAGAGCGATCGATCGTCGCGGCGGAAGAAATTCTAATAAGTAAAATAATAAGCATATTTTAAAATATTATAACTACTCACCAGTCAGTCAGCTTCAATTTTCACATATTCAAGGTTCCGGTTACTTGAGATTACTATATCTCGATGTAAACTACTAAATAATATGCAAGGAAAACAATATAATTTAATCGTGTGTACACAACCACACAGCCAGTTATACGTTTCATAACTTTTAACATGAAATTTTCGAGTTACATTATTTTTTTGCTGGTTTATTTGTTGTAACTCGGGTACACACCTACCTTTAGACAGAATTTGAATCTTTTCACTGAATGACAATTGTGAGAACTTTTTATTTTTAATTTTTAATAAACACACATTTTCAAAACCTCACAGTCAAATAACATTTTTAAAAAATCGACTAACTCACTAGTAAAAGCAAATCACTACAATTATTATAGAAACTCAGTAATAAACTGTTAAATGTACACACTTTCAAATGTTAAAATTAAAAATCTTTTAAGAAAACTATAAATAAACTGGAGCGATTAAATTGTAAACAATGCTTATCACATGAAATATGCAATATGGCCCCCGCGAAACACAAAACGTTTCTTCTATTTAAACAAATAAAACCTTACTAAAAAAAATGCGTAATGTTCATACATGATTCATTAGATTCGCGTCGTATTGTTTTTACTCTGATTATAGGCATCGAATAATTTCCGACAAGCCAGTTCGGCGGTTTTCGGAAGCGATCGGATGGCCGAACCGAAGCTCTCGGCTCGGCTCTCGGTTCGGCCATCTCCCGCCGCATGACTTATCGCTATTTAGTCATGTCGATATTCATGGGTGTGTGCGTTAATGAAAATTACACATACATGCGATGATTTGTCCTGCAGAACTTAACTGCATTAGTTGCTATTTATAAAATGTTAGGCGTTTTTAAGTTATTATATTTTTTAAATTAATTTATTTACTATTAATTAATTATTAAAGTCATCTAAAACGTACGAACGTTTTATTAAAATATCTGTGAATGACAAGTAAAGCACTGCATTTCTGCCTATATGGAGCGCACGCCCCTGCTAATGACGGCCATAACTACTGGTGTTGGATTTGTAGGCTGCACCGTGAGTAAGGCGCTTAAGTAATGCCTGACCATGAAAAAACTTGCACTGAGTGAGCTTTTTTTTATTGCATCAGCACTACGAAAAGCTGAGAAGTGATTGGTTAAAATTTAAAGATTTGACATTAATGACATTTCAAATATATGTGTTTTCTTTTTTTTATTATTTATATATGGCATCGGCTTATAACCATTTGCCAGTGTCAAGTTAAAAAGGCGGGAAATAGAACTTTCGTTTCAATTTTCAACACCGTATTCCTATATCGCCAAGTCTAAAGTCTAGTCAAAGTCCAAATATATAGTCAGTACAGTCCATGAGTCATGTCAGTCGATTCAGTAAAGTGGTAGAACCTTTACTGAAAGTTCCCAGGTAGTTTTGGCGGGAAACACAAAATAGCACATTTTTAGAAGTTGTACCACTTGCCCACACTTGTGGGCATTGAAACTCCCCGGCAAAACTCCTATATCATATAGGAGTTTTGCCGGGGAGTTTCAATGCCGCAAATATAGGCTATATGTAAGTTCCGCCACTTTCGCAACAATTTTAGTTTTTTTCCTGGTCATGCTATGATAAAGATTTTGCCTCCGCCTTCGTCTCTTTTCCGTCCTCTAAGGCTTGTTGGGACAATAAAGTTGGGACTATATGACCCGGAATCCGGTAGGCAGGCGAAAATTCAAAGAACTGAAAATACAACTTTGCGCTAACACAATAGAGTTGAAAATCGAAGAGTCAAGTGTCGAGCTATCATTTATGACATTGACATTTACGAACGCTATACGAAATGAAACAAACTCATAATAATATATTTTCCAACTACCTGCATATATCGCTCATTATTAGAACCATTTGAAATAATTATTAGGTGTTGTAGGTACACATTACGTTTATCTGTGACCTCGGACCGAGCTATACCTAGATAATAGCAACAATTAGCTAGACAATTTTTCACGGCGCGGCAGTGAACTCTAGGTAGATTTGCTACCTAATCTCTTAACTAATTTAGTATAAGTGATAATGATAAATTTTCTAGATAAGATTTGAGTAGTACGAGGAAAAGAAAAAATACAAGCATCAACATTCATAGACGTATATATATAGATGAGGCATGTTGAGGCAAAAAGTGTATCTAGTTAAATGTCCCCACTTTAGAGACTTTTGGGGCCATTTTGACATTTGAAGTATGGTGAAAACAAGATGGCTGACATTGTATGAAGATTTGTTCTGTCAAATGTACGTCATTTAAAATAAGGCCTATCTTGAGTTTTGAAATTGTTGATTTATATGGCATTGGTCCATTGAGCATTAAACCAACGCACTGGCCAGCCTTACGTATAAACTATCTTGCCCTATCTATATATATACGTCGATGAATTTTGATGCTGGTATTTTTTCTTTTCCTCGTACTACTCAAATCTTATCTAGAAAATTTATCATTATCACTTATACTAAATTAATGATAATGATAAATTTTTTAGATAAGATTTGAGTAGTACGAGGAAAAGAAAAAATACAAGCATCAAAATTCATAGACGTATATATATAGATGAGGCATGTTGAGGCTAAAAGTGTATCTAGTTAAATGTCCCCACTTTAGAGACTTTTGGGGCCATTTTGACATTTGAAGTATGGTGAAAACAAGATGGCTAACATTGTATGAAGATTTGTTCTTTCAAATGTAGGTACGTCATTTAAAATAAGGCCTATCTTGAGTTTTGAAATTGTTGATTTATATGGCATTGGTCCATTGAGCATTAAACCAACGCACTGGCCAGCCTTACGTATAGACTATCTTGCCCTATCTGCTTATAATATGCTTCTCAATCTAAAAGCACCAAGTAACAGCTAAGCTTTGCTCCAAATCCTACTACTATTATAAATGTGAAAGTTTGTGAGGTTGGATGTGTGGACGGATAGATGGATGGATGTTTACGACTCTTTTACACAAAAGTAACTGAACGGATTTTTCTACAATATGGTATGGTAGTAGTTAAGGCTCTGATAAGCGACATTTTATTCCGAAAAAGTACAGTGTTCCCGTATTTTACGCGGGCGGTGCCGCGGGCAAAAGCTAGTTGCTACGGAAGTATATCTCGTGTTTTCATCTCGATCTTACACAATTTTTAGATTCCATTTTACATCTGTTATTTAATTTATTTGGTAAAAATCTATCAAAATCCATAACAACATAAGAATACAAAACGTGCATTTATCTGAAAATTAGTTATGTGTTATGAAGCAATATGTGTCATATCGTATGCGGGCTATCGTACAATTATTTCATATTGCTAGAATTAGAACTCTCAAATAAGTCATCCGAATTATTTTTATCTGTGTTTTAGGGTTCCGTAGTTCACCGTCCGTCCGTCCGTGCTCGGCTTACCTTCCAAACGGTTAGTGTTAGAAAGATGAAACTTTGCATGGATATGTGTATTTACCACGTCCACCAAGTGCTAAACCGAAATAAGGTTTTAAGAATAGCCGGCTTCTCTAAAAGCTAAACGGTTGGCTCGAAAATTCTGAAAAAAATCATGATGGCAGTCCATGTGATGAACTTTGAAGGAAAACTATAACGGTTTAGATAACTTTGTTAGTACATGAGTTCAAGAGGCCTAAGGGCGTTTGTGCACTACACTGAATTTTACCGTCCGGCATCCGATTTTCTATTTATGACGCTCTTATTATTATATACATAAGGCAATATAAGCGAAAAATCACACCGCTGGACGGTAAAATTCCGTGTAACAGCGCCCCAACTTGTAAAATTCGCTTACTTGGAAAACTTCGTGCAACAACAACGAAATAATGACTAAACATGTAAAATATGAAAAATGAAATCGTAAATGGGTGACTACGGAATCCTATTATAAGCGTGGCCTGTCACGCACTTGGCCGATTTTTTATATATGCACGTTAATTTGTTAAAATAAGTAATGTTTACTTTGTTTTGTGCCACTTATCAGTTGCACGGCGCGCCTAACCCAAATAATATGTTTGTATAATATTTATAAAGAATTTCAATTGCGTAATTAATTTATTTTATTTCGTAATTCGTAACTAAAATATCATGTTCGCAAACCGTGTCTCACATTTTGAAATTTCACGTATCTTTGTGCTGCATAGATACAATATGTTGCCCGCCAAAATCTGCCTATCCCGCCAACTGTACCTCATTTTTCCAGGATGAAAAGTAACCTATATAAACATGGTATATTATGTAAATATATGGTATATCTTAAACCCCCTACACTTTTAATAAAGTAACAAACTCACACGAAGATTCGTGTTGAAGACACTTCCCACAAAATTTTTCATTATGTTTCGACACTATGGCGCTTCCATAGAGCCGTAGGTTCTTGACCTTACAAAGAATGCTCTCTGGAAGTTTAGGAACGAACCACGAGTATGTGCTAATAATACCTGAGCGAGAGCGCTTGTCTTATCACCATGTTATCGAGATTTATCAGTGAAATTCTTCGGTTACTTCCTGTTTCAAACCCTTTACAAAAGGAAGGAATTAGAATTAGTCATTGATAGGGATGCCAGACATCCCGTATTTTCCGGAACGTTCCGTATTTTAGGTATTATTTAAAACGTCCCACCGCCCGCGTGCCGGGACACGAGTAATTGTCCCATAAATCGAGAAATCTGAGGTACCTACACCTACTCACGCACACAAATACGACGCGCTGTACAAGTACGCAATGTCGCGAACAATAATGATAATTATTATTATTGAATAAATGAAACTATTTATTTTGATCTGTTTTTTAAATATTTAAAATTTTTGCAGACAGATAACAATATGAACATACCTACACAGTAAACATAGACTATAGAGGCATAAAGGAAAAGCTACCTTGATAGAACCTACCATAGTAAATCTATGCATCATCATACCTTTAATATTTTACAGTTTTATGATATTTCGATTGGGTTTTGATGACGACATTTTCAAAGTTTTTAACCGACTTCCAAAAAAAGGAGGCGGTTATGCATTCGGCTGTATATATATTTATTTTTTATGTTTAACGATAATTCCGCCGCCTGTGGATCGATTTTCAAAATTCTTTTTTTGATGTTTACTTGTTAAGTTTTCAGTAAATTATTTATAAGCTTCGCCGAATCTCGATTATTAAGACTCATTTAACAAATGAACGTTTTCGATGTTATCAAAATATCGAGGGCTACACAAGTGCACTTTTTAATTGCAATTCGAAAATTTCGGAACTCGTTCGGACCGGTTTCTTGTTTTGCAAGTTTTTGTGGAATAAAACTTTGTCGCCGAGTACAGATTTTGCGTTTTATAATGAAGTATTTAAACAGTAACTTGAATATTTTGCGAAGGCAGAGGATCCAGACACTCATTCTCTGAGACTGAAATTCAAGAAGGTAGGACGTTTTTTTTTGTTTTCAAAAAAGAGACTAATTTTTGGTAATAAAAATAAAATTTTAGGTAATACCAGTCGTTAAAAAATCAGCCTGAAATAGTAACCAATAAGAGCCTTTAGTCAAGATGCATTCGATAATTTCGACGGCGAATATGTGTACATTGGACTTTTACTTACTGTAAATACTATATAAGCTTTTGCTCATCGACCGCGGCGTAGTAAAAGTACTTACTATAGAGTCTAAAGACTCCAGGGCCTTTATTCATGATTCATTCGATAATTTCGACGTTGAAGTTCGAAATCAAAAATGTATGGGATTTGACACAAGTCATCGCTAAGTGACATGTCGCTTGCGATACCTTATGTCAATTCCCATACATTTTTGATTTCGAACTTCACCGTCGAAATTATCGAATGAATCTTGAATAAAGGCCCTGGAGTCTTTAGACTCTATAGTAAGTACTTTTACTACGCCGCGGTCGATGAGCAAAAGCTTATATAGTATTTACAGTAAGTAAAAGTCCAATGTACACATATTAGAACTTTACAGAGACTTTACACCAGCTATACTCAACCTGTGGCCCACGGGTTGCATGCGGCCCGTCCGACTTTTGTTATTGGCCCATCTGAATTCTGTGTGCTGTGTGCGACATTTCGTCACTAATCCCCGTGAAGAAGTTAACTACAATTTGTATGGCATCGAAACAGCGCCCCTAGTGGCAAACAATAGTAACTAATTCATTGCCATACAAATTGTAGTTAACTTCTTCACGGTGAGTAGTGACAAAAACTCGCACACAGCACACTGAATTAAACTTGCTTTCGACACTATGACTGAAAAATGTTTGTAGCCCCTATAAAAAAGGTTGAGTATGGATGCTTTACACACTGTGTTATATAATACGGGTAATGCCAACGTTGTAAGTTAGGCAATAATCCTCCTTAGGCTTAAACTTATCTGCCTAAACGACTCTTCCTAGTTTGTTAAAGTTCATTAGATAGTTGCAAAATCTTCATACAACAATATCAAGTAAATAATTAGTTTTTATTTTAGACTCGCTGAAAAATATAGCAGATAAAGATGACAAAGAAATTTAGGTTATAATACAGTGACATAATTATAAACAAATATCTACATCCTACGTCGCTGCAGATACATTCGCCATGAAGCTATTTAAATTGCTTTCCGGACAACTCCAACTTAATTATTGTGAGTACTTGAATAACCTGCAAAACCGTCTGATTCACAGTGCGTCATGCGCATATCTATGTGAGTATCTATGTTGTCCAATACAATGAGTCATTGTCAAGACAGCCGCCGCACTGCCCTCCTGTACTTTCAAACACAGATATATAAAGCCTGGATGGCGCTACTTTCATTCAGTTAAAGCTCTTGTAGAAACTTAGATAAGGCTTTAACGGCGCTGGTGATGACTTTGAGATTGTCGACAAAATGAAATGAAAATGATATACACATAACCACTTCTTTGTGTCACGCAGTCGAGTAAAAACAATGATTATGGAGACATGACATAGAATCATAATTTCAAAAGAAAAAAAGAAACGAAACAATTAATTAAATGCAAAGTGAAAAAATGGTACTGACGATGAAGACGTACTTGCTACGATGGAACAAACATACACACATACATAGATAAACTGCCAACCTTCCTTTTGCCTTCGCCGTAGTCGGGTAAAAAGAAGAGTTTTATCGGTTAAATCATAATAATAGGTCTTTACCTATGAAATTGCTGTTCTGCAGAACTGGCCATTTCAAATCAAAATAATTTTTGTTTGGCTAAGAATTCTAATTTCAAATTAATTTTATTTTAAAAACATGGAATTCTTTTTCCAAAAGTAGTCATTTGTTTATTGATTAGTGTTACATATTCATCGCATTTCAATCTTTTTCGTCATCATGGATACGTTAAAAATTCGAGTAATTATGGAATATGAGTACCGTCGTGGCAGCAACGCACAAGCGGCACGCAACATAAACGACGTTTACGGAGCTAACACTACAAACCAACGCACCACCTGTTATTGATTTGCTCGCTTCCGTTCTGGAAATTTCGACCTGAAAAATGAACCTCGCGGTCGTCCGAAGACTTAGGTCGACAATGACGAATTAAAGGCGATTGTGGAAGCTGATGATACACAATCTACGACTGAATTAGTAGCAGCTTTCGACGTTAGCGTCAAAACAATATTGGTCCATTTGCGTCAAATTGGCAAGGAAAAAAGCTTGACAAATGAGTGTCCCACGAACTCAATGATCGCCAGCACGAAGTACGCATCGAGACGTGCCTTGCACTGCTCAACAGACACACAAATGAAGGAATTTTGAACCGCATTGTTACCTGCGATGAAAAATGGATTCTGTTTGATAACCGCAAGCGCTCAGCAAGTTGGTTGGATCCTGGTTCAGCACCTAAACAGTGCCCTAAACGAAAACTTACCCCTAGAAAAGTGATGGTCACTGTTTGGTGGTTTAGCGCCGGTGTGATTCATCACAGCTTCTTACCAAATGGGGTGAGCATTACTGCCGATGTGCACTGTGAAGAACTGAACACAATGATGGAGATCCTGGCACATCTCCAACCAGCATGGTCAATCGCTCGTCTCCGCTGCTCCTGCACGACAACGCGCGACCTCATACTGCACAGCAGACGGTCTCCAAGTTGCAAGAACTGGGGTTGAAAGCTCACCGTCATCCGCCCTACTCACCAGACCTTGCGCCTACAGACTACTACTTTTTCCAGAATTTGGATAACTTCTTGGCGGGAAAGGAAATTCAATACCCGAGAGGCAGTACAAAATGCCTTTGAAGAATTTGTTGCTCTCCGTCCAGCTGATTTCTTTAAGAAGGGCATCCATAAACTGCCACTGCGTTGGAAAAGATGCATTGATTGCATGGGTGATTACTTCGATAATTACAAATAAAAAATACATGAAAAAATTTCGTTTAAATTTTTTAATACAAAACGGTAATTTCATAGGTAAAGACCTAATATTATGATTTAAATGTACTTAAAATAGTTTTTAATTTGAAAGAGTCAACTCCAGATCAGTTTTAATTGGCTCTTTTATAGCTTGTGACGAATCAATCCAAACTTCAAAGGAAAATAAATTTTATTAACTAATCGTTATTTATTAGGGTATATTAGCTAAAAATTATTATTATATTCATTGATCATCATTAGCTAAAAAGTACGTTACATAAGTAACTTCTCCTTTCAACTCATGAGGTTTGGTCTATATTATCCGGAATCTCTCCGGCCGGAGAAAATTCAGATCCCTGAAAATAGAACTCTGGGCTAAACAATAGAGTTGAAAATCGAGCATACGACCGACGAATTTTTAAATGGTTGCCGTGTGTTGCCATGTATTTGATTTTCAACTCTATTGTATTAGCCCAGAGTTAACTTTTCAGCGCCCTGAATTTTCTCCGGCCGGGGAAATTCCGGACAATATAGTCACAGCACTCGCAGCCTGATAGAAAAAAAAAAGTGAAATATAATTTCCCGCGACTTAGTACGCGCAAAAGGAAATTTCGCGACCACCATACATTTTGCGGCGATAAAAAGTAACCTATTTGATTCCCCATGATCTCTACTATACCATCAAAATCGATCCGGCAATTTCAAAGCCTATTCAATGCAAACAAACAAATTTTTCCTCGTTATAAAATCACTATAGAAGTAAAGATTACAAAATAGAAAATCCGCAAAAGGTATTTAATCCAGATTTTATAGAGCCATGTGGTCCAGCGCAGTACCCGCTAGCAACAGTACCGGTTCCTCGCTATATACCACATAATATAATATAGTATATACCGCAGCTCAAGTTATACTGGTCGGCTTAAATTCGCCGTGTATAGCTCTACAGCCTAAAGTAATCAAAACAAGTTATCCTTTTTTGTTTTCGCTAAAGGCTTTTGGCTCGTTTATTTTTAAAGTTTTATTACGTTGGAAATGATAAAACTTTACACTTTTTTTGTTTCTTATTGAGTACAATTCATATTATATTAAACTAAGGGTCTGTTTCACAATCCTCAAATAAGCTTAACTTTTTTCGCTACTAACTTTATATCGAGCGACAGAGACAAAACATGCAAATAATTAATAAACTATCTGACACATATTAGAAAATTGTGAAACAGACTCTTAGCAACATAATACTGGAGTCTGGACACAATAAATGGACACATTACAGTATTACTGAAATAAACGTTTCAGATGAAAACTAGACGGCAAATAAAAACCAAGGCATAACTAAAGTATTTGTTGAACGAAATAGTAAATTGTAGTAATAATAATAATAATAGCTCCCCATACCGATTTCATTGACGGTTGCCGGTTTCATTGAAACCAGACCGGCTACGCAGGAATTTATAGTGCCCAAGTGTCTGCGCGATACAATAGAGCACTCTCTTCCTTTGCTCTCGTAACCCAGTGGGACGGATGACCGACACGACTGGCGAGAGATCAGGCGCATCGCCAACTTTTTACATGGCCATCCGACGCGTGGGTCATCTCTCTAGTCAGACAATCAGGCGATCAATCTGCATTGTCCTAACCAGACTTGAAATCAACATAAGTCATGGAAATTATCTAAGGTTGTTGTTTAACCTTCACCAAAGGGATTATAAAATTACGATATGTTGGACAAATAAAATAATAACCGTGTAATTAAAAAGAAATTTTTAGAAAAAGTCATGCCCATTTGGAGATGTAAGAAATCTCTAAATGCAAGATTCATTAACCGACGCAAACGGCGAGAGAATGTAGTTTGTTAATAGTCTAAGTGCAACGTCATCATCAGCATCACTTCTATTTACTTGTCGTTAGAAACACTAATCTCGAAATAGTAATCTATACCAATATTAAAAAGGAAAAGTTTATTTGTATGATTGTTTGCTTGCATTGAATAGGCTCCGAAACTACTGGACGAATTTTGATGAAACTTGGCAGAGATATAGAGTATACTACTTTTTATCGCGGAAAAATGTCCGGTTTCCGCAAGATCAACTTATGCACGCACGCAAGTCGCAACATATAGTCGATGTATAAACGTCTTTGTATGATCGAAGTCTGAAATCTTTTGGTGGTAAGAAATGTGTTAGATGTGGTATTTAAATTTTGGGTTAATTATTATTACATATTTTTAACCCGATTACGGCGAAGCTAAGCTAGGAAGGTTGGTTTTCGTAGCCTATGTATGTATGTTTATTCCATCGTGGAGCCTATACTGCTGATCCGATTTTAATAAATGTGGTGATAGTAGATTCGTAGTAATGGCCCGGGTAACAGGCTATATAACTTGCGAAGTTGGGTTGTAGTTTTTAACTTTCGATTATGGGATAAATGTTACTAAATAAAAATGTATGTAATATTTTAATAGTGGCTTCGTATAGCCATCGAAGCTTATTATGACAATACTTATAAGTATGTTATTTTTCATTAGTTACATCCACAATATTAGTTTCTACTTCCACTTATCGTGTTTTTTTTCAATTAGTTGTCACCATTTAGGAACTATTATTTTTTTTAAAGAGGCCAAAAGCCCGGGACGTTGAAGCCTTCGAAATGACTTTGGACATTGTATCGGTTCATTGACACGTGGCACCGACCAAGTGCTGAACTGAGAAAGGCAATCAGCACGGGCTACGCATATTAATTAACACATCAAATTGATTAAAATTCCAACAGATTATTACCAATATCCATCGCGAATTAAAAAAAAAACTAAAAGATGAGCGTCCAAAGGACGTTGACAATTATTGCCTACTGGAGAAAGAAAACTATCGGAAGAAACTCCAACATTAAAAGAATAGACTTTTAAGTTGAATGCTAGATACCTGTACCCGGTACATTTTACTAATCGGCAAATATAAACATTAAACAAGCTGATTTTTAAAACAACTCCACTCGCCTAAAATTGCAAACCTTACCTACTACAACAAAAAAGGTCACAAGTTTACAATATATTAATAGGAACGCCATGTCTTAATCTGTGTTGACAGACAACACCAATATTTTTTTTCAGATTCCCAGGCGTAAATAGCGTAATCTGTTCTCATTAGTGGGGATCAAAGTGGAATAAATTAAGATAGGCGAGCGTGTAATGTGTATGTGATAAGATGTAGTTTGTTACCGATACTGTTTGTTTAGGACACCCTTGTGTTTTTGTGCCTCAGTCGCAAGGGTTTTAGAATGTCAAGTCGTATTATATCAGCTAGGAGCGTGTGATAAATAACAAATTATAAGAGACAAACTTTGTAAATCAATATTATAATAAAATTTTAATTAATTTCACCTGTCTCTTTGTGTGTAGGCAAATCTTGCAAGATTAAAATTTACCCTCTTACCGATTTTCGATTGAGCTGAAACTTTGCATGCAGCTGTGCAGCATGATGACATGAACCTGATCTGATAATGGGGCTACAAGGTTACCATAGGTTTAAAAAAAAGGTAGTTTTTTTTAAATCACAACTTATTTAATCTTCTAGTCCTAAAGAGATATTAATTTCAATAATAATAATAAGGAATGTTAATGTAATTGATGAATATTATATATCTACTATCTTTATAAGATCACAAAACATCAATTCTTCGGGCACATGATTCACTGCACAATTGGTCATTCTCAAACTATAAAATCATCTCATGTGGGTGACTCTACGCTCAACGCAAACTCGTCCATATGAAGAACTAATTATTTGTTCAAGCGTGAAAATAATTCTTCTGCCTAAACGTGCTGACATACGCAGTAAACCACGTGCCCGAAATATCCGTAATTGATTTTCCTAGACGTTATATAATTAAAGTTGTGTTGTCAAAAACAAGTTTCAGTTCCCCGCACCAAAACTCTTTCATTTGAAAAACATATTTTGCGGCCTGTAGAAAACCAAATTTTTGTAAACATATTTTTAGTATTTGTCACCCCTCTGTAAAACAAATCACCCTTGTTCACTGGTGTATAAGGACGTCTAAAGATGTTTTATTCATTATAAAGTAATATAAAAGTTATATAAACATTTATAAAAAGGTACACTACATAAGTACATAAGTATGTTTCCTCATTTTGTTGAGGAGTCATCTTGGAGTCACTTGCTCTGAGTTTTAAGCTGAGAGCTTTTCAGAAAGTTAGTACACATTTTGCTCTCTTTTAAAGATTATGTCCTCCTGTTTTCTTTGTTGTACCGTTAATTATAAAATGATTTTCTCAGTGTATTAGGTATATTTATATATTTTAGTAGTACTGTATATAAATTATCTGGTTTGTGAAATATCTAATCATAATAGCCAGCCTATGAACTTTTTCAAATTCTTTCAACATTTTCACTGGAATCTAGATTCTAGACAATATTTTTTAAATATATAGACTACAACCATGATTTACTAATATCTAATGATTTAACCCTTTAATTGGTGTACAAGGACTAGGCGTTAATAGAGTCTGGTATTTCCGGAATGCCACATTCCGACGCCAATAATGAAACACTTAACACATTCAGATTATGAAACAATGATCTCACTTCATGATATTGTTAGAGTAATTTCTGCGACGAAAAATCGCTTTTGGATTTGCATACGAGGATGAGTAGTTTTTGGCTTGTTTCGAAATTGAATTTCAAATATGTTTCAACTAATTGTTAACGTTGGTTCAACATTGTTACGTAAAAGATAAGCTGAAAAGATTTACAATAACTGGATCGGACTTTACATAATATTTCCAAACTAGTCATGGTCTTAATTGTACCTAAGTCTGTATGACTTCAAGTGAATTAAGAACATGTTTTGCTTTACAATAATAAATGATTCTCCGTGACTAAATTATAAATAAGAGATAATCCATTATGGAAACGAGTATCGAATGTTATATTGCTTGTTAGGTAGGTGGTTTTATCAGCTGAGCGCTAATGATCACTCGCCAACATTGACAACCAATTCAAATAGCGTTTTCGGCATCTAAAACTGCTCTAGAACAGGGCAGCCGAGTTTATACGGAAATAGCCGAATATCAATGTCAATGTTTAATAACGTAATAAATCTAAAACTGCCCTGGAGTAGGCCAGCCGAATAGCTACGGAATTCATTTCCATTTTCTTATATTTATTCGACAATGCTATAGTGCTGATTTAGACATTGACATAGATATTCGATTTTTTCCGCACATATTGGGCTGCCCTGCCGCGGAGCAGTTTCAGATGCCGAAAACGCAAAATTTTGATTGTATTATTTTGAAGTTGGAAAAGAGCCTTGTTGCTACAGTTTCCGATAGCGCTGACTTCAAAAAAGTTCGTAATAAGATTATTTAGAAGTCGAATTTAGATATTATTTTCCATATTTAGGTAAAAAATATTTTAGGGTTACCTACCTAGCATCCACTTTATGTATGTAAGTACCACCTCAAAATGTTATAAGAGGTATATAATATTCATGTGTTTTTCACAAAGATTCAAGAGTTTTTCGCACTTCACTGCACATAATACGAAGTCACAGTAAGATTTATTATATTCCCCGCTATTATAAAGCCTATTTAGTCAGGCGAACCAACGTCAACATCTAAACAAACATTAGAGTTGCACCCCAGTCCCCACAGCCTTGGGGCTCTCTTTACCCCAAGAAGGGGAAATCTAGCTGTGGTACCACTAGGTAAAATGTCTTATTTACATGCTGTATATAATATCGTTCTCTTCAAATGCTGTTTCGTTGTTATAGCTAAAAAGGTTTTCTATAATTATTGATTTAATAAAGAGCGTACCTACTTCCTTTTCTTACCTTAATTTAAAGATACATACTTCACAGGCTGCCTGCAGGTATTACATATATCATATGTCTTAAATTAATTCTCTTATTAACCAAAGCTGCAGGTGTCATTAAAATTTTTTAATGATTCTAAGATAAGAGGTATTTTGCAATGGTAAACTATCAACACAATAAGGAGTTGCAACATAGTTTTTCATTGTTTAATAGCGGATCACAGAAGTAGGTATCTAAGTTGCATTACAGACATTACAGTCCCCATACCACGCTTTGCAAGTAAAAGTACACTAATTACTGTAAAACACAGAGTAACATGATTTAATACATTAAAACACGTTTAATACACCTTCATATCTTTAAATAGAATTTTTAAAAAAAGCCTCCGGATTTAATCCTGAAGAGCTTTGACCTTTTAACAGAAATCTGTAATTAAATACCCAAATCGTGACAAAGTACTTACATTCACCACAATCCAAACGACACTAGAATATAATAGCACACACAGCACGTTTTTTAATACAAAATTACAGTGTTTTTTTGCTGAGCGCGTGACGCGAGACGCAACGACCTCTCGACGGAGGAGAGTTGCGAGGACTGAGTGCCGAGCGTCGAGGTCAGCCCTCCCCTCACTTCAGGTAGGAAGAGGGAATCTATACTCGATAACTTAGATTATGAGGATATTTGTTTATACAAGCCGAATTTTGCGATGAAATGAACCGAGAATAGAAGCCATTTTGTTTCACATTATGTGTATCTTTCTTGTGATCATTGATATTCTAAGACCTTTCTATTATATTTCATTTATTCATTTGATTTAACAAAAAACCAAACAGTAGATATTTGTCCCTACTGATCCTTATTCTACTGTTTCTTAGATACTCATTCACCAAGTAATCAAACTTTATAGGGAAAAACTTGAAGAGGTTGTGAAAAAGTTTTGGAATAGTTATTCAGGGGGTTTGGAAAACGAATGCGACACAATAACGTAGCAACAAGTGCTGGGCAAGTTTTGGCACATCCAAAATCCATGTGGATAATATTTTTAAAGGTACTTACCCTGTAAAATATATTATAGGTACTTACTTCAATCAGCTCAGTTATCGTAGGTTTTGTTATTATACTTACTTATTACAAAGAAGAAGACGAGACGTCAAAGAATATATGTATAAATAGTTTGGAATAGAGTCTCGTTGATTTTGTCGAGCCTAAAAATCGTAAAAGGTCGGTATAGAAAAATCTAAATGTATTCAAGAGTCTAGGCCTACAAAATACGAGCTACATGCTCGTAATCATTAATAAAATAACCTAACCAAGAGCATGTCAGGTCATGTCTAAGGAGGGTTCCGTTACTATCAACGCGGAATAGATTTTCTTTGAATTTCTTCAAAAGTTATTGTCCGATTTCGCTAAAAATAATTTCCCTAAAGAGTTTTTAGCATGATCTATCAGCATGGAAACTTACAAGTTTTTTATCTCTTATAGTTTAGAAATACCAGGGGGAGGGACCAACTTACAAGCCACTTTGGAGGTCAATTACTCGAAAATGGTCGACTTTGTAAAAAAGTCATGTATGAAACCTTGCCGTTATTTTCAGACCGATTGAACGATATCCCACACGATGGGGTAAAAAAAATATTTTTCATCCCCACTTCACAGGGATGGAGAGCCATCCCTAAAATATAAAAATATTATTTATTTTATTATGCCAAAACCGAGATCTATGCACGATCTATAATTATACCAAATTTCATCCGTTTATATTCATAATTACAGAAGCTAGAAGCACGGACAGACAGATAAACAGACGGACGGACAGAGCGAAACTATAAGGGCTCCTTGAGTATTACGGAACCCTAAAACAAGCCACAGGCCTCTTGAACCCATACGAGAACGAGAGTGGAAGCTCTAATATCACAGACGTATATATTAACTAATCCCAGCGGTACCACGCTCTATTGGCTTTTACGCTCCAACCTCCAAATTTCTAATTCCATTAGGAATTAGAAATTTCCATTCCCTAAATCCATTAGGAACAAGGTGTTTCTTTAAATCTTATCTTATCTTTTCTTTATCGGCCTTTTATTGTACCAAAAGACATTATGAACGACATTATTTTACTCCAAAAACACACTACCTACCTAAGTACCTATTAATATATTATATTAATACTTAATATTCTTTACTTACGATAATAATCTTTTGCACTTACTATTTTGATTTTAGACTTTAACCTTTAGAGGAACGCATGACAGTTATTTAGTATAGGAACTAAAATGGATTGAAGTCATGGAGCAATTACAAAGACAAATGCCTCGACTGGCCCAAACAATCCCAAAAGTAGTTGTTTAAGTGTGGACAATTTTGGCTCGGCATGCCTCGTCTAATAATTAATGTATATAGGTCCTATAATTGAAGCAAAAAAGTTACTTATATATCTAAAAATAATTATTATTTAAAAGTAACAGAAATTAAGCTTGTTCCATTAGCTATTTGCAGAAAATTTATTGACAGAAAAATCTCTATACAAGAAAAAGTTACGCCATCTTGATTTCAGAAGACTATTTACCTAAAAAGTTCTTCCCCATAAGACGCGCCAGAATACAACGGCGCTCAGTTCCCGGTGGCCCTGCTATTCCCGGCCATCGTGGTGGCGGTTGCGGTCTCGGCGGGTGGAGGGTGCGAAGAATCCCGGTAATCCTGGTAACCCTACCACCAACAACAATTACATTTGGCTACATATTATAATGCTCGTTCGCTGAGGGAAAACGTTCATATTGCTGAGCTTGAGTAAGAGTCAGGTCACATTAACTGGCATATCCTACGGTTGTCTGAAGTCCGAAGACAGGGGGAGGACATGATAACCCTGGAATCTGGTCACCTACTATATACACCCACCACACCGATAGTAGTATCGGGAGGGCGATAGGATATCCCAAGGCGGGGTTGGCATATTGATCAACAAAGTTCTCTGTAACAATGTAATGGAAATCAGCAGTGTATCTACTCGTTCTCAGACTTACCAAGATATATTCTATAAAGGTAGTCCAGGTTTATGCTCTCACGTCGGCATACTCTGACGATGAAGTCGAGGCCGTCTATGAAGATATAGCCGTGGAAGAGCCATGCTTCGGCACGAATAGGCCGGCTCGACCGGAGAAATACGACGGGCTCACAGAAAACCGGCGTGAAACAGCGCTTGCGCTGTGTTTCGCCGAGTGAGTGAGTTTACCGGAGGCCCAATCCCCTACCCCACTAGAAATGCCGCAGTTGAAAAGCAATTTGTTACCCCAGGAGGGTACCAACTGCGTTGGAGAATCCCTCTCTGGACGTCCATGCTCAGGAACCCCTGGAACTGAACGTGGACGTCCAGGCTGCCCCTCGTATTCTGCGGAGGGAAAAACTGCGCTCCAATCTGCTCGGGGCAAGAGCAAACGCACAAAGGCACCCCCCTCGATATTAAACATGGACTTTTGTAATATCAGGGGATTACACTCCAACCTTAATGCCGTCCATTACCACCTTGAGACGGCAAAGCCGGCTTTGCTCTTTTTAACCGAGACGCAGATATCATCTCCGAGTGACACATACCTTTCCCACCCAGGGTATTCTCTCGAGCACTCCTTTCTGCCCAAAGCTGGAGTGTGTGTGTATATCAGAGATGATTTCAGCTCTCGCCGCCTCAGCAATCTTGAGGACAGGGACCTGTCAACGTTATGGCTCCGCATAGATTGCGACGACCACCCTCGCGTCTATGCGTGCCTATATAGGTCCCATAGTGGTGACCCCGAGACGGACCGACTCTTGGAACACCTGCAAGCTGCTTCGGATTTTGTGCAACGGCAGATCCCATCCGCAGAGATCATAATACTTGGCGACTTTAATGCCCACCACGCCGACTGGCTCAATTCCAGTAAAACTGATCATGCGGGGAGATCTGTCTGCAACTTTTCCCTTGCGAATGACTTGACACAACTGATTACTACGCCTACGCGAATCCCAGATGTGGATGGTCAGAATCCTTCCTTGTTGGACCTTCTGCTGACTTCAAATCCTGACGGCTACCAAATATCCGTAATCGCACCACTTGGTTCATCGGATCATTGCCTTGTTAGGAGTTCTGTGCCACTTACGACGGTGTTACGACAGCATGCTGTTAAATACCGTCGTGTGTGGCACTACAAGTCAGCAGACTGGGATGGGATGCGTTCGTTTTTTACATCCTATCCTTGCAGGAACGTGTGCTTCTCGCCGGATGATCCCGACAACACTGCCAACTCTGTTGCCGATGTGGTGATGCAAGGGATGGAACTTTTCATTCCGTCCTCTGTAGTGCCAACTGGCGGCAGATTTCGTCCCTGGTTTGGTTCATCCCCCAAAAAAGCTTCTCGCCGGAAGCAGGAGGCTTACCAATCCTGGGCCAATGCAGTGTCTGCTCGGGATTTAAATACCAGCACATATAAAAAGGAGTACAACCTTGCCTCTAGGTCCCTCAAGAAAGAAATCACTCGGGCAAAGAAACAGCACGTCAATAGAATTGGTAGGAGACTTGAGCGCCTCCCCTCGGGAATCCGTGCATTCTGGTCTCTGGCCAAAGCTATTGAAGGAAATTTCTGCAAGCCAACCCTACCATCCCTACGCGTAGGAAATGGATCGTTGGCCCAGGACGCAAAGGACAAAGCCGATCTTCTGGGCAAGCTCTTTGCGTCAAGCTCGACCCTGGATGACGGGGGGCAGAAACCGCCGACCATACCGCGATGCACGAGCATCATGTCGGATATTCGGTTTCATCAGCGCTCAGTGCGAAAAGCCCTCCGTTCCCTTGATATCGAAAAGTCGAGTGGGCCTGACGGAATCCCTCCTATTGTGTTGAAAAAGTGTGCTCCAGAGTTGGCTCCGGTCTTGACGCGTCTTTTTCGGTTCTCCTACTCTTCTGGCATCGTCCCGGCTTCTTGGAAGACAGCCTTGGTGCACCCGATCCCCAAAAAAGGTGATCGCTCAAATCCTTCCAACTACAGACCAATCGCTATAACCTCTCTCTTCTCGAAGATAATGGAATCCATTATCAATAGCCAGCTTCTTCGATACTTGGACGGCCAGGGCCGTCTAAGCGACAAACAATACGGGTTCCGTAAAGGTCGCTCGGCTGGAGATCGCTCTTGGTGTACCTAACTCATCGTTGGGCTCAGGCAATTGAGTCGAAGGGAGAGGCATTGGCTGTTAGTTTGGACATTGAGAAAGGCCTTTGATCGGGTTTGGCATAAAGCGCTGCTATCAAAGCTTCCATCATACGGGATGCCCGAGAAATTATGTAAGTGGGTCACTAGTTTCTTAGCAGATAGAAGCATAAAGGTCGTAGTTGACGGCGAATGCCCGGAAACTCAGTCTGTTGATGCTGGTGTCCCTCAGGGCTGTGTGCTATCGCCTACCCTATTCATACTGCATATCAATGACATGTTACAGACCAACGGCATTCATTGCTATGCGGATGATAGTACAGGTGATGCTGTATATACCGGCTCCCCCAATATTTCTCGGCTAAATGTCATTGAGAGTCGAAACGAACTTGTGTCTAAAATAGAGAATTCATTGGAGAAAGTCTCTGAATGGGGTAGAAATAACTTAGTCCAATTCAACCCCGCCAAGACACAAGTCTGCGCGTTCACCACTAAAAAGTCACCAATGGTCGTATATCCTCGTTTCGAGGGCACATCTTTAACCATCTCCCCTAGCATTGAGATACTTGGCGTCAGCATATCGAGCGAAGTCCAGTTCCGATATCATCTAGAGGGTAAGGCCAAGTTAGCCTCGAAGAAGCTTGGTGTTCTTAACAGAGCGAGACAGTACTTCAGTCCGGACGAACGCCTACAACTCTACAAGGCGCAGGTTCGGCCTCATATGGAATATTGTTTTCATCTCTGGGCAGGGGCGCTAAAATACCAACTGCTCCCTCTGGATCGTATCCAACGAAGGGCCGCTCGAATTGTTGACTGCCATAGTGTTTCAAACAGCTTGGACCCCTTGGAATTACGCCGAGATGTAGCTTCACTCTGCATCCTCTATCGGTTGTATCACGGGGAGTGCTCTGAGGAATTGTTCGGAATCATACCACCTGCAACTTTTCGCCATCGTCCCACGCAAAAAACATACCATCCTCATCACCTTGATGAGTGGCAGTCTTCCACCGTGCGCTTTTCGCGTAACTTTCTGCCGCGCACTGTAAAACTCTGGAACGAACTGTCACCAGCAGTATTTCCGGACCTATACGACCTGCAAACCTTCAAGAAGATAGCGTATTCCCTCTTAAAAGGCCGGCAACGCACCTGCAGCTCTTCTGATGTTGCGAGTGTCCATGGGCGACGGTAGTTGCTTACCATCAGGTAACCCGTTTGCTCGCTTGCCCCCTTATTTAATAAAAAAAAAAAAAAAAAGTATAGCAAAGGCCATTCATAACACCACCAAGACGCACTTCACTGTTGTTATGGGGGACTTCAACGCCAAAGTAGGAATACAAAAACGCGGGGAATCGGTGATCTGTTCGCACGGTATTAGTAGCAGAAACCAAAGGGGACAGATGCTGGTCAATTTCCTCGAAGTCCAGAGACTTTTTCTGATGAACTCATTCTTTCAGAAGAAGCCTCAAAGGAAATAAACCTGGTGGAGAACCGATAGTGTGACCAAAATGAGATAGACTTCATCATGACGAATAGGAGGTATATATTCAAAGATGTCACAGTGATCAACAGGTTTAATACTGGTAGTAATCACCGACTTGTACGTGGCACTCTGAATATAAAATTCCGTACTGAGAGAAAGCGTTTGATGAAGTTTCTCCAGCATTGCCAAGTCGATCGGCGATATATTGGGATGATTAGATGTCTATACGAGTATAAAGCCGCTACGATGACTGTCCAAATCCAAGATGTCCAGACAAGACCAATCCCATTACATCGTGGAGTGAGACAGGGAGACGTTATTTCTCCGAAACTGTTCACCAACGCATTGGAGGACGTCTTCAAAACACTGGACTGGAACGGAGGAGGCATCAATATAAACAGCGAATACATCTCACACCTTCGAATCGCAGACGACATAGTCATTATAGCTGAATCGCTGGAGGACTTGACGGGGATGCTGCAAAGCCTAAGTGTTTCTTCCAAACGGATGAGACTGGGAATGAACTTTTATAAGATAAAAGTCATGTTCAATTCATTCGTAGACCCAATGCCAGTCACCGTCAAAAACGTTAGCATCAAAGTTGTTCAGGAATACACATACCTGGGACAGATTGTCCAACTGGGTATGAACAACTTCGACAAGGAAGCTGACAGAAGAATACAGTTGGGCTGGGCAGCATTTGGAAAGCTTTACCAGATCTTTAAGTCTCCACTACCCCAGTGCCTCAAATCGAAATTCTTCGACCAGTGAGCCTTTCCGGTCCTTACCTACGGAGCCGAGACGTGGACACTCACAAAAGGCCTCGTCCACAAGTTCCAGGTCGCTCAGCGAGCTATGGAGAAGGCTACGCTCGGAGTCTCTCTGAAGGATAGAATCCGGAATCAGGAGATCCGACGAAGAACAAAGATCAGCGACATAGCCCTCAGGATAGGCACGGTGAAGTGGCAATGGGCCGGCCATATTTGCAAGCAGCCGATGGCTGTTGGGGCAGAAAGGTTTTGGAGAGGAGACCGCGAACAACCCGCCCCGTAGCACGACCTCCCGCGAGGTGGACCGACGACCTAAAGAGAGTGGCGGGAAGCGGTTGGATGCGGAAGGCAGAGGACTGGGTATAGTGGCGCGAAATGGGAAAGGCTTATGTCCAGCAGTGGACGACTACGGGCTGACGATGATGATGATGATGATGAAGTGTCTCGACAGTTTTTGCTTCGAGATGCCTTTATTGATGCATTTATATATATATATATATAGAGGTAGGTATACTAATATAATAAAGAGGATAAATTTGTTTGTTTATAATATTTATATTCATATTATTTATAAAATTTTATATGTTTGTTTGCATTGAATAGGGTCCTAAACTAGATACCTACTGGTCCGATTTTGACGAAATTTGGCACAGATCTAAACAGAGCACGGGGAAGGGCATAGGCTACTTTTTATTGCGGCAAAATGTACGGCCATTTTTGCCAAAAAAATTTTTGGATTTTATCATGGCCTTCAAGTAGATCTGGGATTTGAGCATTTCTTGGTGGGTATAATTGGCCCAAGATCCATGCGGTGTCGGTTTTTGATCTAAGATCAGTAAATGGGTTGTGACTTGTGGCCACATTTATGATCGCATCGTCCACACTCCACACTTTGGCCACGTGCTTAGTTTGTCAAAAGCTCCGACAATGAGAAAACAAGAAGATAGAGTAGAGAAACACAAAATTTAATTTAAAAGGAAATCATCTTTAAGGTAATTTTTTTTTCTTTTAAGTGCATTTTTAAGAAATTTTTTATTCGTCAGTTCAATTTTTCTGCTATAAAGTAATTGTTATACACATTCACATAGTTGCAGTATGATGTGAATAAATATACCGCAGTAGCCGTTAGTGTCTCAATTTACATTTAAAATAATACATCCGCATCTTGGCCCGAACCAGCAAACTGAGCGACTTTTACGAGACGACGAGATGGAGTAAGTTTAACCCATGTTTAACATACAAAACGCGCCAGTTTAAAATTGCCTATCCATATTTACAGAGCTCGTTGCCATTATTTTTTAAAAGGCATTAACTAAGTTCCTTTGAATTTAAATAATAAATAATAATTTATTAAAAGTCAAAAGTCAAAAATGTTTATTCAAAGTTGGTATTATTTATTATACACTTGAACGTGATGCCTACCACCGGTTCGGGAACTAGCCCGGCGAGAAGAACCGGCGTAAGAAACTCGCGCGGGCCATCTTTTACCAAAAATATGGAAAATTATTCTTTTAGAATAGAAAAGGTATATAACAATGTTATAATGTAATGTTATAATGTAACTAAAACTACACAATAAGAGTACAATAGTACATAGAAGTAGCCTTGCAGGTGGCCATCCGATGCCCATGGTGTGCGATCGACAATAAAATCATTGACCATATAATAAACTTTAGCACACAAACGTTCTGTAACTACTTTTTAAAATTTATTAATAGACAGATTTTGAACGCTTTCTGGGATTCCTTTTATATAGGCGTATACATTGACCTATATAAGATTTACTAATTTTACTTAGCCTGATCACCGGTATATCTAGTTTGTTTATTTCTAGTATTCATACAGTGATTATTGCTTTTTTATTGAACCTACTTAAATTTTTTCTAACATACAACACATTGCCCAAAATGTTTTGAGAAGCGAGGGTCAGAATTCCTATATCTTTAAACTTTTCTCTCAGATATTCAAAGCAAGACATTTTGTAAATCAAACGTATTGCTCGCTTCTGTAGCAAAAATATTGTATTAATGTCGGCGGCATTTCCCCATAAAAGAATGCCGTAAGACATTCTACTATGAAAATAATTAAAATAAAGTAGTCGCGCCGTATCTTCGTCAGAAATTTTCCTAATTTTTCTGACTGCATATGCTGCAGAACTGAGTCTATCTGAAAGATTAGCAATATGAGGACGCCACTGTAATTTACTATCTAGTGTTTTACCTAGTACTATACCTAGAAACACAGTAGTGTCCACTAAGTTCATTTTCTCATCATTTGATAGTATATTGAATTGTACTTGCCTAACATCGGGCAAAGTAAACCTTAAACATTTTGTTTTATTTGAATTTTTTTTGTTTTATTTGAAAGTAAATTATTAACATTAATGTACTATTTTCAAGAGAGCGCTATTTACCTCGTCGTAATTTGACTATTGTCGCTTCACATTAAAAATTAGTAAAGTTTCATCGGCAAAAAGTACTATCTCATTATCATTATCTTTAACTAGATAAGGTAAGTCATTTATATAGACGAGAAAAAGAAATGGGCCTAAAATCCCGGTGGGACCCCTAATTGTACTTTAATCCCAGTGGACCTTTTACTATTTATCTCTACCCTTTGAGTTCTATTTTAAGGTAAGAAATGAAAAGATCGAATGAAGTCCCGTATAGGTACTATAGTGGTACAATTTTCTGATCAATGTTCTCAACACAATCAAATGCCTTGGAAAGGTCGCAAATTGCACCTAATGCATCCTGCGACACCTCCCAAGCTTCAAAGATTCTACAAAGAAGACCTATACCAGCATCCGTTGTGGATCGACCCTTAGTAAAACCGTATTGATTATTGTGTAATAAATTATTTTAATTAAAATGTACTACTAATATACTAATAACTGTCTGTAAAATCATTACTTCATAAATTTCACTAAAATTATTTTGAAGTATTTCCAGCTTAGAATAAGGGTAGAACCTTGCTATATTGTTGCGGATCTATTCACGGAATGAGACCGACAAACAAGCAGACGGAAAATTCCCTGATGATGGGAAGCGATTACCCATGGAACCCGGTGGCGGGGTGGCCGTAGATGAGGTAGGTACTATTAGAGAATTCAATTCATAAGCAGGTTGACTGTTGTCATAATTTGTTCGTATATTTTCGTATTATGATATGAAACTGACATGCGATTGAAAATTGTATTGTCGCGGTCGTTATCATAACACAAATAAATTATGAGAACACATTACCTGCTTATGAATTATATTCCCTGATACAAGTGGGTTGCAGGTACTTTTATCGTACCAATCGCAGTCCACGTGACTGTACCTACAATGTTTGAGTAGACCTATAAATAACCTCTACGCAGCTTGAAAATAAAATTGGACAGAACACTAAAGTCTTTGTTCAAAATTTAAATAAAGGTTTTTCTGTACAAGTCAACAACTCAACGAGCTATAGAAAATAATTACCGTGAAATATACCATAACCAGGTGTGAGGTATATATAAGCTCTTAATGTATTTAATATCTAAGTATTTGAGCGTCCAAAACATCGAAAACATGCTGCGTTCGAGAATCGGTTGGGTGTTGCTTGTGACAATATTGGTAAGTTTTATTTGTTATTTTGCAGTTGCAAATTGCAATATTTGCAACTCGAAAATAGGGTAAGGGTTGAGATTCTGTTTCGCAATCTTCTAATAAGTGTAAATAGTTACTACGTAAGTAAGTAAGTGTCGGATAGCATAAGTGGAAGTTTTGTAGGTATCTGCCTACTTTATAAGTAACGACAGAGACAAAACATGCAAATAAACAATCTGACACTTAACAGTAAATAGTAAAACAGGCTTTAGGATCTTCTAAATAACTTAAGTTTCAGATTTAAGTATTATAATAATAATAATAATATAAATATATAATCTCATAATTAACTACATTTTTTTCAGATAGTAGCATTGACTGAAGATAATGAAGGTAATATCAACATACTAGATAATTTATAATATAGCCTATGTCCTTCCCCGTGGTATACATCTGTGCCAAATTTCATAAAACCAGTAGTTTCAGAGCCTAAATGAAAACAAACTAATCTTTATAATATATATTAGTGTAGAAATGTACCTATTAGGTAAATCTACACCGCCGTGTTGTCGTATAGTTTTTTAACTATTGGTCGTTTCCGAAAAGTACATAATAAGCCAGGAATTATTGTATTTGCAATGGCATATCGTAGGATCAACCGTTGACGAAATAAAGTCATCACAAAAGTGAGGTTGTTGGGGAGGAGTTATTAAAAACGCTCTACATGTGACATCACTCGTACAAAAAATTATGCACGAGTGATGTCACATCGCAGCAGTTAAAAATGTATGAAGTTAAATACTTATACAAAACTAGCCTTTACGGCTACGCCCGCGTAAATAAAGTATCCCACGGGAAAACTACTATTTCGGGATAAAAAGTAGCCTATTTGTTATTCCACAGCTTAAACTACTACCATAACAAATTTCATCAAAATCCGTTCCGTAGTTTTTGCGTGAAAGAGTAACAAACATCCATCCATCCATACATCCATCCATCCATCCTCACAAACTTTCACAATTCACATTTATAATAATATATTAGTAGTAGGATTGATTTGATTAGCTTTTATACAGCGTTTATGTATATCATTGTTTTAACAAGAAATGTCACAAAAACTTAAGGATTTGAACAATAATTTTCGTTTTTCAATCAAACGAAAAGAAAATCGTCGTTTTATTTAGTCCTGTAAATTTTTAATTAAGCAACTAAATAGGTACTGTACCTACTTTTTGCATTTTTCTGTCCATATATTTTATATTGCTTTTCGGAAAATATAAGAATTTTGCTGATTTAAAACAAATGCATGTGCTCCATTCGTACCTAAGTAGGTACCTTAAATAGTTACTACCTACCTTCCTTCGCGTGGCTATAAACATTGATCAATATTTATATGATTTTTTTAGTTAACGCAACTCCAGTAGCGTGTGGAGCTGACGACTTTTTTGAGACATTCAGACCACAAAAACATAAAAAACACCCCAAGGAGGATTCTAATGATGACGACCAAAAGAAAGATGATAACGTCGACAAACCAAAAAATGATGATAAAGACCACAAAGAAAAGATAAAGCAGTTGCTAGACGAATTTAAAAAATGTAAGTCTTTAAGATGTATTAGACATAATACTTATGCGCGGTGTCTGAAGATTTTACATCATCTCTTATGAACTAAGTTTAACTGGCGGCTGACGGTTCTGACGGCGAGTTTCCGAATCCCAAAAGATCCTCTAGTGGTCACTAAATGATTTTTTTTTCAATTTTCAATAATTGGAGGATAATGTATTTTTTTGCTATAATTCGCCAATGTTACTAGTTTCGTGAAAAATATTTGTGTGTAAAAAGTTTTAAATACCTACTTCCTTTCTGTCTCAGCGCCATCTATCTGTAACAATATAGTCACGAGTTATGTAATCGATAAACGGACCACATTGGTCAGCTAAACTTAAACTATGTTTAATTAAATTTAAATTTATACAAATTATCCAACCAAAAGCGATAATGAATAGGTAAACTACCGACGAAATTACGTCAGAAACCGGCCATTAGTCTTTTGTCTATTACATGTAGTTATTTTATGTAAATCATGAAATTGCCGTTTTGTATGAAAAATTTTTTTTCATGTATTTTTTATTTGTATTAATCGAAGTAATCACCCATGCAATCAATGCATCTTTGCCAACGCAGTGGCAGTTTATTGATGCCCTTAGCTGGACGGGAGGCTACAAATTCTTCAAAGGCATTTTGTACTGCCTCTCGGGTATTGAATTTTTTTCCCGCCAAGAAGTTATCCAAATTCTGGAAAAAGTAGTAGTCTGTAGGCGCAAGGTTGGTGAGTAGGGCGGATGACGGGGAGCTTCCAACCCCAGTTCTTGCAACTTGGAGACCGTCTGCTGTGCAGTATGAGGTCGCGCGTTGTCGTGCAGGAGCAGCGGAGACGAGCGATTGACCAATGCTGGTTCGAGATGTGCCAGCTTCTCCATCATTGTGTACAGTTCTTCACAGTACACATTTGCAGTAATGCTCACCCCGTTTGGTAAGAAGCTGTGATGAATCACACCAGCGCTAGACCACCAAATAGTGACCATCACTTTTCTAGGGGTAACTTTTCGTTTCGGGCATTGTTTAGGTGCTGAACCAGGATCCAACCAACTTACTGAGCGCTTGCGGTTATTAAACAGAATCCATTTTTCATCGCAGGTAACAATGCGATTCAAAATTCCTTCATTTGTGTGTCTGTTGAGTAGTGCAAGGCACGTCTCGACGCGTACTTCGCGCTGGCGATCATTGAGTTCGTGGGGCACCCATTTGTCAAGCTTTTTTACCTTGCCAATTTGACGCAAATGGACCAATATTGTTTTAACGCTAACGTCGAAAGCTGCTGCTAATTCAGCCGTAGATTGTGTATCATCAGCTTCCACAATCGCCTTTAATTCGTCATTGTCGATCAAAGTCTTCTGACGACCGCGAGGTTCATTTTTCAGGTCGAAAATTCCAGAACGGAAGCGAGCAAACCAAAAACAGGTGGTGCGTTGATTTGTAGTGTTAGCTCCGTAAACGTCGTTGTGTTGCGTGCCGCTTGTGCCGCGTTACTGCCACGACGGTACTCATATTCCATAATTATTACTCTAATTTTTAACGTATTCATGTTAACGAAAAAGATTGAAATGCGATGAAAATGTAACACTAATCAATAAACAAATGACTACTTTTGGAAAAAGAATTTCATGTTTTTTAAATAAAATTAATTTTAAATTAGAATTCTTAGCCAAACAAAAATTCTTTTGATTTGAAATGGCCAGTACTGCAGAAACGGCAAATTCATAGGTAAATACCATTATTAAGTTCACATTATTATAATATTTAAATATATTAGGTAAGTACATAAATACGGAAAAATCTATTATATTAATTTAATTTTAAATTGTATCTTTTTATACAATTTTAAATTAAATTCTGATGAATAAGCCCCATCTAATGTCGACAAGAAAAATTGTTAATTTGATGCTATTAATAATTTTATTTTCTTTGTTTTCAGTACTGAAGGATGTTTGTAAGTATTAACTGCCATGATTCTATTACGCCGAAAAAATTAAATAATCACTAACTATTTAATAAGTTTAAGTATATATTTATATCATAGAATAATTATTAAGTAGATTAAAAATATGTAATTTAATTATTATTTGATTTATTTAATTATTTTGCTAATAATATTTTTAATAGGTTACCATGGTTAATATAAATAAACACTCTATGATTTGAGTGAAAGGAGCGCCATCTAGTATCTATGAACGCTTCCACACTAACGCCCGAAACTAATAAAAAGATTTTAAGACAAGATTTCAATCATTTCAACGATCCTAGGATTAACTTCATGTCAATTTACGACAATTTTTGTTTGACAATCTAAGATTGAAGTCAATCTAAGATTTTAGATACGTTAATTTCGGGCGTAAGTCGATGGTCCCGTTCTTGAAGAACTTGTTACGGGTACCGGTAACAGATATATTATATTATTATTAATTCTTTTATACTATATATTATATTTAAGATATTTTTATATAATACACGTCATATTTAATACACATCCATGACCCAGGAACACAGAAAACTTTTTGTTTCCTGGCGATTTGAACCCGCGACCACCGGCTTGTGCGCCAAGACGCTATTACCACAGAGGTCTATCGAGTAATCTTATTTAAATACCTACTTAAACTTTGTTTAAACTAAACGGCATTAATAATTATTTTATTTCAGAGTCTTCAAGAACATTTAAAACGCTGTAGAATTAAAATGTATGGACAATTGAGAATATATTTTTTATTTTTGCGTACACAACTGATATTTTATTGCCTTGCTCATTATTTACAACAAAATTATTTCACGATGTTTGAATGGTTCCATAGTGGTTCATAATCACAGATTTAGTACCCATTTTTATTTTAGGACACCGAGAGGGACAACATTAAAATAATGTTACAATTGAAGAGACAGACAAGATAATTTGTAAAACACATATATTTATTCTTTAGCTTCTACAACAGAAACAAAGCAGCCACATGAGTCAGCGAAAAGAAAAGCCAAATCAAAAGGTCTAATGGAAGAGTTCTTCTCTGATTATCTACAATTTTTAAAGTTCCTCATGTTCGCAAAATAATGAAATAGGAACTACGCCATAAGTCACAACTAGAATATTATACTTAAATATATTGTACTTAAGTAAGTAACTAAAGTATCTAATTAAAACTTATGCGGAACTAAGTTTTCTTTATTTCCTAAAGGTGTCCAAGCCTATTGTACGGCAGTCACAATTTATTTTACCTGTTATGAATACTCCAGTTGATTACCAAAATACGACTCATACGTAGCGTGAAATGTGAAATATCCTAGTGATTTTACTTCGGTTATATTTGTTTTCATAATACAGTGTAAACTCCATGTAACGTCTTACGTCACTCGATATAATACGACAAATATATAAATGATACGACCAACTCCCTAAAGCTTCGCAATCACTCGGCTTTGGTTGGTTTAGCTTGTCTTCCATACAATGTTACACTCTATATAACATTACACCCACTCTCAATAACGACAAGAATTAAATAATAAAAGTTCTTTTTTAGTTGCCAAAATTAGTAAAAACTGCGCAGCTGTGTACGTTCTTTTGTCGCTTTACTATCCTAGCCCGCAACCGCATCATACCTGTACATACATAGGTACTGAACTTTCTAAGAAACCCGGTCTTTTGTTTGCAAATTGGCATTGCTTGCACGTGTAAACCGTTGTTAAAATAGGAGTCATGCATTATCTATACGTTATCATATTCTAACTTACAAACTGTAAACATGGCAAGTAAGAGGAAATCACTGTGTATTGACGAAAGCTTTACTGATACAGATTTTTCGTCCCTCCATTAACGACAACTCTCATTCTCGTTACATATTTTGACGTTATAACGTCAAAATATGTAACACAGTCCCTCAAGTGCCGTTATATAGAGTTTACACTGTATGTGTAGTGTGAAATTTTACCCAATTTATCCGAGATTAGAAGTATATTTGTAGATGTGAGTGTGACCTCTGGCGGCAATCGCTTGCTTTTTAGGTTTCGTCATGTCCGTCGGTCCCTCCGGCCTCGGCTTACCGTTCAAACGGTTAGTGCTAGAATCATGAAACTTCGCATGAATGTGTATCGACGAAGTGCTAAAAAAAAATCACGAAAACAATTTTTTGGGGTATCTCCCCTACACATAGTGGGGATGATATTTTTTTCTCCCCCAGTATGGGGTATCATTAGATAGGTTTTTTTTAAAACATAAAAAAAAACGTGTATTTAGGGTTGCTAAAAAGACGTTTTAGCAACCCTAAACTATTTTTTTATTTAAGTATCCTTTTGCGAGATATTCACGTATAAAGCGCCGTTTTTTGTTAACATATAACCTCTCTCTCTCTCTCTCCCTCTAAAAGCTAAACGGCTGCCTCTGAAATTTCAAAAAAAATATCTACTAAGAATGTATTTTTGAAAATTTAAATTTCATTGATTCATATATAAATTAAGTTAATAAGAGGGTTTGTAGATTGTAATAACAAAATCACAAATGAATAAAACATCATAATATATTAATTAATTTAATCAGACTCATTGCACTATGTAAACTGATACACAACACGGATGTACAAAAACTTAGGCTTCAACGAATTCACATCTGTCTGTGTAACGCACACACAGACAGACCGCATCACGCAACGACACACAGTGTCGTATAAATAATAATGAGGTCTACCATATATACAACACAATCACCGTACAAAACGTCCAAGTATAAAATTCGAGTCACACAGTGCTAGCGTAGACATTACACATAGTCCTCCGGAACAACCCGTGTTCCCTAATCACTCACACATTCACACAGTCTATATCACATGTGCTTATAGCTCATCGTGCTCCTCCTGAAACAATAACAACAAATTATTAAAACCTTATCATATTCTTACTTACAATAGCTTGGCTAAGGATGTTAACAAAATCTTCAAAATACAAAAATTTCCAAAAATTAAATAAATATCAAAAGTAACTGCAAAAGCCAGGTTAACATAAAGTAACATTTTTAGTTTGCCTCAAAATTTTGAGTTTAGAATTATTATAAATATTTTATCTAATCTTGATTGAAATACATGGGCTGATTGACATTATACTGATTAGTTGGGTTCCAATTTCAGAGCATGGTTCTTATGCATATCATATTCAATTTGATAATGTGAATGCATATGCATTGTGGACAGCACTGCAACCATACTACAATTTTTACTGAAATAATTACATAAATTGGGATTTAGGTTGGTGACCAAAGTCAACAGGGATTTAAAAAAAAACAACTAACCACAGGTGCAGCTTCACCGGCCTCATCATCAAGATCCTCATCATCATCCTCCTCGTCAGGCTTGTCCGCCTTTTCCTTCTCTCTCTCCGCCTCGTCCTGTTCAGCTTTCATCTTCTTTTCACCTTCTAGAGTCTTCTTTAGAGCCTCTCCCCTCTCCTTAGCGGCTTCCAAGTCATCGGTGATTAGGAAGTTGTCAAAGATTGTTCCAGACTTCACTTGCCACAAGTCGAGACCGACTGCACAGATCTCATCGCGTTTGTAGATCTTGTCATCGGATGTGTACTCTGGGTTGTCAATTTCAGGGTGGATCCATGGGCCCTTGTATGCAGGGTTGTCGATCTGTGGAAATAAATTTTATTAACTCCATGTTGATAAGCTTAGCATGGGAAACAAGGTAATTTTTAGGGTTCCATAATACACAAGGAACCCTTATAGTTTCGCTCTGTCCATCCGTCTGTCTGTCTGTGTGTCCGTGCTTCTGCTTCTGCTTCTGTAATTATAAATATAAATTGATGAAATTTGGTACAGTTATAGATTTTGTATAGATCTCGGTTTTGACATCATAAAATAAAAATAAGTTTATATTTTAGGGGTGGCTCTCCATACATGTGAAGTTGGGATGAAAAAATATTTTTTCATTGTAACCCTACATGTGGGATATTGTTGAATAGGTATTTTAAAATAAAGTCAAGGTTTCATACATGACTTTTTTATATAGTCGACCAGTTTCGAGTAATCGGCACCCAAAGTTTGTAAGGCGCGTTGATAGTTACGGAACTCTCCTTAGACATATCCTGACATGCTCATGGTTAGGTTTTTATTCAAATTACACTGAAACTGTGAGAACATAATCCAGCATAACATTCATTGACATTAAGCAGCAGCATATCAGTTAGATCACATGTATATACATAATCAAAAAATCAGAAGTATGGTTTGATCTAGCAGTTCACATTAGTTTTTTTGTAAAGACAGACATTATGTATCTAGCAATTGTCACGTACGCGGTAACTAAGTACGTCACAGACAACTGTAAATTAACTGATTCTATTTGCACACCGCGGGCAGTTTACAAATAACGGCGCTTCCGGTCGATGAACTATGAATACACCAAATGAAAGTTTTTCCGCCGACATTTTAGTTAAAGCTATTTCTGAAAGGTTCGTTTTAACGTAACGCGATCTTTACGTTGTGAAAACGAACATTTCAGACTCCATTTTGTAACTTAAATGCATGACGTATAGATATTATTAATTATTAATAAAAATATTTACACAATGGATTAGCTATACAATGTTTTGTCCTTGTCTGTAAAGCGAGTTTTCTAATGTTTCAGACAAGGACAAAACATGGTATAGCTTAACCATTGTGTTAATATTTTTATAAGTAAGGGAGTAGACGTATAGTATGTGTAGGTTGTAGGTGTAGATAGTAGGTATATGGAGTATACTTGTGGGTGGACAACATGGGGAACTGTGGAGATCAGCTAAGTACAATTTTAAATAAAAAAATACCTGCTTAGGTGCCCAAACGCCCTTGTATTCGGGGTTGTCGATCATAGGTGGCTCCCATTCACCATCCATCTCATCATCCCAGTCCTCTGGCTTAGTGGCGTCGGGGTCGGGGATGTGCTCAGGCTTGTCCCAGTCCTCGGGTTTGGTGTCATCGGGATCGGGGATGGTGGGCTTGTCATCCCAATCTTCTGGTTTCTTGGCTTCGGGATCCTAAACAATTGTTGTTCAAATAATTATTAACAAAAAAATATTGTTTGTAGGGTTCTACTTATATCTACTTTGAAATATATAACTTGATATAACTTTACATGTTTCAAATATTGAAGGCATAAAATTTAAATGTGTAACTAAATGAGTAAATAACATTTAAAAGTTACATCAATTCAGGAAGTATATTGTGTGAAACTTTTCTCAATTCACAATGGTCATATTAATATTACAAATGCATTGTAGATAATAGACATAAGATAAGACAATCATTATAATGCATAATGTTAATTATAGCCAAAAAAGTTATTTCATAACATAAGTAACATGATCCACATCATTTTATTTTGTAATTTAGACTTATTAATCGGACGAATATGTAGTTCTGTTATAGTTAAAATTAAATCAACATTTAACATTTTAATTAATAACTACAATTTTTATAAAAAGCTATAACCTGACCATGTAAATTATATTGCCTATGTTACCCGGGCTATTATTACAAATCTATTGACACCTGATTTATTGAAATCGGACTAATAGTTTATGCGCTACGGGGGAACAAATATACATAGACTGCCAAAATCATTACCCTTCCTAATAGAAACTACAGGACTAATCAGAAAGCTAAAACTGTATTTTTAAAAATGATGTAAGTAATATTTTAATATCTAAATTATATTTACTTTGATCTTCTTAGGAGGAAGGAAGTCCCAGTCCGCTTCGAGCTCTCCGGATTCCACCTTCTCATTGTCGATGAGCACCTCATACGTGTTGTCAGGCTTAACCACCAGGGTGTATAAATGTGTGTAAACATCATCCTTGCAGCGAATGTCCTTCTTGATCAGGTGGTTCTTGCCCTTGTAGCTGAAGATTACATGGACCTAGAACAATAAAAATATTATAAGTAAAGCAACCTCCAAAAGTTTATTTAACAAAAAAAACTAAGACATACTGTGTGTATGTGACTGTACAATATCATTTATTTTATTTAGTAGCAAATCCCATTCATTGTAATGCATATACTGATGCAATAAAATTATTGTTCATAATGATTAGGAGATAAGTAATATCAATGATAATTTGATTAATTTCTTATTCACATATATTATTTTACAGTCCATTCTATAAGTGAACAAGGTAACCAAAATTAATAAAATCATGTGTAAAAAAGTAAGAAGTACAGTACAACCACATTCCCTGTGTCTTTAATGAATCATTGTTTTCTGATAGTCTATTACTTTCATGGAAAAAGGATTACCGAACTACAATGTAAATCGAAATTTCTAGAACAAGCATGTCAGCTGTTGACTAATTACATATAATTATATATATTTCATATGTTTATGACCAGTGTCCACTGTCTAGTATCTAGACATGAAATCTATTTTATTGTTTGTATAGATCAATAACAATGTAGTCATGCAGGCTTAATCATGGACAAATGATACATGTTTTGTTCAAGCGAAATCTTTTTACTAAACCACTTTTTTTATTTCATCAATTGACTTTTTACAATGTTCTAAAGCATTACTTGAACAACTTTACTTGGACTTTAATAAAATTTCATAGATAATATTCGCTTCTAGATATGGATTATACTCATAACTAATAGCAGACTTTAATGTGTTGCAAAATGCAAATGAAGAACTAAAATAACTAACGGAGTTGTGCATTTACAGAGTTTTGGGACTTAGAACAAGTCCCAAAAGACTTAATTACTGAACAAAACATTTACTTTCAGAGTTTTTGGACTTAGTACAAGTCCCAAAACTGAAAATATTTTGATTTATTTAAATAGTTTCTATTTAGATTCAGTTCTTGGTTCTTACCTTCTTGGTGCCTGGGCCGCAGATGTCAGGGCCAAACATGATCTCATAGGGGCTCTCTCCGTGCATGTCCTTCTGGTCCAACTTGCAGTCGAACACCTTTAGGTAACCGCCGCCGCAGTCGATGTCCTGTTCATGTTTCACAGAGAATTGGATCACCAGGGGCTTGCCTTCGTTGGAGATGGGCTTGAACTTGCGCGACAGGGCGTAGAACCTAGCGTCTTCTGAAGTCTGCAGACCTGAAGTGATAATTAAGTTGACAAAACTTTTAAGAGTTAGTGGTATACACGCCGATTATGAATCGTATGAATGGAACTGGACAACGTGAATAAGAGTTCATTTACCTTTATCTTCCTCTGGGTCATTGTAGAACTTTCCAGCTGTCAGCTTGAACTTGCCGAATTCCTTGCCGGGATGTTCACTGTACACCCATTCTGATTCCCATGAATCTGTAAGCGAAAATAACTTTAGAATCTCAATTGGTACTTTACAGTAGGTAAGCGTACCCGGCATCCCAAAAAATCGATAACCAGTTTCGTGCCGGTACTAAAAATTTGATATTACTCACTGTCTGGGAACTTTTCTTCAAAGAACACTTCACAATTTACCGTATAAATTGCCAGTAAACTGGCAAAGAATATAACTAACGACTTCATTTTGTTAAGCTCTACGCACTCCCGTTCACATTGAAGACTAGCCACGAATAACTTTTTAAAATGGGCGAATTCAGTAATATACAAATTTTTTCCCGGTCGTCGACGTCGACAACTCTGTCACTTTCGTATCAATGAGAAATTCGTATTAATAGAAAGAGACAAAAATTAAATGAACGACGATTACAAAATGAAAGACAAAGAGAAAAATATTATTTTCCATATGAGAGACAAGGATGCGAAAGTAATATTTCGTATAATGACGCAGACAGATGGAAAATTCTTATTGGCCAACTTAGGCCAATAGGGATTGAACACACCAGACAAATTACAGATGCGAAGACTGGCGGTAAAATTAAAAATAATATTTTAATAATTTAACGCTTTTTAAGACAAACTGTATAAATATTAAATAAGCCGATAAATGTAATCAACTGATGATGATATGATATAACTACAAACTAATGCTCTCATCATTGGTTTGAATAAATATTTCAGAAAACAGTTTGATGATATATTTACAAATGATTTACAAGCAATAAATATGTTATAACTATTATAAATATATTTATAGTTATCAACTAAGGTTATCAATTTCTCAGAGGAATAAATTTATCCATCAAAACATTGCTTTCAAATAAACACTTCATAATATTATTATGTACCTAATAAATAATTAACAGCAAATAATATGGTTGCATTATTCGTCATATTATTCAGTTAGTCAACTGCTTTAATTGGCTGGACAAATTCGGTGGTACTAAAATCTTTTAAGTCCTATTCTTAGTTCCATAATCATTGTAATAAGGCAATAATTTGCCTTTAATTAGTAAATATTCACAAATGACTAAGCTTTTCGGTTAATACTTTAGGAATTTTGGTAGTGACTTGTTGTTTTCTAACATTAGATAATGAGTTTTCATTAATGTTTATCAGCTTGTAACGTATGTAGCCAATAAATTTTACGATGTGAGCCGCACGAAATGTTATAAAAACTCGTAACCGTATCAGTACATGTATTTTACCTTATCGGTGAATATAATTTAAAATACCTTTCCAGTTTAGCGAGCGCTCAAACAATTTTCAAAAACAGGTTTGATCGGTGTGTTTCGAATTCCGATTAATAATTATAATTGGCTCGAGTAAATTTGTAGACGATTAATCTTTATTATTAAAAGTAAAATATACATTTTCAGAATAAATAGATCGAGACAAAAATCATTTTATTTTGTATCTACATGCTACAAAATTTATAGTCGAAAAAATTCCTTATCGAAATTATTTATTTTGGAAATCTGCACTGCACTAAGTGCAGTTATGTGTCGTAAAGAGAATGTAATAGGTACACTACGTTTTATGTGTCGTCATTCGTCAATTATCATTGCCTTTAATTTTGTTAACGTATTCACTATTTTCTTTTCGACCATCTGTATCTGTATCTCTAGTATCAACGCAGATTGGTAATGAAACAAATGTAACAGTCTTAAAACTTTATTTCAAAGTACTTATACTGTACAACTGTAGATGTTTAAATACTATTTGAAATCGGCTTTAAAATCGTAGTCATCGTTTTTCTTATATGTTGTGAGCGTGACATTTTCTAAAACACCCGCCAAATTAACAGCTGTCTTTTCGTTCTTCGCCTTCTTCTTTTTATCTTTCTTGAATTGCATTTTTCTCAATTTATTCTGTTTCGTGTTACCCTCTAGCATCATTTCCGGGTCGTTTCTAGTTCGCTCATTACTGCTACTACTTTTTTCTAGTTTTGACCTAATGTTAACAGCTCTTGAAAGTAAACTTGAATCATCATTATCAACTTGCATGTCATTATCGTCTGCTGCCTTTACTGGGCCAGTGCTGGTAATCTGTGGAATAAAAAAAAGTTTTTTTTAAATATTATAAAGACAAAAGATAACTTTTTTTTTCATAATATGAAATGTGTCAATGTTATAATAATATGATAATAGGTTTTTGATGTATCTTTATAGACTTTCAATTCCACGTAAACAGAATCACAGGTAGCAACTACTATTTTCAGGCCATAAACACCTTTATTCTCTAGGGTTGAACCCCTTAATTTAACCAACATTTTGTTACTGACATTGTTAAGCCCTTCGGAGTCCTTTCGGAAAAAAAACTTCAATTATTCGATGAAACACTGGAAGCGGTTTTACGCTTGTTACGTTAAAGCGAGTTACCTTAATAGCCTCATCGGTGTTCGCGTCACCCAACGCTCCGATAACCTCCGCCTCCATCGCCTCAAAGTTGTTCAGATCAAACTCTTGTGCCATTGACGTCACTATTTTAGCGTCCACGTGCACCTCCTCTTCTGGAGTCTCGGGGGGCTCGGTGAAGTACCGCACCTGGTGATAAATAATAAATATTGAGTAATTTTCGGTACTGTATAGTATATTTTGTTTCTTTATTTATGAGTAAGTTTGTGACGACGTGTGTTTGTTGCTCTTTCACACAAAAAAGGCTTAGCCGATTTGAATGAAATATCATTCATGGCAGCATTATATACATATGATTGATGACGTTCATAGCCTGGTTAAATTATAATTTTTCAACAAAATTCGGCTATAATTTGTAACTATTTCTCTACTCAATCTTCTTAATTTTGAAGTCAGTACCAGCCCAAAAAATATCCTACAATATTTTATAGAAGTCACGTTCAAATTTGCTAAAAAAAATGCCACGCAATCAAAGATTTCAAAACTCATGATAGGCTATACGTCATTTGACAGTACATATCTTCGTACAAGTAAAAGTTACGCTATCTTGGTTTTCACCATACTTCAAATGTCAGCCGTCTTGGTTTCACCATACCTCAAATGTCAAAATGGCCCCAAAATCTCCAAAAGTGGGGCCAATTAAGTGGGGACAGTTTTCACCACAACATGATTTGTCTATAACATAAAGTGTCTATGCATGCAATCTTTAAAAGGTTGGTCATGCCCATGTCATGCCTTGTCTATAGTTTTGTTTACACTGGCGGGAATCGCTTATATTACGATTATAAACTATTGTTACTCCATATTAATTTAAATTTGTTTTCATTTTCAGTATACTGTTCGAGTTCTAAGTTTGTATATCAAAAATTAAATGTTTGGTTAACTAATTTTTAAATAAGTTTTTATTAAATATTAGCTTAATAGCTTATTTTTACATTATGAGTATCTTATTTTTATAAAATGTCTTACTTTGCCCGTGTTCCAGTCATTGAGTAATATCCGAGCGGCTGCCTCCTGGTCCGGCACACCGCCTCTCTTGAACCTACCCATACGCGACGCCAGACTCGCGAAAAATTCCTGAAATATGAAGAAAAATTTGTAACATCCTATATAAATATTTTCTAATATTGATTCTATTATTACTCAAAACAAACATTGAATCAATTTTTGGGATTGACTAAACAGAGGCAGACACAAAAAAGTGATGAATATTAGTCTTCTTCTTACTGTGCCGTCTCCTTTGGTAGGTTGGCGATAATTAGGGCTATTTCTAATTTGGAAACCGCTGTTCTAAAAAGTTATTTGGTGCTTTTTCGGAACCACTGTCGAAGATTTTTGAGCCACGATATCCGTCTGCGGCCAGGTCTCCTTCTACCTGCCACTTTGCCTTACATGATCAATTGAAGGAATTCATACTTTTTGGTGTTGCGCATAACATGTCCGAAATATTATAGTTTCCTTCTCTTAATCGTTGTGAGTACTTCTGTGGTCTTCTTCATTCTAATAAGCACTATACTATTTTGTATGCGGTCTGTCCATGATATTTTGAACATACGCCTGTATACCCACATTTCAAACGCTTCCAGTTTTTTAGACATGGCCTGTGTTAGCGTCCAAGTCTCTACAACGTAAAGTAGTACGGAGAAGACGTAACACCGTGCTATGCGTGTTCTTAATTGGATGTTTAGTCGTCTGTCACACAACACCTTTTTTATTCGTGTGAAGGCACTACGCGCATGTTCGATTCTGCAGCGTATTTCATGACTATGATCTCCTTTGTCGTCAACCATTGTGCCTAAGTAACGAAATTTAGAGACGCGTTCTATAATTTGGTTGTTAAGGCTTAAGGATTCTGTATAAAGCTCTGGTGTTCGGCTTATTATCATGTATTTGGTATTTCCAATATTAATGCTAATGACATAAATTGTGCTGACGGATGCTACTGCATTGATTAAATTCTTGAGACCTTTAAGGCTCTCTGCAATCAGGATTATGTCGTCGGCATATCTCAAAATGTTGAGCAATATGTCATTAATCGTAATACCGTGAGTACAGTTCTCCAAAGACTGAGAAAATAGCATCAGCATACAAATTAAAAAGCAAAGGTGATAAAATTCATCTTTGTCGCACACCTCTCTGTATGTTGATCTGTATGTTGTCAACGTATGTTGATAATTTGCCGTTGATCTTGATATTTGCACTTTGTTACTAATACAAATTTTTAATAAAACGACATTTTTATAGTCTAAGCCAATATTACTCAGTATCTCCATCAATTTGTTATGTCTTACTTTGTTAAAGGCTTTTTCGTAATCGATAAAATAAACAAATAATTCCCTATTCATTTCACAAGACCGCGGAGTTAACACTTGATAGCCAAAAGGAGCATCTCTTGTTCCAAGACCGTTTCTAAAACCAAATTGGGTGTTTGAAAGAGTGGTTTTGACGTTTTGAATAAATCCTGTTATGAATAATCTTTAAGAATATTTTCAAAACATGGCTCATAAGTGAAATAGTTCGGTACTCGTTGCATTTTTTAGGATTTCTTGATTTGAGTATAGCGACGAAAAGTTGACTTTAGCCAGTCTGATGGGATACTGCCCAACTGATAAATCATATTAAGAAGATTTGTAATATAATCCAAGTGATTTTCTTCGATTTCCTTTAAGAACTCTATTGGTAAATCGTCGGGCCCGACGGCTTTTCGCATTTTCGCTTTGGCTATGACGTGATACATTTCACGTTTTGTGATTGATGGACCCGCATCATTGTAAGTAGCGTTATTGGGATCGGATTTGATATCTTGAAAAGTCGCCGAAATGTATTCTTCCAAGGTGGTGATCATGTCATCAATGCTTGTTCCATATTTGCCATCTTTTTTGAGAAAAGTCATTTGTTCGCGTCCAACATACTTAGGCATAGTTCTAGTAGTACAAGTTCTTTTATCTTCTTGTGCATACCAAAACTGTCATACTTCTTGTCCAGTTCCTCTATTTCTGAGCATAAGTCACCATACCATAATTCCTTTTCTTGTCTTATCTTTTTACGTATCAGGGCCTGTATAACCTTGTAATTTTCTTTGTGTGTTTTGAGTTTACGTCTCTTTTCCATCAAATCTAAAATTTCATTCGTCATCCAATTTGTCTTTTTATTTCGTGGCGTTGCCGTTAAGAGTTAATTTTTGGTGTTAACTATATAGTAAAGATTTAAAATTTTGCCAAGCTTGTTCTGTACTTAAAAACCGTCGTTGTATTTGTGTTTTAATTTGCTCATTTCATCATTTATTGCTATATGAAGTTTTTTCTTAGTTTCTGGATTTTTCAGTAAGTATAGATCTGCTTTATTTACTTTTGACCGTCGGCAAATCTTCAAGTTAATCTTAACGATTGCAACAACTGGGTTATTCTTTTGCTTTAATAAAATAAATATTAGTTTAACAGCTTTGAAGCTATTCCTATGCCTTTTTTTTATCAACAAGTAATCTATTTGATTTCAAACAATCTTGTCTGGTTTATCTGCTGGTGATCGCCAAGTATAAAGTCTCCGAGGGGGTAATTTGAAAAATGTGTTAGTGACGACAATGTTATGTTCTTGGCAAAACTGTAGTAGTCTCTCCCCTCTGTCGTTTCGGGTACCCAGACCAAACCCTTCAACGATGGCCGACACACCACCTTGTCCAATTTTAGAATTAAAATCGCCTAAGACGATTGTCAGGTCATTAGGTTTGGTTACTTTAAGTGCCGCATCTAACACGCTATAGAAAGACTCATTAATTTCATCACTTTTGTCCACTGTTGGTGTGTAGACTTGGATTATATTGCTGTTAAATAGTTTTGTCTCCAGTTGTACTAGTATGACTCGGTCAGATAGGGCTAAAAAGTGTTTAACTGACGATTGTAGGCGTGTCTTTATAAGCACAGCGACTCCATATCTGTGATGTTGTCTATCATTGCTACCAGAGTAATATAATATTGTAGCGTCACCAGATGTTAGCTTTCCACTTCCATACCATCTTAAATCACTGATAATAGCAATAGCAATCACTGATATCACGGATATGTACTTGTAGACGGCTCATTTCTTGTATAAGGTTTTCTAATTTTCCATCTTTGTATAAACTGCGCACGTAATATCTTCATGGCTGACCCGGAAATTCCTCGCAACCCCTGACCACTAAAGGCCTGCCGGGAACTAGGGGCCATTACTATATTGTTTTTAGTCATAATGATATCCTGGGAAAAGAAAAGATGTGGTGGTTTTCCCCTTGGAATCGAGATTTTTTCGGTAACATCCCGACTGGTGACTGCACAGGCTTACTAAGCTCCCACTCATTCAGTCCACAATCTACGCAGCTGCCCGTAGTTGAAGGAAAAATACCTATTTATTGGAGGCATTGTTTCGCCAGGTCACAGCGTTTTCATTGGATCTTTGTAGTATTTCTTGAGAAAGCCTTTCCTAAGGACTTTCCACTACACCCTTGAATGCTGCCGGTGTGTGGTTGGGGACTGCCAATATTAGTAAAAGAAGAATAATCTATTAGACACAATTGGCTAGTAAACATTACCTGTGGCGTTTTAAACTCTGGTATGCAATATAAATTAATGAGGGTGTGAGTATGCGCACGCTGCAATATGGCGGACGCGGGAGCGATGGGATCTTTTAATGCACCGACTCGAACTGCGTTTTTGAGTGCTACTGAAGCATCGCCTGCTGGACCAGCCTGGAACACTATGCCAGGACTGTCTAATATCTTGATCTTGGAGTCCAGTTGGACGGTCTGCATTTGCCTGAATAGGTATACAATGATTAAATATATTTTCATAAATGCCTCATTTGTATTCCCTGTTGTCCGAGTGTAATTGTCAATGTCACTATCACTGCCCATTGGTAGGCATTTAAGGAATCGATGGTTTGGCAATAATAAAAGAAGAAGAAGAAGGCATTAGGGATTGCAAGCAATAAGGACTGCAAGTGAGGGCTAAGAGACTATAGTGTATTCAAAAGCCTAAGCAAGTTTCGACAGATTGAAATTTTCCGTTTCACGCAACACACCTGCCGCAGATAAAAAAATTACATCACAACGGGACACTAAGGAATCGACCATAAACCGGTATAGTTTTAACAATTTAAATATGATGTGTCCAAACTAGCTTCAGCATTTGAATACACTATAGTAACTAGTATACTACTATACTCATTATTGCATCAAAATGCATATTTTAATGCAATGATAAAATTCTCTATTACCAGAAGTGTAAGGTTTACATCAGAAGCCCAATTCTCTTAACTATTTTCGATATAATCTCGTTTCGGTCAAAGCGCTGATTATTCGCATACTCGTCAAATTGTGCGCGCAAGCGTGACAGAATGAAAATTCAAACAAGATTTAACCGATAATAATTATGAGAATTGCCAAATGACCTGGATAGTTCCATATCTAGTCTGCAAAAACTAATCTAAGAAATGTTAACTGTAATTTTAGCATGTAAATGTCATAAGGTTACATTCTATCAGTTTTCAGGTATTGAAAATTGACATTCTGATATGTGCCCAAAAAACAAAAATAAAATAAAACCAAAGTCATCTGCTAAAATGTGGATTATTTATTGTTATCATTTTGAATATTAACTTACTTTGTTACACCTGGTGTGCTACCAACATTGCAAGCTTTGGACCTGTTCAAGCTGTTTATAATTGAACTCTTGCCAACATTGGGTAGGCCGACAACACCCACAGTTATGGATGTTTTGATTCCTTTATTTCTACAATAGTTGCCAAGTAAACTTGTCAATAACTCGGCTCCTACACAGGCTGAACCTAAAATTAGAAAATGTAATTAATATTATAACAAACAACAATACTGACATGGAGAGTTTAATAATTTCATTTATGAACATAATTAATATAATACACTGTACACACTTTCAATCACTTTTAATGTTATGCAATACACAATTTAAACTGAAAAAGTATCTACTATCTCTGCTTACCTTTCATTTCTTTTTCTTTAACAATATGTTTCATTTTCCTTCTACCAAGATTGTGTTGCTGGTCTTGTGTTGAAGCCTTAAACGGAATTGCAGGTGCGAATCTACGTAGATACTTAAGCCAGGTGGTGAGATTGCTACGTGGCACTAAATCTGCTTTGTTCAGAACTAAAACTAGACGTTTGCCCGAGTCTCTCACTGCCTCCTCTACTTGTACACATCTTGTGCCTGAAAATGTTAGTAGCATATGTAATTTATCTTTTACACTTAACTTTGCTAGAGACTTTGCATCGCTATATAATTTCGTAAAAGATAACAGTTATTTCATAAGATATTTTTTTTGTTTCTAATTTTTATGAGATTTTGAATAACTGTTTCAATACAATTTTGTCCAATGTTTATAAGTATTTTTATGTTAAGACTGCAAAATGGTATTTTCATAAACATCAAACCCGTTTTGATTGGTCCACACTCCAAAAATCAGTTTTTGATATCGAAGACGATTCATATAAATAATTCAATAAAAGTAAAATGAAAGTGTAAGTTATTTCGAGATTTGGGGTTCAGGTCTAAGTTTCACATGTAGTAAGCAATATTAATGACCAACCTAATGGGTCTCTAGCATCAACTACCTCCAGTACCACCTCTGCCTCTGATATAACTTTTTTGAACTCTCTGTAATATGTTTTCAGTGAGTTTTCCTTCTGTCTGTCCTTGCCATATTCATTGTCATCCCCATTCTCTTTGCCTTTAAATGCTTCATGGACTTTACCCCTGGCTTCAGCATTGGCTACCTACAAGAGGGAAGATTTGTTATTTTTTGAAAGTCAATTAAAAATAACGGAAAAAAATAAAATATAATACTAAGACTACTAAATATTATGTTGAAACCGTGAGTTATATTTATACAATTTATTACTAAATACAATTAAGCATTTTTATAGTGGTAAAAATAATACCCACACCAATAAAACTCTTTTGAAATAAGTGTAAACAACAACATTACTCACTAAAATGTCCATTCCTACAGGATTATTTTTCTCCTCCAATTTTCTCTGTTTTTCAAGTTTAGCTTGCTCGCGTCTTTTTTGCCTCTCCTCCTCTTTATGCTTCTTTACTGCTTCAACTTCTTTTAAAATTTCTTCTTTAAAAGGACAGATATTGGGAACTCGGATTGGCTTCGGTTTCTTCGATTTGGGATTTTTTTTCGCCTCCTTCTTTTTCTTGCGGTTATGATCCCTAACTTTCTTTTCTATTTTATACCTAAGCCTAGCGGGCTGTCTTTTAGATGGCTTTTCTGTAAACAATAACGTAATATTTATACATGTTCTCTAAGATAACAACTAACCTAACTTTTCCACATGTTTTTTATTTCAACATTTCAATGAAATTTTCCAATTGAAAATTATTGCTTATTTTACTACCTGTATTTAGTTTTTGTAATTGTGTTTTCTGTACACTGCGACCAATAAAATAAGAAATAGGTATACCTATAATTGAAATGGTGATACTTACTTAGTTTAAATTTTGCCATTCTAACTTTGAGCGCTTAATACGATTCGAATAAAACACAACCGTTAAATAAAAAAGTTAATTTAGTGTGTTCGGATTTCATGTGCCAGATATTTTATATAAATTTATTTATTTTATTATAAAATTTTCTGAGCTATCCCCCATAGATAATAAGTAGTACTACTGAAGCTATCCCCCGATCTATTTTTATTTAGTTTGACAGCTTTGTGACATTAATTGACATTGACTTTGAATCACCATGGCACGTGTTACCTCATCTTGTACTTTCGATAACAGATTTACTTAGTAAATTGCCGTAAACTTTCTTATGAATTTCACTTGTGAAATAAAATAAATTTTCTCATAAATCATAATAGGGATGTTGCCTAGTAAGGAATATCACATATTTATAAATAAAATTTAAAATTGTTTATTAAAGATACATAAATCTAAAAAAAATAGGTATTAAGATTCACGCGATTAAAAATTATTATAAGCAAATAAAAAATATTACCCATCTCTTTGTCGTAAAACGATTCGTTACGTCACAAGTTGCAACCGCCATATATTTTGTAATGACAATTAATGTATGGCGGGTGCAACTTGCGACGTCACAGGCCGATATATTGCTCTCTTTCATATTGTAAATTTAAATTGTTTGTATCTTCGTTATTTTTCAAGATATACGAAAATGGGTTCTAGATTGTGTAATAACATCATTTGTAACATTGAATAGACGAAAAAAATTTTTAGGCAATATGCCTATTTTTCTTCCACATTTAAGATAATTTTCTAGTCTATGGAGTAACGAGCATCGTTAACATTATGATCTGATTTTTTAATTGCGTTTAAGTTTATAATTTTTTATTACTATAGGTATATAAATATTTTTGTATTTTATGTAAGTAAACTAATTATGCAGGTATCTTTACACTAATTACTTTAAGTATTATAAATATTGCAACTTTTTGTAGCTTAAAACTTTGTAATGCACCTAATACGAGGGCTGCACTAAAAGTATCGGGAATGTAATATTTCCACTGTTCCTGTCATATTAAAATCTTTTTAATTTAAAACTCCTTGGTTTTAAAAATCGAATACTGTTTATTTATTAAAAAAAAGATTCTCGGTCTTGTCACAAAGTCTTGTCAAACTTGTTTAGTCGTTGAGAAAATGGAATTGACTCCAGAAAATTCTAGAGCGACGACTTTCGAAGTGGTTTAACACAAAAACAATGTGTTGACCGGATGATTTCTGCATTTGGTGATGAAGCCCCATCCAAAACCACAATTTATCGCTGGTTTGCTGAATTTCAACGTGGACGTGTCAAGCTCAGTGATGATCCCCGTCAAGGTCGTCCAAAAACTGCAGTCACCCAAGAAAACGTTGATGCTGTGCGTAAGCTGATTGAGGAAGATCGACATGTGACATACCGCGAAATTCAGGCAACTTTAGACTTTGGCATGAATCTAATACAAATAATCTTGCATGAACAATTAGGCGTAAAAAAGTTGTTTTCCCGATGGATACCGCATTTGCTCTGTGAAGAGCAAAAAGCGGCTCGCGTTACTTGGTGCGTCAGAACTCTCGAAAGATTCCACGCAGGATCCTCAAATGCTGTATACAACATCGTATCAGGTGACGAATCCTGGATATACGCGTACGAACCCGAAACAAAAAACCAGTCACGAGTTTGGGTGTTCGAAAATGAGTTACAGCCAACAAAAATTGTTCGTTCACGGAGTGTTGTAAAAAAAATGGTGGCCACGTTTGTCTCCAAAACCGGCCATGTTGCGACTATTCCTCTTGAGGGACAAAGAACGGTTAATGCAGAATGGTATGCTAACATTTGTTTGCCACAGGTCGTTTCTGAACTCCGTAAAGAGAACTGCAACCGCCGCATCATCCTCCATCACGACAATACGAATTCTCACACCGCGCACAGAACAAAAGTTTTTAGAGCAAGAAATCATAGAATTATTAGACCATCCGCCGTACAGCCCCGACCTAAGCCCTAATGATTTCTATACTTTCCCTAAAATAAAGAATAAATTGCGTAGTCAGAGATTTTCATCACCTGAAGAAGCTGTGGACGCCTACAAAACGGCCATTTTGGAGACCACAACTTCCGAATGGAATGGTTGCTTCAATGATTGGTTCCATCGTATGGAAAAATGTGTCAAATTTCCGGGAGAATACTTCGAAAAGCAATAAATACATTTTTAAATAGTAATGTTGTGTCACTTCCTTGATTCCCGAAATTTTCAGTGCCGCCCTCGTAACATACAAAACTAGACATTTTTTAATTTTTTTTTTACATTTTATAATATAATATATCAATTACTAATAAACATTTTACACGTAGTTTATTGATTAATTATTATCCTACTAAGTACTATTAAAATGTGGGTTTGTGAGGTGGATAGATGGATGTTTGTTACTCTTTCACGCAAAAACTACAGTACTAATTTCGACCACTAGTATTAACATCGAGCGAAAAATCAAGACTTTAAATAAAAGATCCCTTAAATATATATTTTATATTATTTATTTCTATAGAGAATTTACATCTCAAGATTCAGTGAATATTTAAAGCGTCACCTTTTGCCGTCATATATCGAAATATCGAGCAAATATAGCCAAAAATAGTCACGTTTGTTGTATGGGAGGCCCCCTTAAATATTTAGTTTTAATAAGTATTTAGAATTTGTTGTTAAAGTGGAAACAGAAATAGGTGGGTACCATCATCTTTGAAAATTTCAACAGTCTAGCTATTTACCACATATTAATAAATAGTTACTGTCATTACGGTTCACGAGATACAGCCTGGTGAGACTGTATCTCGTGATGGACAGCGATGTGTCAGTAATAAGGTCCCGTTTTTACCCTTTGGGTACGGAACTCTAATACGAATGGATTGCAATACCAATGTCTCGTTAAAACTTGAGAATAGCTGGCTGGCGATTAGGCTAGTAAAATTAGAGAGTTCTAATAAAATTAAATTAGAGAGAGCGAAAGAAAGATGTTCAGGGATAGTTTTTAAGGTGAGAAATATTGGAAAAATTGGTGTTAGGTGTAGATATGTACGTGTGGGTTGTAGTTGTAGTGAAAAATACTAAAACTAAAGAGGGAATCGTACCAGTTGTCCTCTATATAAAGGACACGATCCCCTATAGTCTATCCAATTACTACCTTCACTTATTCCTTACTTACAATCCCGACACACGTTTTTCACATGTATGTTTGACATAAGGCCTCGCAAGCTATATGTCACTTAGCGATGACATATCAAATCCCATACATTTTTGATTTCGAAGTTCGCTGTCGAAATTATCGAATGCATCTTGACCCTTGGAATAAATAACGAACTACACCTACGCCTATAACCTACATTCATACTACATCTTGACGAAAGGCCCCGTTCATAGTTATTCTATGGTTAAGACAAAGTTAAGACAGAACAACGTGTGTCGGGATTGTAAATAAAGAATAAATGAAGGTAGTAATTGGATAGAATATAGGGGATCGTGTCTTTTATATAGGGGACAATTGGTACGATTCCCTCTTTAGTTTTAGTATTTGTCAATTTTGTCTGTTGTGTGGATTTTTGTAGGTAGATTAGGTAATTTTTATAAATCAAAAGGGGAGATCAAGTGGCCCAAGTTTCCAATAAATACACATTTTAGCAACAATGAATATTATGGATAATGATAATATTAATAGATTTTTTAACCTTGTTCCCAAATAGTAATAAGGTCAAGAAGTGGTACGCTAGATCTGTCGGCGCCCGTACATCGTTTTGCATTAGTTCACCTTCATACATTTTAATTTATAACACAGAATACTTAATAGTACAAGCTCGATCTGTCCATATGACATGGCTGATGGCATTGTTAATAGGAGCAGCTGCACGTCGTATAATATAGACCTCGACCGGCCGATGTACCTGAACAGGTAAAGCAACAGGTCAATTTCCTCCGCAGGCCGAGGGGAGCTCCGCTCTCGCTGCCGCGAGTGCACGCTAGAGCACGGCGCGACGCACGGCGGCCGTTTCGTGGCGAATAATTTTCGAACTTCAGTTGTGTTTTGCTCTTTGTGGCGATCGTACGTGCCTTCGCGCGTCATTGACCAACGAAACTTTCACGCGACCGATACGATCGTATTTCCGAGTTATGAGCTCGAACACACGTTCGATTCATTCTGAAACCGGTCGGTCGTGACAGTGCCAATGTCTCCCAGCCTCGAAGGGATCATGTTTAACAGGAACGCGAACCTTTCGGCGCGTCGACCTCTACTGGCGGAACCGCAGAAGCCTCTAATAGTGCCTCCGAGAGTGCCGCCCCGAGATTTTGGCCCGAAACGGCCTCTGCCGTCGCATGGGGAGACTCCGAATCGAATTCCATTTCGACCGGAATGGAAACCGTCGAACGTCGAGATCGAAAAGAGGCTCCAGGAAACGAGGGCCCGGGAGAAGATCGGCTACTTTCAAGACAAAGTGGTGCCCCCGGAATTGAATTTGGATCGGAGGGAAGCGGAGTTGGTGTTCAGATTCGACCCTCACACCTCAGTGGACTATCTGTCGAGTCAGCACCAGACCCCGACGGTGCAGTACGCGAAGCCCGCGACGAACGTGAACGGGTTCGGGGGCCGGCCGCCGGAGGAAGACGGGCCCTTTGTGTTCGGCGTGCACAGCCCCAGCCAGTTCCCGCTGCCGCGCCGGGACGACGAGGATTACGACTACTCCGAGGTCACAGAGGAGGGCGGCCGCCCCGCGCTGCGGGATGACGACTCCGATCGCGATGACCTCAACTGCTGTGATAAAGTGAACGAGTGGACAGTGCGAGATAAAAAGAGTAGGAGGACTCTAAATCGAATGTTCCAAATAAAAGATAGAAGAAAAGTGAAAGGTGGAAAAAAGGAGAAAATCAAGTGTGTGTTAGTCGGTGATGGGGCGGTGGGGAAAAGTTCCTTAATCGCTGCGTACGCTCAGGATACGTTCCGGGAGGAATATCAACCTACAGCATACGACACATTTAACGGTAAGCATTGATTTTACCTTATTTATTTTTCCACATTATTACTGATAAGGCTATGTACACACTGAGCTGCGGAATAGTTCGCTGATTATATATACCTACTTACTTCCGGTTTTTCACACAATATTATACGCCGTCATTGTCTTTAAACAACTTCAATGCCACAAACCAGATATCTCATTACAATTGAGTGAAAATTAATTCTTGAATAAACAAAAAATTAAACCGACTTCCAAAGTAAAAATACACAAAAAAGTAAGAAATAAATCTTATTTTCCAAATAAATCCCCTTTTAAATTCTTCTAAATAAACTAGAATAAACTATCGAATGTATAATTGAATACGCGCCAAACTTCCATTAGGTATTGTATATAAGATGATGATGATTACTGTAAGTTACATAATGGCATGCTTGGAGTTCCTTAAACAATGTAGAAATTTCCAAACGCGTATCTTTAAAGATTGAGCAGTCCTGTTTGCTATTGCTTTTGGATCCAGGGTATACCGTTGGTGCAAAATCTTACATTTTGGTAGCATGCTTGGATTATTTCAGAAAAAGTCAAAATCAATATATGTTTATATAAATTTCGAGGACTTCCCTCGATTCCTCATGGATGCCATCATCAGGTCACCACTTTGGTGACAACGGGACCAACTTCGGATTAGGTACCCTTTATATCAAAAAAAGAATTTTCAAAATCGGTCCATAAACGGCACAGTACCTAATGTTCAAAGAAATCCGTGTCGGTGTAAAATACTATGAGAAGTACCTAATACATCATCATTATGCGATGATGTATGGTGTGATCATTTCATCATTAATTCATCTGGTCACCATGTCAAAATAGACCAAATTGGGCCCTTACATAAAAAAAATTACCCTGTACGTCAAATAAAGAATTTAGAAAATCGGTCCGGCGGTCGTCGGACGGCGGAGTAATCGTTAAATATACAAAACAAATAATATATATATATATATATATATATATATATATATATATGATGATAATGATGATGATTGCCTATTGCTAGCACTGGGTAGACTTCACGGGCCTTCGAAGATTGTTATTGTTTGTTAGTCTTCTAAGGCATGCAGGTTTCCTGCACTGAACCTGCATTCTCTCAACTCGCGAGTGCCACCCAAAAGAATTACAACTAAGGGCTTGATTCACAATCTTCTAGTAATGGCTGCACTCACACGTAAGCATTATAATCAGGCCCGTCTTTATCACTGGGAACACAGTGCACGTGGGACACCCAGGACCCCGCGATGGATTGGGGCCTCCTAGTCCCTACTCATAGCTACTCTACGCACCAATCCACACGGTCCAATCCAGCAAATTCAGCTCCCATGCAAATGGCCGTCGTTAGTGTCAATTGTTAATACTTAATAGTGTCAATATTTTTTCCCTACTATTTGCTTCAAGATCGCGGTGCTGGATGTGCCGGCTGATCCGTGTGAATGGACCTTTTACAGAGGCGTATTTAGAAACTTTGCGCCCCAGCCCAATTAACATATTTTGCCGCCCCATTAAGCAGTGGCGAGCTTTTTATTATCTTTTTTACGGGATTAAATCTATTTAAACTTTAAACCCTAAGACTGTGGAAATAGGATCATTTTGTAATTTAAATTAAAGTAAATTTTGTGTAATTTCTGATATTGCCAATTAGATGACAAATAACATATGTATGTTAGGTTACTATGTAAGGTTAGTTAGGTTACTACTATAATACTTTTTTCGTAGTATGTACCTACTATAAAGTTTTGTAATCAATGATCTGTTAAATAGGAAAAAAAATGTTGCTAGCTTGCTTCGCTCGCTCGCGTTTAACATAAAGAACATATCATATTATTTAGTACCAATGTTCTGTTTTAGCCGGCTGATTTTATGGTATTTTTCCTAAGATCTCCGTTTTTCAGTGTTTTAATATTACATATGAAGTTCGATCAGATAACCTGTAGAATGTTAAAAAAAAATTTGCTCTATTGTGGTAGGTATATTGCTTTATTATGATCATAGGGGCCCATTATTCGAATGTACCCAGGGCCTCTAAAAGGTTACAGACGGCCCTGATTATAATAAGTCTGAGTGCGGCCGTGTCGGATAGCTTATTCGGAAGTTTTGTATCTGCTTTAACTTTATATCGAGCGACATAGACAAAGTAGTCAATCTAGTTCATAAATAGGTACAATATATAGATATAGTTATTATATTATATTATATTCTAGAATCTACATGTTTATGTATATTTTATTTATTTAAAGCGAACATCAACATATTTCTAGAGATTTTTGTTTCACTACAAAACATTTTAGTTTTGATACCTTAGAATGTATAAAAAAGACACTGCAATGTTTAAATGATAATATATTTATTTTAATGGATTCTTTGAAGAACCTCTGCTTTTAGTACCATTAGTTTATTCGTCGGAGTTAAATTTGTACGTCGCGTCGGCAAAATGTGTTCTTTTTTTTGTTTGTAAAAAAAATAATAAAAAAATAAACTAAAAAGTAATCCTTCTTATGATAAAAACTAAAATGTTTTACCGTTAAGCTTCTCCGAGTCAATTGTTTGGGTATTGGGTAGTTCTTTGTTATTATTCCTGTAGCGAAGTGCTTGAACACAACAAGTACTCTGAATAATTACCACCCTTTGATTTTACTTTGAGGCGTTTGAGAATTTAGGCGTATAGACTCAAGAGTTTTTATTTCAAGAAAACTAAAGAGAGACAAATTCCTCATTTCAATTTAAATTCTTGTCTTGATTCATACATTTCTCACAATATAGGCCAACATTGCAATTAATGAATCATTAATATTACTTGAATCGATCAATATTATTTATGCAACTGTTTCCTGAATATCAATTGTAACTAGACTATGTATTGACATAATAGTTTACTTTTACCATTACGAACACTAAGTAGACAATTGAGTGTAATTAGTGTTTAAGTAATGGTTATGTAAATTTTTACTTATTTTTACGACAAATTATAAAAATCCCAGGCAATAATGTGTTTAATGTTACATAATCTATTGTTTTAAATCTCATAATTATGTTTGAAACAAAAGTAGATTAAAATGGCGATCTTATAACTGCATCTGTAGGACTAAAATGGCCACATTATGTGAATTGTACCTTCTATGAAACATCAACTGGGTATTGTTTTTCAATAGATGATTTTTCATAGTTCGATTCACTTAATGTGGACATTTTTAAGCTGCTGGTGGCCTTAAGCAGCAAAAATTTAGTGACTTTAGTAGTCGTGAGTCGTTTACATCCGTCATCTCAATAATCTATCTATCTAATCAGGTTTACCTTAAAATGGCAGCGTATTCTGAGTTTTCCAGTTGCAGACGATATAGATGTGGCTAGATTCGGGAACACCACACCGTATCCCCCGATTTTGTTATGAATCGTTTTTGACTTGTCCCACACTATGGTATGGAATATGGATGCAATTTTAAAACATTTTGTAGAGGTTAGCCACGTATAAATATCGCATAAATACTGTACTGGCGAATTAGTAAAAGTTGTCGATTGTCGTTATCATGTGTGGGACTAACCGATTTACCGACAAAATTTGTCAATCCCATACATTTTGTTTCTTTTGGACTTCGTCATCGTCTTCATATCAACACTTTGTCTAAGCCTTCTGCCCACTGAATTTGAATTTCCAAGCACATAGGTCTCTAACTGTCGAATGTAATAATTTGGTATACTGTGAAATGTGAATTGCCCACACCTCCTACTCCTCCTAGACATTGCTGCACGTGTTTTCATGTCGAAGCACCTGCTTAGTATGCGCATATCACTACCCCGCCAATAATTAATGTCTTCGTCCGTGCTGACTACAGAATAAGTGTGGTGCCTAGGAAGCAATTAGGGTCAATTCATACTAGCGCAGAGTCTAAGAGAAGAAAAACAGAAAAAGATGGTTATTTTTTATCACAGTTAAACTAAAATCAGAATTTCGCTTCAGTGCGCTTCGACTCAGAGTTAGTATGAATTAGGATCATATAAAATAATTAGTCAAATTATAGCTTTACCTTAGATTTTAAGAACTTAGAAACTTATAGTAAGTGAATGTCTGTTACACGGTAGACCACAACCAGGAAACTTAATCAGGAAGATTACAATGGTGCAGCAGCAGCAGGTGATATGTAAAATACTACTTGGTTAACTTGGTTACACAATCTACTATTAATACGTGCATCAGATGCATGTTTCGTCTCTGTCGCTAGATATAAAGTCAGCAGCGACAAAATCGAATTCACTTCACTACTATTAGACGATTGTGAAACAGACTCCTAAGGCTTAGATACTGTACTTAGCGTAGTAAAACTTAATAATATTTTGTATATTATATTATACGAATATTTTTCTTTAAAAATTTTAATATAGACCTAAAATTATGTGTGCAGGATATTTTTTAAACGGTTTTTGCGGCCACCGGCAGGTTACTTAAGGCGCCACATTCACATACAATACGAATGATTGTGTACCCCATTGTAACAATATTGTGTTCCGTCGACCGAAGATAATTCGGGGATAATGTACAGGTAGAGATCCTTTTTGCCGACGCGCGACGTTTTACATTTAACACGTTTTATTTGGTGAGACATTTTAAGACCGACAGCCGTAGTAATACTTCTTCTAGTATAGTATTCCAGTCTAATAAATTCACCTCAGAAACCGGGCATTAATGACATTTAATTTAAATATAAAGTAGGATAAAACGTAACAAGTCGCAATTGTAACAAAAAGTCCGAGGGCAACCCTGAGGTTCCTGGGCCTTTAGTCAAGATGCATACGATAATTTCGAGGGCGAAGTTCGAAAACAAAATGTATGGCATAAGGCATCATAAGCGACATGTCACTTAGCGACTATGACTTATGTCAAATCCCATACATTTTTGATTTCGTAGTGCGCCGTCGAAATTATCGAATGCATCTTGACTAAAGGCCCAGGAATCTCAAGGTTGCCGTCGGACTTTTTGTTACAATTTTGGTAAATTAAGAAACAAAACATGGTTCATAAATCATAGTAGGGACAATGAAAATAAGGACTCCCGACGTAGAGGTAATAATAATATCATTCGGATTGTGACAAAATAATAAAAACAAATAAAATTTTGCTTCCGCTCATTATTTAAATATGGGCCATGGGATAGTTCATAGTAGAAATAAGCTAACAGGTAGCCAATATCCACTTGACATTATTATGTAACCTTCTTGGTTACTTAATAACACTTTAATTAGTGCAACGTCAGCAAGTTTTAAATGCTCTGATATTATTGAACCACCTTTCTACAGAAACAGTACACTGTCGTCTCCCCATTGCTAGTATTAATGCTACATCATTTATTTTCGTGGTGTACAGATATAAGTCGGCAACTGGTTGTGTATCGGTCCGGTCGCTGTAAATCCGTGACGAAATTTCACTTTCGTTCATAGATAAATGGCTGTGCGAACGTCGAGGTACCTCCTCATTTATTTATTTCATAATAAACATATGGCAACACTTTCTAAATGACTACTTGATAACTACACGTTCAGATTTATCGGAATAAATATACTCAAACGCTTTTAAATACAGAGGCTCCGGAGTCACATGCTATCTCTGTCGTTCTGTCAGGCAGAGACAGTAACAGACTATCATTTAGGGCGCCCCTAACAATAAGAAGCGTTTAAGAAGTCGGTCTTATGATAGTCAACACGAGGTCAACACATATTTATATTTGTTTATTTCGACAAAGTTCCTGCTTGACCAGTTTCTATACATTTTACTTTGCACTATGACGCCTCAAAATATTTAAATACAAAGGAAGTGACCGCAACAACTGCAGCATGTGGTTCATCTGAGTACACGTGAGTATTTGTGCGTGCGCACGATTCAACGGCACTGTTAAGCGATTTACTTCTTGTGCCTGGTCGAGCGTCGGCTTGTTCGAATACCTGGGGATTTGCTCTATGAAGAATGTGACTACTCTGATACTACTGATCCTATAAATTTCAACCCAATAACAGAAACTTGGTAACCTTGTTAACATACGTGACATTGAGTACAAGTGGGTACAACTTCTACCGTTTATAGTTCTGATTATGGCGCCTATATCAAATGTATTATGTGTCATTTTGGACCATCGTGTAGTAATGATTATCTCGGTTTTATATGGTAAGTGGTAACTAGTAAAGTTTTCTAACACACTAATATAATGGGAATGACTTAGTCATATCCTCGGTACAGTGAGAAAATAGTATGACTAAGACATTTTTGTGGCTTCATTTCAACGAGAATAAAACCTTGAAATAACTAGCAAGTTACAAATTATATTGATACTTGACGAAACTCGAAACTAAATCAATGTTCACCAAAACCAGGCCAAACATTTTTATTGCGTAACTTCCGAACTCATGGGCGCTACTTCATCCACGAAGAGGCCAGATGCTTTTACTAAATATCAAATAACCTAAAAAATTGGTAAGTTTAAAAATAAATTATTTGATTGAATTTGCTCTACCATGAGATTAAGAAAGTGATCTAACAAATGAAAACCATGACCGACAGCTATTTCCTCTGTATGGAATACGGGTAACACAAAGCGAACTCTGGAAGCTGGATTTCTATTGCGTGGGTTTAAATCTTTGTAGGCTTCCGTACCCAAAGGGTAAAAACGGGACCCTATTACTGAGACTTCACTATCTGTCTGTCCGTCTGACGTCTGTCACCAGGCTGTGTCTCATGAACTGTGATAGCTAGAGAGTTTTTACAGTAGATGTATTACTGTTGCCGGTATAACAACAAATACTAAAAACAGAAAAAAAAATTAAGTGGGGCTCCCAAACAACATACGTGAATTTTTTTGCACAGAAATTTGCAATTTGTACGGAACCCTACGTGCACGAGTCCGACTCGCAATTGGTTGGTTTTTGTGTTTCTATAAATGATCAATTTTATCGTAACTTCGAAAGTATTACGTCGTAATAAAAGAATAGGAATGACTTATGGTTTTAAATACTTTACAAAATCCCATGGAGTCAGTTATACACATTAATATTTATACTTTATATAATACAAAGTTTATATATATTTATACTTTCTTAATATTATAGTTATACATCAAAAGTTTATACGTAAAATACCATCCGCGACATATTTAAGTCGCAGCCAGCTGTACCTCGACAGCTGCCTTAACTCTTTGTGGGTCGTATAAAAAAGAAATACCTTTTAGAAAAGGTTTCTTCGTCTTTGGAAACTTTTTTCTTGTGGTCGTTATAACTGGCACGTTTGAATCGAAAAAAAAAACTAAATAACCATTGAACTTACTAAGGAACGTTAATTGGTTTTGAGCCAACGTTATGCTTATCAGGAACTTTGTAAGATTACCTCTATCTTTGTTATTGTTTGTTTTAAAAGGAAATGTGAAATGTATTTATTCACAGAATTATTGTTTGTATTGTCGTTATACTCGCAAGCGATTTGCGATATCGCGGCATAATTTATCAAATTTTATGATAGAAGAAAGCGAAGAGAAAACTATCAATGCTGCTTACGTAATTTTTTTTTCTGTTTTTAGTTCTTAATTTATTTGTACAAGTTCTTTACAAAAGTTAATTCGATTACTGATTGGCGACTGGCGAGTCTTTACAAGCTTCACAGAATTTCGTTCAAAAATCTTACAATGTTTTCGTTCAATAAACTTGTTCATCTAAAGATTTCAAAAAGATGAATGACAGACATGACCTACATGTGACAGAACATGACAGACATGACCTACATGTGACAGAACAAAATTTCATACAAGAAAAAGTTACGCCATTTGATTTCCCCATACCTCAAATGTCCGCCATCTTGAATTCATCTTATGAGGTATGATGAAATCAAGATGGCGGACAATGTCAAAATGGCCCCAGACAACCCCAAAAGTGGGGCGATTTAAGTGGGACAGTTTTTGCTTCGAAATGCCTCGTCTATTAATATTATATACGTATGTGAACACATAGGTGTTTATCGATAAAAAACGAATTTATCGCTGCTGAGTGCTGCATAAAGTTATATCTATATAACATTATATATACTTACCTATAGTTATGTACTTACTTAATTTCTACATTCAACATAGCTGAAAACCCTACGTGTACTTTCGCTTGCAATTTCTTTAGATAGTAATCATTAAGTAAGCTGCAATTCAAATTTTGTTCCAGATTAAGAGATTATTTTTGAACAAAAAATTAAAACCGACTTCCAAAGTGAAAATGCACAATAACTTATGAAATAAAACTTATTTCCTAAGTAATTCCCCTTTTAAATTCGGCTAAAATGGCTAAAATTTTAACCATTTCTCTACACAATCTTCATAATTTTGAAGTCGGTACCAGCCCGATCAACATCCTGATAGACAATATTTTGTAGAACTCACGATCAAGTTGGCTGGTACCGACTTCAAAATTATGAAGATTGAGTACCTAGTTAGAGTACCAAATGGTTGAAATTTTAGCCGTTTTAGCCGAATTTTAAAGGGGAATTATTTATATTATTGTCAACACATTTTAAGAAAGTTATAAATATAAAAAAGCCTCCGCTATTCTCACTCTCTCAGCAAAACAAAATCAAGCGTTATTTTATGCCAGCTTTCTGAGAGGCCGTGGTATTTCCCCAAATAAGCATTTCCGATCCGTGGGCCTACTAAACAATCACCAGTGATGATAATGATTAGATACTATAATATAATGTCAGGATTAATTAAATGACGTAGTTCTTCTAATCTTTAACAACAATTCATTCTTTATAAATATATAAATTTAAACAACGCCGGAATCTCCATGACATATATGTATAAGGACTCAGGAGTTCTGTTCAGTACTTTTAGATCCAGGGTATACCTTGGTATCATCAGGTCACTTTGGTGAAAACGGGACCAACTTGGGATTTTCCTTCACATCAAAAAAAGAATTTTCAAAATCCGTCCATAGACGGCGGAATTATCGTTGAAGATACAAAACAAATAATATATACAGCCGAATGCATAGCCGCCTCCTTTTTTTGGAAGTCGGTTAAAAATAGTCATTTTAAATTTGCTCTAAATTCATGTTTCTGCATCTCCCAAAACTCAGCCTTAATTCATTGAAATATCGAAAAGTCAAGTAGCTTTAGGCTTCTTGGAAAGTCATAAATGTAGTAGATCTTAATTATAACAATGTCAATTATAATACATATATATTAAAACTATGAGTCGTATATCCAAACTAATTTTTCTCACGGCCCTTTCTTGGGCCGTCAACTATATTATATCAAAGTATTATATTGCGTAATAAAGAGAGTTCTATTCGTAATCCCGTTATCTGAATACATTTCATGTATATACAAACCATAAATTAAACTCGTTATGTGCATCGTGTTTATGAGATGTGTCAACACTTAACTTATCTATAGCCTATGATAATTTTACATGTCTTTAATAACACCAAGCTATATGGACCTGTTTTTGGTAGAGAACATAGTAACAAAGATTCTTAAATATCTTAAATAGAAAATAGCAATTTCAAAATAGCAATTAGCAAACAATTCTAACCATCTACTAAAGAATATAGCGACTTATATTTCATTACATTCTAAAGACAATAAATTATTTTTTTATAATTTCTTCGTCTCTATTTAAAATTAATGCTCTATGAATGCTCTACTCGCCATGAAATATAGCTTTACAGTCCTCATCTCTTCGTTCCCGGAATAAATGTATAGGGACTGTTTGGACTGTCATTCTAAATTGATCATATCGTCAGATAAAAAAAGTAAAATTTTGAATTTGGAAAGGCGAGCGCGAACCAAGTCGGGCGGAGCTGCGTCAAACCTGTTTCATGCACGGTCGCTGACAGATCTAGTGTACCACTTTTGAACCTTATTGCTATTGTAATAAGATCGAAATGTACACCGGAGTCAGTCAACGCACGTGCTAGATGAGCCGGGTTAGTGACTGCCATGTTATATTGCATTTATATTATGACGCTTCGACTCACATGCTGGGAGATTTGTTATTAGGTAATGTTGCGTCTACTTTACATGTGGCAAGTATGATCATCACTCTATGAAAAGAGTTGGAAGTTTTTAGTAGGCAAGGTTGAAAATTGCCCACCTAAAAACCTTCAGAGTTTAAAGAAGGTGAATAAATTGCAATATAATTCAAAGATTACCTAAATTTTCAAAGGTAGAATTGCACAAAACTGCTTGAAGCATAATATATATAGCCTAAACCCATATCACTCATAATAATATCACTCATATAGCCTAAATCCTGCAGATTTGGCCAAAAAAAGAGTTCGTTTACATAAATGTTTCCGCCTAAAAGGAGTTTTGAAATCTTTGCCTAAAAGACGTAATGTTCGAAAGCATTCCAAATTCCAAGATTAATTTTTATAACGGGTATAAGGATTTCGTTCAAAAATCTAAAGCCCGCTCCACACTTTACCCGCGAATCGTGCGAGACACTGAAATGACCGCGAAAATGTTGTGAAACATTACGCGAACAACCTAACCAAGAGCATGTCCGGACATGTCTGAGGAGGGCTCTGTAGCTGTCCAATTTAGCTCTAAATAATTTCCCTTAAAATATTTTTTAGCATAAGCATTGGAACTTAAAAGTTTCTAAAAATACCTATTCGACGATACCCCGCACAATGGGGTTGAAGAAAAAATACTTTTCATCCTTACATCACGTCATTACTAGCCTACGAGCCACCCATTTTATGATGTCAAAACCGAAATCTATACACAATCTGTAACTATACCAAATTTTAGAACAGAAATTTAAACAGAAGCTAGAATGGTGGGCAGACAGACTGACGTTCGTTCGTCCGTCCGTCCATCAGAGCGAAACTATTAGGGTTACTTGAGTACTACGGAATCCTAAAAATGTGCGAATCGGCTCCACAGTCTCACAGTCACTTCGCTTTCACAGAAACTTCGCAGTAACGCGAATCCGCTCACTCTCGGAAGTATGGAGCGGGCTCAAGGAGTGCAAAATTCGAGAACGTTATAAGAACCAAGCATTCTCAATTGAGGGCACAATACATGATACGAGATTGCGCGAGGGGCTCGGTCCCGGTTAATGGGTTAAATTGCTTAATGCCACCCGGGTGCGTTATCTAATGAATCGCCAGTAATTGAGGAAAAGTATGGCGAAAGTCAGTCGAGATAAAAAGGTACGAGATAAACTATCTTCATGTTTTGTAATAGACATTCGTTTACAACTTTCTGTTAGAGCTTAAGGTAACTAAAATATATTTATTATTTAGGGCCTGTTTCACAATATTTCAATAAGATTCTGATAGCTTATTCGGAAGTTTTGTCGCTGCTTACTTTATATAGAGCGACAGAGACAAAATATGCAAATTAGCTATCTGACACTTATTAGTAGACTGTGAAACAGGCCCTTAGACATGAATAAGAAACCATTTTAACTTAATCACCTTTATCTATTCTGTTCTCTGTTATATATAAAAGATCAATAAAAGTACTTAAAAGATAAGCAACTACTAAATATCCGGAAAAGTTAAAACGATACGTTAATTATATCAGATACAGTTAATGATGATGAATTATGCATTTCCAATGACACGAATGCTCCACATCTAAGATAACTGATAATGAGACTTATCTCGTTCTAATTGGTTGTATTTTCGGTTGCATCAAGGTGTAACGGTTTAGACCGAGAGCCCGCCTCGATGCAACTGGTAGTAACAGCAGCGCTTGGCTGCATACGCTCAGCATTCCGATTGCCACTGGTCCGAATAAGTTTACATGTGTTGGACCGGTCTTTGATTGTAATTAATAAATCTTATTTACGCTTCATAGTTCCACCCTTTGTAGTTTGTACTGACTTAAGTACTAACAAACATTATTCTTAATTGTAATATTTTGTTGAAAACCAAATATTTGTAATCCTATGGCTGAGTCAGCGGTGGGAGAGCGGAATTTCGTCCTAATTGATGGCCCATGTTTATTCTTTATCTCACTAAATCGTTCAAGGATTGTGGTCGTGACTTTTAGCAAAAAGTATACCGTGTTTGGACAACATATTGATTGCCACTATACATAAGAGATTTGGAATTTTATTGACGATCTTTATAAGACTTCTGTCTTTTCCACTCAATACTTTTCGAATTATTAACTTTATTATCAGCATTCTGCAAATTATAGTATGCGCATTGTATTTTCTGTTTTTTGTTGTGTGAAAACGATCAAAATCGAATATTTTGGGCATGTGATATTAACAATATTGGTTTAAAGATTTCTTCTTTCACTATGGTCTCCACTCTATGATTTTCTTTTTATATTATCTCTGCATATAGTATGTGCATCGTGATTTGATATTCGTTGATGTGTGGTCGGTTGTAACGTGCATAATTATGAGTACTTGTTCCGGTTAGTCGGAGCCAGTCGCTTTCTGTATCGTTGTTCATACATGGTATAAAGTACGAATAGTTCCGAAGCAGTAGCTTTGCAAAAAATATTGCTAAGAAACGCTGAATACATAATATTTGAATGCTTTTTACCAGGATGCTATGAAATACCGTCGTCATTCTTTTAGCAAATCATTTATATCACGTTCTTCGCAGATTTTATCATCTTTAGGTATTAAAGTATAAGCAATACCTTTTATGTAAAATGCAACAAGTTTACCTCAGACATAACTTCTGCCAAATAGACAATATCTATTTGAAAAAGCAAATATCAATCATGTCCTTCAGATTTTCATATATTCTCTACGCTCATACGCTCTAGAGACCTTGACGTGAAATGCAACTAGTTACCTCAATTATCTTATGCCTGATAGACAGTTAAGTATCCATCTGTGCTCTATTTACACTAAACAATCATACTCGATAATAATATTATACATGTCAAGTACTACCGTTTCCAAGTCGCAACATAATGCTATCGTTTTTGTAAAATTAACTCCGGTTTATTTACGTACTATCGTTGTCTCTGTTTCAGTTATTACTCATTACCGGCCATGCTGCCAATTTAGTGCAAAAATAGTCAAAAACTCATGGCGCCAACCGTGTTTCAAAGGCGAAAGGCGCGAAATTCCTATTTATACAAACGTAAAGTTAAATTGTCGCGTTGAAATATCAATTTCGTGTACTTAGCGTTTGTTGCTTTAACAAGGGGACTAAGCAATGGGTTAAACGTGGAAAAAACTGACTTATTCAGATTAAATATTGCTAAATCATAAGTAATGATGATTTTATTGCTGATTTTAGTAGTTTTATCGTCTTTATCACCTAGGAACATAAACAATCATTTAGATGCTATTAAATACTTATATTTATAATGCTTTATTAGGTAAATGCCAGTTATCCGTGGTTATTGTCAGGTTCACGCTCAAATGGTTATTTTGATGGTCACTGGTTTCGATTCATCTCTAGTTTTCTACCATTGTTTTAAACTTTTTGTGCTGTTAATGCCTCGTTAAGTAAGTTTATTCTTAGGCAGACAAATCGTCAAGAGCTAAAATCGATTAAGATTTATGTAAAACTGATTAAGTTTATTTATGTGTTGTGTTTCTTCCTGCTACCATTTAATACGCTAATGTACTGGATACTTTTCTAGAATTTTTGCTTTATATTACGTAGCAGATATAGCCCATATTATGTTTAAATAATGCTCTTTATCAGTTGTTCTATAAAGCGATGGTAGAGGTAGAGTTCCTTGCTGGCGATATGGCTTTTTTTTTATTCAATGGCTGCCAGTCGATACAATTTACAATTTTTGTTTTGACTATAATATGACGCAAATAAAAGTTAAAAAGGTGATGGTCATAAATGGACCCAGGTTTGACAGCAATGGAATCATTGTCAGTATGATCACTTTTAAATCATATTTGATGTCACCATACAGGCAATTCCGAAATACGCCGGTAGAAGTTATGAGCAAGAATAAAATCCATAATCATAGTGAAGCCATTGACAAACATTTCTTTGCTGTCCACTCTGGATTTTTTGTATGGGTTTATTATTATATTAGAAAATAGAAAGAGTTTCAAAAATTTTTGTATTGTCTGTTTGGAATATTTCTAGAATTATTAAACACTTATCTGTACGTTATCAAATGGCGCGATTGAGTCAGCTGATACCGACGATGATAGCGAAACTACACTCTTATCGCGAAATTATAGGTTTCGCGAGAACAACTGACAAAGTGTTGTGTATGTATGGCAAATTTGAAACTAAAGATAGGCTATGTCGTTCATTTAACAGAACAAATGTTCATACAAGAAAAAGTTACGCCATCTTGGTTTTCACCATACCTCAAATGTCAGTCAACCTGATTTCACCATACTTCAAATGTGAAAATAAACGTATTCTATTCTAAACGTCAAAATGGCCCCAAAGACTCCGAAAGTGCCATTTAATTGGAGACAGTTTTTGCCTCAACATGCCTCGTCTATAATATACATATATACTATCTATGTCTATGTCTATGAGGTATGGAGTATGGACGACTGAATAAAAAAATACTGAACTAGCTTATATGCTAAGCATAATATATAAGGTAGTCCAGTATTTTTTATTCACAGTCGTCCATAGTCACAATATGTCTCCTTTATCGGCGATAAAATTTCTGTTTTCAACGGTAAAAATATTGTGACTACAATTTGAATTATGTAGTAATTTTAAATGTCCAACAGCGCTATCAATGCCGTTCATGATAGTGGGAACAGTAAGTATTGGAATTGCAATTTAATAGTTCCTATCAAAATATTTTGTATTTTTATTAGACCGCCGCGCTTGTCTCTTGAACTATGTTCGTTTGAAACTCTCTGGGGAACACCCTGATTAAAACATAAACAACTGTTTGTTTTTATGCAATTTTGTTTGCCTCACCCATAAAATATTGTAATGTTCACACAAAACGTAAGACTGTTTATTTATAAGTGCCTCACGTCATAAACGTCTGCACGAGGTTTTATGATGCTACAAACATGTCTGTCTGAATTTTGTAAGGAGTTGACAAATAATAATCGTTAACTTTTTAAGACGTCAGTGATGTTCTCAGACTTGTTATGTACGCTCTCTATACGCTCATAATTTTCGCGAAATAATTCTTGGATTTTAGGGTTCGGTATCCAAAGGGTAAAATCTGTAGTCTATTACTGAGACTTCGATGTCTGTCAGTCTGTTTGTCCATCTCACAGTGTTCAATCTCGCCCAAAAATCGGACATCGTCTTTTTATCGGTTAATTCGAAAGAGTACTTAATTACAAATGCCCGAGTAAACACCCATGAATCTCGCTTGCATAGTTTTAAAACTATCTCAAAAAGAAAATACGTATCCCGCATTTATTAAATAGTAAAAAAAATATTATATTTCAAAATTCTTAAGGAATAGTCAAAAAGATGTTAGATATTATTTGAAGAACATACAAAAAGCTAGATTTTGAACCCTTTGAAAAGTCGGCTATACCTTATGGGAGCCATAAAAACAAAGAAAATTGGTTTTTAGTTTTTTTCTGACTTAACTTTCGCTGTATTAGCACCTGCATATTACATTAATAGAAAGTTAGTGATAACCACTACCATTGGTAAAAAAATCAAATTAGAAACAGGTGGAGAATCGTGGAAAAATAGTTTTGAAAAAAATCCCGCATTTTTCAAAACTTTTTATAATTTAGAAACAGGTGGAGAATCGTCCACTCCTCCACCTATTTAGAATTTGATTTTTTTTACCAGTGGTAGTGTGGTGATCACTAGCTTTATATTAATATAAGTTGCAGGTATTATCACCTGCAGAGAAAGTTAGTCAGAAAAAATAAAAACTAAACTCGATTTTCTTTGTTTTTGTATGCCCCCATAGCTGACTTAAAAAGGGTTCAATATATGGCTTTTTGTATGTTCTTCAAATAACGTCTTACATCTTTTTGGCTATTCCTTGAGAATTTTGAAATATTATTTTTTTTTTCACTTTTTTATCAATGCGGGATACGAATTTTCTTTTTGAGATAGTTTTAAAACTATGCAAGCAAGATTAATGTGTATTTTACTCGGGCATTTGTAATTAAGTACTCTTTCGAATTAACCGATTAAAAGAGGTGTCCTATTTTTGGGCGAGATTGAACACTGTGCGCCTGTCTGTTTGTCTGTCACCAAAATTTAACCGGGATAGCTAGACAGTTAAAATTTACAGTCTGTGTTTTTGCCACTATAACAACAAATACTAAAAACAGAATTTAAAATAAAAATTAATTACTATTATTATTTAAATTTAATTAATTATACAACAAACGTTTTGCCGTTTCGTACGGAACCCTTCGTGCGCGAGTCCGACACAACTTAGCCGATTTTTTTCATTATGTCGATACCACTGTGTTACAGAAAAGTGAAACCCGATTCCTAGTGGAGTTCTGTCGCATATGAATGAAATATGTGCAGAAAAGTGTTGAAATTAATTAAAATAGTGTGTTAGTTGTCGTCTTAATATTACCTACTACCTAGCCTGTACATGATATAGATACTGTAGTTTATTATTTTAGGTTAACCCTTCAAAAAAATTCCTGATTCCCCGACTTTGATAGAAGGAAAAAAACTACAATTTCGCAAAATTTTCGTTATAATTCTCGATTCCATAAAGTTCAATTTACTCGCGTTTTCGCTGTAAATGAAATACAAAAAACGTTAATAACAAGATCATTCAAGGAGAAACGGTCTGTAGCGAGCCTTAATTATTATTAATGCATCATTACGTTGGCTTGTCTATAAAAATGGTAATTTATCTGCTGGCGTGCGGCAAGCGATCTCTCTTACCGGTTTGATTCAAAAGTTTCTAAAGAGGAAATTACCTAAACGAAATTAATGAATCTTTGTCATATTTGTCCAGTTATTATTGACAGATATTTTAATCAAATACCATAAAATTTATGGGCTGAGATCCCAGGCCCGCCTGACTACCCTTATATTCTTACTGATAAAATGTATATCATATTGTAGTATTAGTGAGTAAAAAAAACGTATGCATGGTACCCGCTAGTTTGCGCTAGTCTTGATTACTTCCTTCTCATACAATTTACTTCCCTGTAGGAATAAATTTTACCGGGATCAAAAGCGGTTTGTTTTAAATTTTTTTTAATTTATTCTGAACAACCCGTTTTAGACTGGCATGTCGACGCTTTTCGACATAACCATTTACCACGCTAAAGCTTTCCACATCCGACTTTTCGCGACAAAATGCAACGCTGGCTTGTGCCAAAGGCATTGTTTACTGTGCCAAAGGCGTAAGACACGCCGTAGCAGTCGGAACTCGGGACCCATAAAAAATCCGGGTCCTTCCTAATAATGGGTCCCGATTATTAAAGTTGTTATATTCCCTAATAGAATGTTTTCGTTTTGAATGTATCGACCACGAAACTATTTCAATGATAGGTATTGTTAATCAATGATATTCGATAACAAGTATCGACTGGACTTTCTTGTTTTTTTTTTTCTTTTCAGTTTTTTTGCAGTCGTGTTTTTTTTTTAATTATTGTATCTTTTCTTTCTAACGAATAAAAACGTTACGTTACGTAGGACGGGGGTTCAAAATCTAGGGGTCAACCACGTAACAATCCGTCATTTTGCGTTAAAACTTTTTAATCACACGCTGACTCGCCAAGCAACTTAGCTCTGCTCCCACTTCCCAGCCTCCTTGTCACAGTTTTATTGCAAGTAGTTTCTTAACCCCGGCCGGGGTTGCTAATTTCATGGCGTGTTGGCTTCACGATACCATGTATAAGGTCAACCGGTGCCAGCAAAAACTCCACGTTAGGCTGGTTATGGCCACGGCCCTAATTAGATTCCTATTTTTCTGCAAAACGGTTACGAGCAAAGATTGACATAATATCATATAGCTAACATATTATTTATTATGCTTGAAGATACTAGTAATTTAAATAAGTTTCCATTTCTTTAAAAAGTCTGAAATAATCTATTAATTACGCAGTACTAATATACAATCTACAATTTACATAGTATAATATAACTAACAGTCTAACACATAAAAGCTCTATGTAAAGCTAATTAATCAGTACAAAATGGTTTAGTTGACTGCGCTCGACCTCGTGTCAAGTAAATTATGATTTCAGGTCGTCACTCCACTTAGTTATCATCATTCGATCAATTATGATGATTTATGCATTACCTAATTATTAATTTGAAAAATTATTGTAGTGATGCATGTCAAGGGAGCGAGTGTACACACTCAAACTGCCCTACATTTGGGGTTGTTTGGGGCAGTCCAGTTCTGACATTTGTCATCTTGACATTTTGACATATTTTGCTTACCGCAGTTTTAATCAGTCCGCATAGAATTGACAATTAAACCTTCTCAAATCAAGATGACGTATCTTTTTCTTGCAATGAAACATAATATTTTCTATCAACTGTACGTCATAGCATAGCCCATCCATAGTTTTGAAATCATTGCTTTTCGTACTAATCTTATTATAGTGGTATCTATTAGTTACTAGGTTAGATGTGTAATCGTGATGGTAATAGATGATAATCTAGCGCTAGGTTTATAATTTTACGATAATATGACAATATTGTTCATTTCTAGTTTCTACTGTTGGTTTTAGATAACGGTCATGTTTGTCCATTAATTACGGAATACGGAAACAATGCAGCCATGCGTGAAATGACAACACAAGATTAAATATCGAATTGATTTAGAATGCGTGATTCCGCAAATTTTTAAGGCTAGTTTTATGAAGTTACTTTAACTATTCCTACCAATATTTTAAGATTAGCTGTACCCATTTTAAAAACAAACATAAATCAATGAAATAAATTACGAATTGAATGAATATAAAATAAATAATTACAGACTACAGCTACGGGAAACGGTCAGTGACTTTTATTATAAAAATACCAAATACAAAAAGAGAAGTATAAAGGGGAATATTAAATTAAGTACAGAAACCAGTCCGGAAAAAACGTATATACACTGGCGGACACATAAACTGCATCATAGTGCAAGATAACTTTCAATGAAATATAATTAGTGAAAGTGCAAACTACTTTGATTTATTTCAATGATAATGCTAAGACTGGTTCTTAATCTGATAAAAAAATCAATTCATGTGTGTACAGATCAACTTTTCTCACTAAAAGAATCAAATTACTCCTTTTGCAGCTTTTATGAAACAGTAAATAGAACAAAAACGACTTTATTATGAAAATTTTACAATACTAAGAAAAGAAAAAGTTTTTTTTTTTTAAATAGGTGTATTACCTCCTCTTGCGCTAATAACTGATTCTAGTCGGTTTTGCATCGACTTGATCAGTGTTTTTAAAAGATCTTGCGGAGTATTGTCCCATTCTTGTGACAATGTTGCTCTGAGCTCCGCAACCGTTGTTGGGACCGGATTTCTTGTAAATACTCTTGGTTGTCCCACACGTGTTCTATCGGATTGAGGTCCGGGCTACGTGCTGGCCAATCCATGGAACGAATCTCAACCTGAGTAAAGTATTGCTAAAATTGTCTTGCTACATGCGGACGAGCATTATCCTGCATCAGAATGAAGTTTTCGCCTATAAATCCGCTAAAAGGTACCACATGAGGGTCCAATATCTCAGTAATATAGCGATGTGATCTTAAACCACTGTTACCGCGGCTATGTGTGTCTGCGTCAATAATCACAAGTTCAGTTCGAGCATCCTCGATATGCCGCCCCAAACCATACAAGACCCACCTCCAAATGGAACCCCCTCCTCAATGCAATTTTGAGCATATCGCTCTCCTCGTCTACGGTAGACTAGTCTGCGACCATTAGCACCGTACAAACAAGTCCTACACTCATCAGTAAATAATACGGAAGCCCATTGCTCTTCAGTCCAGTCGAACTTGCCCGTGAGCTGCAGACAATTTTGGTCCATTTGCGGGTCTGAAAGGTATGATATCACGCTCTTTTACCCTTCTTCTTATGGTTCGTGCACTAACTGCTACGTCACGGACCTGGTGGAGCTCAGTTTTAATGCTTATAGACGTTAAAAACCGATTTCGCAAGGAAGCTGTCACAATAAACCTGTCGTCACGAGACGTTGTCACCAGAGTTCTGCCGGTTCCACGTCTTCTTTTGTATGAACCTGTCTCCATAAACCTTCTGTAAACTCGGGAAACCGTAGACTGGCTTACATTTACATCTGCAGCAATTGTTCGTTGGTCTGGGCCTTGCTGCACTAGATCAACAATTTGTGCGGCTTTTTCGGACGATACGTCCATATTCGTGAGAGAAAAACGTGTTTAAAATGAAAACAGACTAGCAATTAAACAATTAGTAACGATAATTCAACATGTAACAAAAGAAAAAAAAACCACCAATCACAACATTAAGGTAACAACGAGTTAATCTTTAGTAAATTGACAAGATTCCTTCTATATAATATTTTCTTTCTTTTGTGACAGTACCATATTTAAATTTGATTTTGTTTTTGTGTTTATAAACCTGCCTTTATTTTCCAATACCAATAAATGTAAAAAGTTAGTGAAAATTTGATTGAATGTGTTCTTGCACTATGATGCAGTTTATGTGTCCGCCAGTGTGTATATACGTAATAAGTAATTATTGTTTGAATTTGTTTGATATTTCTGAACGTATTTTAATAGTTAAATTTTTGGACGGTATAAGCATTTTTAACTATACTAAGCAGTATATGATCATAATGAGAGTTCCTCAAAAACTTTTGACTTCATTTAAATAAGTGATTTTAACTTTTTAAAAATTCTTGTACGGTCCAAAAATTTAACTAATAAAAAAAGTTACCCAACGGATAAGCTTTGGAATATTGATGTCCTTGTCTGATACGTTGGAAAAGACACTTGACAATGACAGCAACATAAAACATATACATATCTAAAAATTTTCTATGATTTGCACTCAATCAAGTAATAGGTACTCTGCATTCGAAAATGTTGACTTTCTTGCGACTTCCTACTCTACCGTTTTTTTTTTTTTCAGATTACTGATTGTAAGTAAAAGATAAATAGTTTGTATTCGTGTCATCCACGACATTTTACATAACTTACGTTTCATTCACGAAATAAACTGATGTACATTATTTGGGTCAATAGAGGTCTGTCACCTATACCATTCCGGTTTTTGACGATGCATTACGTGCACAATGATACATAATTATCAATGAAAATATAATTGTTGAGTATGAATGTGAAAGTTTGTTTGTTTATTCTGAATCATGTCGCAAATCGCAATTTACAACCGATAGGTAAAGAACAACACCAAAATTCAAGAACATAGTTAAAGAACGAAAATCTGCAGAGTAATGAATACTTTTGTCCAGTAAATAATACATTATAATATGTGTTTGAAGAAATGTTGTATTAGATCAATGGGCATTCGAAAAAGAAAGAGCTTCGTTTGTATTAAATATGTTAACTGTAGAGATAGCGAGTCTGCCAAGAGCTAACACACATGTAGGGGAATATTCATCTTTATATTATGAAGTTATGAAATTCATCACAAACGTATTACGTACACATACCTATAAATTGTCTCATATGCCTTAGAACGTCTCCCTTCGATCAGCATACAAAGGGCACACCGGCGACATTTAAGGAGCTCATATTGTTGAGTCATGACTTGAATTCATAATTAACTCGACTTTAATGCGTTATGAATGAAGGATTAAACGAGGGATTAGACTACTTTGCATTAAAGTTTCACGACACGAAGTCGATAGAATTATAATAACGTAAGGGATCTGACGATGAAAGTGACTAGTGAGATCCGCATCCAATAAACGAGAATAAGTCCAGAGGATACCGGTATCAAAGGCCTTTAAAATATCGGCTGGCAGTGCCTTCTTATGCTGTGTAAAATATTAAACCATATTTCACAGTAATAATACACAGGACTTCTTGCACTATTTCCAATTTAATAAGTATTTTACATTAATTTTAATATACAATTTTAATAATTAGCAGCAAAAAAAATCAGGGAGATCGATGCATTAGAAGCGCTTGAAATTAACAGACATAAAATATGTGGGATATTACTAAATGAGCAGACATGCCTTTCGAGCTCCATATTATTGCAAAACATTTAATTTAATTATTATTTATAGGTTATACTAAAATATATGTTCTACATTTCACTATTAATCCAATTTATATGAATTTATGACATAATTTATTAATTTTAATTTTGACTTCATAATTTTGATTTCATATAATTTATTTGCCATTATTTATAATATCTTAGATTCTTAAGTAGGTATTATGGACTTATGACTAATGGATATTTTAATTTAATTGAATCATTAGTGATAGTTGTATTTTTAATTTTATATTCTGACATCCATTCTATATATAATTGTATAATTCTATGACATTACAAATCAATATTCTATAATAATAAGTAAACTATATAATAATAAGTTATAAATTTATCAATCTAATGTGTTATAATATTATACTAATATTAATTTGTGATATACAGTAGAAAATAGAATAATTTGGTATAAAAATTTTAATTACGTTGCGCACAAAATTGTAAAAATTTCATGATGCTGGCAACCCTTTGCACAATGATTTTTTTTTTTAATTTACTCTGCCTACACCTGATGATGACTTTGTCGAAACTAGTCGTGTAATATATTAGGTCCTTACATATGAAATTGGCGTTTTGTCGTACTGGCCACTTTGATCTCAAATATATTATCTTCTTTGGTCAGTAATTCCAATTTCAAATATATACCGCTATTACTCATGCATTTGTGTTTCGAAAACCATAATTCATTTGTTTTTTCCTCTTTTGGTTTTATCTTTGCGTAACTCTGTTTACAAAATGGAAAACTTGAAATATCGTATTATTTTCGAGTACGAGTTCCACCGTGGCACTAGTGCTGCAGAAACGGCTCGAAGGATTAATGATGTGTATGGCGGCGGTGTCGCAAAATAAAACACAGTGCGTTTTCGGTTCCAACGTTTTCGTTCTAGAATTTCGACCTGCAGAACAAGCCCTGTGGTCGGCCGGAGTCCAAAGTTGATAATAAAGAATTGAAGGCTATTGTGGAAGCGGACCCATCTCAAACCACGTCCGAGCTAGCTACAGGCTGCGGTGTTAGTGATAAAGCTGTTTTAATCCACTTGAAGGAAATTGGGAAGGTGAAAAAGCTTGAAAGGTGGGTACCTCATGAATTGACTGCTGCGTTACATTACTCAACCGGCACAATAATGAAGGGATTTTAAATCGAATCATTACCTGTGATGAAAAGTGGATCCTGTACGATAACTACGGATACGGACTCGCATAATCCGAAACGCTATTTCTTAAATCTGGCCAGATGATTACGGTAGATGTCTATTGCCAGCAACTGCAAATCGTGATGGAAAAGCTAGCTGCTAAACAACCGAGGTTGGTCATTCGCTCTAGGCCACTGCTGCTTCAGGACAACGCTAGACCACACACTGCATAATAGACGGCTACCAAATTAGAGGAGCTTCAATTGGAATGTGTAAGACATCCACCGTACTCCCTGGACCTTGCTCCAACAGATTACCATTTTTTTTCGAAATTTGTTTATTTGATAACTTCTTGCAAGGAAAAAAATTCAACTCCGATGGGGCAATCCAAAGCGCCTTCAAAGATTTAATTGATTCCTGTCCGAATGGTTTTTTAGTAAAAGAATCAATGAACTACCTATGAGATGGCAAAAGTGCATAGATAGCAATGGTATATAAATATATTATGTTAAAAAAAATGGACTTTATGTTCCTCCTTTACAAAACGCCAATTTCATATGTCATTACATAACCTAATATTAAAATTAATGTAAATTACTTATTAAAGTGGAAATAGTGCAAGAAGTCGTCCCGTGTGTTATTACTCTGAAACATGAATTTCCACCTACAGTACAATCGATAACATATCCTAACCATTATTTTAAACACTTACGGATTATGTCGCGGTGCACTTTTCTTCTTCCCGACGTTTCGGCTACTTTCCAGCAGCCTAGCCGTGGTCACGGGAGGACTGAGGTGTCAATTGTCCTATTTGTTGAAGTTGTTAAAACTACCCGAAGATTCTACAATTATTGTTTATGTTCCGATCCACGCAAAACATACTAACAGTATCTTGAAGCCGCGGTGATTTTAAATTACATTTTATTTTGTTAATTATTGGATCCCAACTAGATGACAGCACCAAGCCATCTTCTCGGTTAAAATTAGGGTACTTTTTAATTTCTATAGCCTCGCGTATCATTCTTGGGCGATAACGGTGTTCCTTTGCCAGTACTTGTGGCTTATCAAATCTTATGTAATGGCGAGGTTGATCCAGTGTGTGTTCGCAAATTGCAGATATATTGTTGCGACGGTGTTTAACATCTGCGATGTGTTCCTTTACGCGGGTGTTGATGGATCTTTTAGTTTGCCCTATATAGGAGAGACCGCAGTCACAGTCGAGCTTGTAGACTCCTGCATCTTGAAGGGGAATGTTACATTTCACTGGTGGTAAAAATTGACATCTTTTTGGGCGGCTTGAAATATGTTTTTATAGAAGCTTTCCTTAGAATATAGCCAACTTTATCAGTGACTCCTTTCATAAATGGTAGAACTGCAGGTATTCATTCGACAGTGGCTGGTTTCACTCGGTCACAGTGATGCAGGCGTCCCACGCCTGTGACTCAGTGACTCGAAGCTTATTGTCACGTAGAACTTGTGTGACATGATGAAGCTCAGTTTCCAAATGCTGCTGATCACAGATTCCTCGTGCTCTTCTAAACAAAGTTTTGCCAACGGTTGCCTGAAATATTTTGCGGCTTTTTTTTTATTAAACTAGCTGCCTAGAAATAAATATGGCTATAATAACCAATGCTAACAATAATTGTGGTTTATAGGAAAAGCTGTTGGATCACTTGGATCAGATATGTTTGTGTTTTGACAATGATTCATTCTTTACCACAACAATAACATTTAATTACGAATTATTCGGAATTGTTTAAAAACATAACACTGATCCTTAGTTTATATTTATGCCTCGTGAGTTGTGACCAGCGATTGTCTCTGAGTCACATTATGAGGAACAGCTATATTTAGCGAGGTAATTCATAATGGATAATGTCCCAGACATTCTTGCGATTTATTGAACGATGAGTGGGCTATTGACGAAAATTAAAGTGGTACAATTACATCAGCTCATTTAGATCTCTTTTTAGGGTTCCGTAGTTCACGTCTCGGAGCCCTTATTGTTTCGTCATGTTCATCTTCAGCTTACCTTCCAAACGGTTATTGCTAAAAAGATGAATCTTTGGATGGATATGCCGACAAAGTACTAAAATACAATCTCGAAAAAATATTTTTTTGGGTAGGTAGTTAGGTACCTCCACTACACGTAAAGTGGGATTGATTTTTTTTCTGAAATCATGATGAAACATCTGAAAAAAATCATAATGGTAGTCCATGTGATGAACTTTGAATAAAGAAAAACTTTATCGGCTTATAATATAACATTGCTAGTTCAGGATGCCTAACTTGTAAAATGCGTTTACTTGGAAAACTTCGTACAAAAAAAAAACAAAATAATAAATAGGTACCTACCTAAACTTGTAAATTTTTTTTCGAGTAAGGTAGTCAGTCAGTCAAGTTACCTACAGTTTAAATTAAATGAAAAAATATTTTTATGTTAAACGGTTTTATTACAATAAAAATAATGTAGGTAATGTACTAAAAGCTAAAAAATAATTCGGTAAATCCTAGCTACCAGATCGCACCAATCTTCTCATCAATCTGGGGTATTGATCAGACAAATAATAAAATCGTTGGGCGTTGCGTCTCTAGAGTTAATATATGATAGTTTAACGCGCCCAACGATTTTATTATTTGTCTGATCAATACCCCAGATTGATGAGAAGATTGGTGCGATCTGGTAGCTAGGACTTACCGAATTATTTTTTAGCTTTTAGTACATTACCTACATTATTTTTATTGTAATAAAACCGTTTAACATAAAAATATTTTTTCATTTAATTTATTTTCAAGTTTTTAGTTTTGTTATTTCAGAATAAGCTCTATTCCACTAATCAAGCCCTTTCATTAGACACCTATATTGAGGTAGTTGTGGAAAATATGTAATCTGCCATTTTGTGGCGGCGGCCATCTTGAATTTTATTTTTTTATAGTGAGCTCTATTCTACCAATAAAGCCCTTTCATTTGATACCCATATAGAGGTTGTTGTGAAGTAATATGTAATCCGCTATTTTGTATCGGCGGCGATTTTGGATTTAGAATCATAAATTGTTTTTATTATTGTATTGTCATCAAGATTAAGAGTGGGTACCAAATATCAGATCGATCTGGTGTCAGGAAGGGGGTAAAATTCCAATTACTAAATTTGACCCAAACAAATAAATAAATAAACTGGGCAAGCTAAATAAAACCGTTTAATAAAATGATATTGGTGACTTGACTCGTTTAATATAATATTTTATGTTTTGGTGAGGTCTGAAGCCTTATTATCGTATTTAACTTGCACTTTCAATTTAATTTCAAATAATTATAAATTAATCGTCTTGGTATCATAAACTAACCCAAAGTCTGGATTCTACTACACTATTTTTAGTCTAGTTAAAAATTTTTTACTTCCTAATAACCTATCCGACATATTTGGACTTTGGCGTTTTGGCATTAAGGCTGGGACTATATGCTCCGGAATCCGGAACACCGTTGCGTTAATACAATAGAGTTGAAAATCGAACACATGAGTGTCGAGTCCAATGTCAATGTCATATATAATATGACAGCTCGACGCTTGAAACTTCAATTTTCAACTCTATTGTATTAGCACAGAGTTCTATTTTACAGCCTTCCGGATTCCGGATCATATAGTCTCAGGCTAATAGAGTCAAAAATATTGTAATAAGTTAAATAAGTTGTTTCACGATGAAAAAAAAACTTATATAACTTAAAAATGCGCGGTTTCCAGGGATAAGACCCCCTGCATAATAAATTTAATGGAAGTACTTGCAGCCGTTTCCGAGATTCTGATTATATGATCAAGAATTGCTTGTTTAAAGTATAAAGGATTCAATTATGACTAAGTTTTCCTTTACCTTCGTCTTCAGATTGTTATGTGATGATGTATGGACATAATCCGACATAAACGGCGATAATGTTATTGATGGTTCTTGTGAACTAGGCACAGTATCTTATCGTATCACAATTCACAAGGCTAACGATAATGCATTTTATACTGTTTACTTTAACATACTCGTTTAACTAGATTAACCAAATTTTAAATGTTTAATTTTTCAGTTAAACCCAATATAGATGAATATTATGTAAATACTAAATATTTATTTCTTACTCGCTGGCTAGGTACAATCTAAGAATTAAATCTTACCGTGTTCTTACATTTTGTAAGAATTTAACTAAAAATTGACTGTCCGGATCTTCTTAGTAAAATAAACTTTTGTGTACTCACAAGGCAACACCTATATAATCCGCCACTGGTTATTATAACTCCTACTACAAGCGCAACTCCTGCCTGGTGCGAGCTAGCATTGAATTCAACAACACTCGTAAAAATTCTTCTTTGATTCATACTGCCAAACACATTGCATAGCAAGAATGCAGGAGATAAGCTAAACCTTGACTTCTAAACACTTCAATTTAATTAATATAAAAACTTTGTTAGATTTAGATTTATTTACTTCGTATTAACTTTAATTATTAATTGTTAGTTTGCTAATACTTAAGTGTCACGTTTGCTTGTTTGTACTTTTTCTTAGTATATCCCTTTTTCTATGCCTAAGCTATATTTGTAACATTTGCAAGCTGCTGGTTTTCTAAAATAATAAAATAAAATGATTATGTAAATGAGCGTTTCAAATCTTGAGACTGGAATCCTGTGCAGTCAGATTGCGTAAAAAAAGATTTGTGTGCAATTAAAAAAACCATTAGCGGACAACTCTTTGACGTTAACGGACGCGTTTGAAAATTTGACATAAATTGGCTATTTTTTTGGTCGATTTTGCGACTCTAATGAACCCAAAACCCTACAAAACTAACAATTGCTATTTATAAAATATTTAGAAATTATTATAAAAGTTACGAGTATAGCAAAAAAAAAACAATTCCAGAACCTCTTCACCCAAATTTATAAAAAACTCATAATTTTTACGTGTTTTGCTATTATGTATGAATCTTAATGGGTGCCAAATGGCAATTCAATTTATTTTATTTGGTCACTGCCTGGATCTATTGTACAAGAAATTTCTTAAGAAATGTCAGCTAAAGTAGTTAAAACACATAGAATATATATGTATTTAGTATGGATGTATTATATTGAAAAGAGGTAAAAACACGTTTTGCAAACGCGTCCTTAAAATCCCGAGTTTTCCAGTTTCACCCACGCACCAATTATGTTTATAATTGACACTATCCGTCTCTGGTATGTCTATAAAAGGTGCAATGATTATTTTTACTTGAGCCTTGTATGGTATGATATTATAATAATTACATGTTGCGCTTAGACAAGATTGACAAGACGCCAATGATTTTAGAATGAGTAGTCGATGTAAAGGCGCCAGACTGTAAGTGGCGAGTCATAGGCGAGTTGACTGATTTTTACCCGACTCCGGCGAAGCCAAAAGGAAGGGAAATGATTTTGGCAGTCTATGTATGTATGTTTGTTCCACCAAAATACCGGTCTGATTTTAATAAATAAGGTGTCAATAGATTCGTAACAGGTTTTAGTTTTTTTTATAAAAATTGTAGTTATTTTATAAATAAATGAATAGTACTCTTAAGTAAAAGTAATTTCTCAGAAGATATTGTATATTAAAAATCTATATTTTTAATGGTCATTTAAAGCACAAATTTTCCCAAGTCTCTTGAAAACGCTCCGTACAATCTGACGTCACGCGTTCCTGCAGTCGTATGAAATATACGGGTCGCAAGAATAGTAATCATCATCATCACCGCCTTCATCACACCATACACCATCACATTATGATGATTACATGTACTTCTCATAGTCTTTTACATCGACACGTATATCTTTAAAATGTTTAAATGATGGCAACCATGAGAAATCGAGATAACTCCACAAAATTATAAGTACATTTATAGTAATTTCGACTTTTATAGTAAGTAAAATTTAGTGCCAAGGTGTACCCCAGATCCAAAAGCACTGAACAGAACTCCTCAGTCTTTAAAGATATACGTTTAAAGATTTCGGCATTGTTTAAGGAACTGCAAGCATATGCCACTTACAGTAATAATAATCATCATCATCATCACCACCATCTACTTACGATACACCAACATATTATTATGGTGACATAGGTACTGCTCATAGTTTAGTACACCGATATCAATGTATTTGAAATTTTGCAATAGCCAAAATTATATTATACTTAATTATATTTAATGCCGACTGCTACATTTTTTCAGCCGACTACTACAATAGATAATAATCATTATTTAATAATATAGTGTGTAATCATTATCATCGCTGGTGATTGCTTATTTGGTCCACAGATCGGTAATGCTTATTTGGAGAAATACCACGGCCTCTCAGAAAACTGGCATTAAATAGCTTGAGTTTGTTTTTCCGAGAGAGTGAGAATATAGGCTTTTTGTATTAATAACTTTCTTAAAATGTGATAATAATAATAAATATAACTAAAAAGAGAAAAAAAAAATCTTTTTAAACAAGAAATGAAAACCGACATCCAAAGTAAAAATGCACAAAAAAGTATGAATTAAAACTAATTTTTCAAATAATTCCACTTTTAAATTCGGCCGTAAATATACCTATATTTTAAGGATAGGTTACTATTCCCATTCTAAGTTTAAAAACGATCATAAATAATGTGGTATTTTCAGAAGCTTTTCAGACGGATACAATATTACCTACTCCTTACCTAGGAGATATTAGATCTTTACCTATGAGATTGCCGTTTTGTATAAAAAAATTGAAACGAATTTTTTTCATGTATTTTTTATTTGTATTAATCGAAGTAATCACCCATGCAATCAATGCATCTTTGCCAACGCATTGGCAGTTTATTGATGCCCTTCTTAAAGAAATCAGGTGGACGGGAGGCAACAAATTCTTCAAAGGCATTTTGTACTGCCTCTCGGGTATTGATTTTTTTTCCCGCCAAGAAGTTATCCAAATTCTGGAAAAAGTAGTAGTCTGTAGGCGCAAGGTCTGGTGAGTAGGGCGGATGACGGAGAGCTTCCAACCCCAGTTCTTGCAACTTGGAGACCATCTGCTGTGCAGTATGAGGTCGCGCGTTGTCGTGCAGGAGCAGCGGAGACGAGCGATTGACCAATGCTGGTTGCAGATGTGCCAGCTTCTCCATCATTGTGTTCAGTTCTTCACAGTACACATCTGCAGTAATGCTCACCCCGTTTGGTAAGAAGCTGTGATGAATCACACCGGCGCTAGACCATCAAACAGTGACCATCACTTTTCTAGGGGTAAGTTTTCGTTTAGGGCATTGTTTAGGTGCTGAACCAGGATCCAACCAACTTGCTGAGCGCTTGCGGTTATCAAACGGAATACATTTTTCATCGCAGGTAACAATTCGGTTCAAAATTCCGTCATTTGTGTGTCTGTTGAGCAGTGCAAGGCACGTCTCGACGCGTACTTCGCGCTGACGATCATTGAGTTCGTGGGGCACCCATTTGTCAAGCTTTTTTACCTTGACAATTTGACGCAAATGGACCAATATTGTTTTGACGCTAACGTCGAAAGCTGATGCTTATTCAGCCGTAGATTGTGTATCATCAGCTTTCACAATCGCCTTTAATTCGTCATTGTCGACCAAAGTCTTCGGATGACCGCGAGGTTCATTTTTCAGGTCGAAATTTCCAGAACGGAAGCGAGCAAATCAATAAAAGGTGGTGCGTTGGTTTGTAGTGTTAGCTCCGTAAACGTCGTTGATGTTGCGTGCCGCTTGTGCCGCGTTGCTGCCATGACGGTACTCATATTCCATAATTACTCGAATTTTTAACGTATCCATGATGACGAAAATGATTGAAATGCGATGAAAATGTAACACTAATCAATAAACAAATGACTAGTTTTGGAAAAAGAATTCCATGTTTTTAAAAAAAATTAATTTGAATTTAGAATTCTTAGCCAAACAAAAATTATTTTGATTTGAAATGGCCAGTACAGCAGAACGGCAATTTCATAGGTAAAGACCTATTATATTGAAATCAAGAAGTACCTGTGAAAATTTTAATAAGTATATATTTTTACCCTGTGCTACTACTATATTGCAGTAGGTATATTTGCTACTTCTTAGTTTTTTGCCACGAACACTCCCACGCGGGCGAAGCTGCGAGCAAAAGCTAGTAATTAAAAAAACATTTCACCTTACTTCATAAAACAAATATATTATATTATTTCACAATATTTCTCATTGCAGTACACATTTTTTTCTCAAAGTACTATCTAAAGGAGTTAAGTCACTTGAATTAATATATTAGGTAAATACAGTTAGTCAGTCATACGTTATTTATTATCATCAAAATATTCTTTCACCGAGTATTTAATACATTTTATTTATAAGCCATGTAAACAGATCTCTCTTATGCTTTTTTTTTGGTAAAGATTTTAGGCGGTTGGCTAATTTGTTATAGATGGATACGGCCATACAAGACACATCACTGTTGTACATTTTGACCCGTTGCTTTGGTATTTCTAATTTAAATTTATCTCTACAGCTTCTCGACATCGTTTTTGATTTTAGTATGAAATATTCGTCGCTATTTTTGTATACAAATACACATATTATTTCAAAGATAGTACGTAGTGTAAGTCGTCGAGTTTTGGGAAGGCACCTCGAAATGATTTTACATGTAAATATTAATCTGCTTCCATGGTCGGAGGCAACTTTTTTCATTATGATTTATGTAATTGAGTAATCCAACGGCACAACGTATTTAATTTTGACACAAATATGGCTTTATGAAATTTAGTAATTGAGGTTGATGATCGCCCAAATTATAATCTAGTCGGCTGGGAGGTTGATAATTTATTAACCTCCCCCCTTTGGAAGGTGGTTAATAACTAAACTGGGTCAATGTCTAGGGCGGAGTGGTTTTTAGGGTGGCGTACGTGTAACGTAACACAATTATCTTCTGTTCAAATATTAAACGAGAAATACTAAGTTATATTGTGGTTTTCTTTACACTGATTTCATTACAGATAAATAAATACCTAGTCTAGTCGAAATTTCGGACTTCTAAAATAATTATACTCGTAATATGCAATATTTGGACTCTCTAGAATTTAGATAAATTAAGAGGAAACACAAAATATCGTTCCAGTTACAATTTGAAAGAGAAGAACGCGGAATCCTCTTACGTCATTATAATGGATGAATGTTGGGAAAATATTCAGTAACCACTGTAAAGGGCTATGTGCAAACGCGCGACCGAGGACTGCGTATGGCTGTCGTGTAGGACGCAACACTTGGCGCTACACAATTTTCATACATTTTCCACGAATTGCCGCAACCTTCATGTATTGACGATTGTGTCGTGATCATAATGGACAAATGTTTTGATAAATTAGCTACCACCTACCACTTACAATTTTTATACATTTTGTTTTGCCACGAGTGCGTTTTACAAAATGTATGAAAATTAAAATAGCTTGTGAACAGGCTGTCACTGGCCTGTACCCACCGGTAGCTGTCGTCGGTCGCCCATTTGCACCGAGCTTAGTTAAACAGGTGTACAAAACCAGTATGTCTGTGTTTATCTCGTACTAGTTACATATACACCTGGCGTTTTCACATTGCTAAGAATTCTTAAACAAACCAATTTTAGACTTCAATTAATTGTGAATTTCTTTTTTTAAATATACTGCATCTGTATACATTTGTTTCAAGTAAAGCGAAAACACTGGTTTGAAAATAGAGCAAAAAGTAGAGCGCAAAAGGCGCTACCGAACGTAGTGGCTGTATTACCATGACCTATTCTCGGTTTTGTGTGCAACAACAATGCTTGTAAAATTAAAGATAGAATGAAATTGTTTTCATAAATAACTCGAGCTTCATAATTTTGTTTTGTTCCCACTATTCAGTAACATCTTCTTTGTTTATTACTTTCCAATATGAAATTGCTCTACTGTTAAGCCCCAAAGTTCTTAGGTAATAGTTTTTTCCTTTCCAACATGTAATATTATAAAGCTTAATTATAAAAAAATATTAATACTATAAAGCTTTAAATATATTTCTAGCTTTAACACGCGGCGTCGCCCGCGTAAATAGTAAATACAGTACGTATCCCACGAGAACACTACTTTTTTTCGGGATAAAATGTAGCCTTTGATGGATGGATTGTAGTATGGATTAACAATCCAGAGTTTAAACTCGTATCATACCAAACTTACTCAAAATCCGATGATTCACTAGTTTTTGTGTAAAAGAGTCGCAAACATCCATCCGTCCATCCATTCTCACAAACTTTCAATTTTTATAATTGTAGTATCTGGTAGAATAATACTTACCATATAAATATCTAAAATCTAAATATATTATATTAGTGCCTATTTACCTGGGCTGATTGATAACTGGCCGAAACGACGAACTTAAAAAAATGATACGCAAAAAAGGAATATTACATTATATTCTGGCATCTTTTTGAAAATAGAACCGCCAAATTTGAATTTAATCGAACTGATGGAATTTGTTTGAGAGGACGTAGAACTTTCTCTGTCGTAAATTTTCTTAACAATGGAAAGAAACGAAATTCGTGCGGTGATAAAGTTTTACGTTTTAAAAGAGAAAACAGCAACCCAGATTAAAACCAAGCTAGACAGTGTTTTAGGTAATTCTGCTCCTGCATTGAGTACAATTCACACCTGGGTAACTGATTTTAAACGTGGAAGACAGAGCTGCGAAGACGCCCACAGGTCTGGCCGTCCAAATGAAGTCACGAATCCGGACATGATCAAAAAAAATCACAAAATTGTATTGAATGATCGGCGCTTAAAGTTGCGAGAGATAGCAGAGATGGTGAGCATTTCATCTGAACACGTTTTTAATATTTTGCACCAACATTTGGGAATGAAAAAGCTTTGCGCGCGATGGGTGCCGCGTTTGCTCACTGTAGACCAAAAGCAACGTTGAGTGGACGATTCATCGGAGTGTTTGGCGCTGTTTGTAACCGAGATCCTAATGAGTTTTTGCGGCGTTATGTAACAGTCGATGAAACCTGGATACATCATTATACTCCCGAGACAAAAGAACAATCTAAGCAGTGGACTAAGAGCGGAAAACCTGCGCCGAAGAAAGCAAAAACGGTTTTGTCGGCCGGCAAAGTGATGGCGACTGTTTTTTGGGATGCTCGAGGGAATATTTTAGTGGATTATGTGCAAAAAGGAAAAACAATAAATGGAGAGTACTACGCAAGTTTGTTGCAAAAATTAAGTGAAGAAATCCAGAAGAAACGACCACATTTGGCCAAGAAATAAATTTTGTTCCACCAGGACAACGCACCTGCACACACGTCAATGGTTGCAGTCGCCAAACTCCATGAATTGCGGTTCGAATTGCTACCGCATCCACCCTATTCCCCGGATCTGGCCCCGTGCGACTTCCACTTATTCCTAAACCTGAAGAAATGGTTAGCTGGCCAGAGATTTTCATTAAATGAAGAAGTCATTGTTGCCGTGGACGAGTATTTTGAGGGGTTGGAGAAAACATTTTATCAAACTGGTGTAACGGCATTGGAGAAGCGCTGGACTAAATGCATCGATGTAGAAGGAAACTACGTTGAGAAATAAATTTATTTTAAATAGATTTTTGAAGTTTTTCTTTGTCGTTTCGGAAACTTATCAATCAGCCCTCGTATAATTTTAATTGTGATAGATTTTAGTTTTCATTATTGCATTTAACTCTAACAGATGTCTATAATAGCATTTTTGGCATCTAAAACTGCCGTGGGGCTAGGCAGCCGTATAGACTACGGAAGAAGTCGATCGAAACCGATGATTCACGAATCACTACATTTCCATATTATTTCTTTTTATATATTTGACAATGTTATTTGAAAAGACAGTTATAGATGACGAAAGCGCTATTAATTCGGTCCAGTGCTGTATCTTCATCGCTATGTTGGTAATAAATTGTTAATGTTGGCCACCTGTCTCATAAAATGTCACCTGCCGCTTCTTCACGTCAAATATTAATCATTGCGTCATTGTTTTTAAATTCATAAGGCTATTGACCTTAAAATTTAATCTAATTCAAGGCGGGTAATTGATTTTTTACTCGTTTAATTTCAGATTCAATTTTCTGGGGATAATTTCATGACGTACACATTAAGGTCATATGCGCTTTAATTTAGCATTAATTCCTGTTTTTTCTACTTTTCTCTATGAAAACTGGCTCTAATTGCGTTTAAAGTCAGAAGAACCATAAACAAAAACAGTGGCCAGTGGCTACCACAAATCACAGCGTGGCGCCTACCATTGCAGTATTTGTAGAGTAATTAAACTTTATGATGAACTCAGTGACTTAACCCACCAGAGTCTGGCCCTAAAAGGCACGGCTTCGTAGGGTTTGCTGTATGAATTATTATAACTGATACCGAGAAATCTATTCTTGGACGCAAATACCTTTCCTGGGCTTTACTTATCCTGTTTATTAGTTCTACCTTATAATGCGAATATTATTAAAAAGATAATTAATAATAAGGTACTATTTGGATTAAAATATTAATTTTGATCAATGTTTAAATTATTTCTAATGTAGAAGAATGAGAACCCACATAGAAGAGCGCAAAATAGAAATGCACATTTGCGCTATTAATAATATTATGTAAACAAATAATTAGTAGTCAGTTCTCGTCTTATACCTATATCTACTATAAATGGGAGACTGGGGACACTTGACCCCCCCTTTTGTTTTGTTTTCTTCTTTAATTTAAGGGCAGGGCCTTTGTCGGTGGAGCTTTCGCCACTTTTCTCTTCTCTACTATTACCTTCAGATCTATATATATAGCACATAACATTTACATTCTCTACAAGTTAACTAATATAGTTTTTCCTTGGCCTTCCCCTACCCCTCTTTCCTTCTAACGGGTGTCCCAATAAGAGTGCCCGATTTAAATTTGGCGCCATTTTTTTTCTGAGCTGTCATCTATGATTGTTCCGATTATTAAATATGGAGCGTTACACAAAAGAACAACGCGTTAACATTGTGAAAACCCATTACAAAAATGGTGAAAGCTACGCTGAAAATGTGTTTCAGTCGTGAAAGTGCACCAAATGTGTCAACAATTCGAAGAGTGATCAATAAATTTGAGGAAACTGGGTCGATTATGGAAGGCAAGTCTCCTGTGCGTCGGCGTACCGGTCGGTCTCTCGAAAACATCGCTGTAAACGAGAGTGTTGCCGAAAACCCGGGAACATCAATTCGGCATCGTTCACAACAACTCCAACTTTAGAGGAACACCACGCAGCGAATTCTAACGAAGGACCTTCACCTTCATCCATACAAGATTCAGCTGACCCAGGAGATTAAACCAGCAGACCATGCACAGCGCCGACAATTCGTTGAATGGGTGTGGAAGCAAAATGAACTGGATGCCGATTTTTCGAAAAAAATCATCTTCACCGATTAGACGCACTTTCTTTTGAACGGGTTCGTTAACAAACAAAATTGTCGAATTTGGGGCTTACAAAATCCGCACGTGATTCAGGAGAAACAAATGCATCTCCAGCGAGCCACTGTTTGGTGCGGATTCTTCGCAGGCGGCGTGATTGGGCCGTACTTCTTCGAAAATGAGGCTGGAAATGTTGCAACTGTCAACGGTTTACGTTACCGCACCATGATAACAGAGTTGTTGTGGCCCCAATTGGAAGGACTGGACCTGGACGACATGTGGTTCCAACAGGATGGCACGACCTGCCACACCGCCCATGAAACAATTCATTTATTGGAGGAAAAATTTCCGGACCGAATAATCTCCCGAAATTCCGATGTCAACTGGCCACCGAGATCTTGCGATTTAACGCCTTGCTACTTTTTCCTTTGGGGTTTTGTTAAATCTAAGGTCTATTCGAATAATCCACGAACAATTCCCGAGCTAAAGGCCGAGATCCAACGCGTCATCGGTGAGATAGAGCCGCCACTCTGTGAAAAAGTCATCGAAAATTTCATGAAAAGAGCAAGGGTCTGCCGCCAGAGCCGTGGCGGCCATATGCAGGATATTCTATTCCATACTTAATGGAACATGTGTACTTTATAACGCAATAAAAATATCACCTCTCGCTCAAAAAAAGATGTGTTTTTTCTTAAAATTAAATCGGGCAGTCTTATTGGGACACCTCTTATCATTCCTTTTAATATTGTCCTCATGAATGTGTCATGTCTTATAAGATGCCCAATCATCTTTCCTCTTCTATTTTCTAGAGTTTTTTTTATATAACCATTTGTTTTGTATAACCCTAATTTCTTTCATATGGTCCTGCTGGAAAAAAATTCACTGGACTACGTGGAATTTTTCTGGCTACAATAATCTGTGATAACCAACAAAATATCAGTTGAGAAAATATAACTTTACCTACTTAAAATTAAAGACGGAGTCGTACCAAGTAAGGGACACGTTTGATTCCCTATACAATTACTAAAGTTTTTTTTAATACGTTTTTTTAAACATATAAAAGCCTCATTTATTCCTTATTAGACCACAAAAAATTAAAACTAATTTCACCATAACATTTTTGACGCATCTTTTTTATGGTTTGGGACGCTTTGTTGTGTACTCTTTTTGTGTTGTGTTTCTTCTTTTTTTATATCTTAGGACTATAGAAATATTGAAATATTAATCAATAATTAAAAATATTTTAAGGGGCTAAAAATATTTTACTTGATCCAGGTGGGATCAAATCTCCTCTAATAAACCGTACCAACTCCATGCGTTTTGTGTACCCGGAAGTAGTTTTAAGCATTACGTCGATTGAAGGCGATTAAGATATTTAGTTCCAAAATAAGTGTTGAATCAGAATGAAAAAAATTCAAAATAAATATCATTTGTTGCAATCAACTTTTTAAAACCATTTAAAAGAGTGACATATCTGACGATTCTGCTCATTTGGAAAAGTTTGTGGGATCGTATACTAACGACACAGACACTGTTAAAGTAGGTATTGCCCATACAGGCTCTGTAAACTGAGTGAACCTACTACCTACACCTAGTTTATATATATTACCCATAATATCATAAGGATCAAGTGAAGAATCTCCTCTCGTAGGTAGGTAGTAAGTATTAACACTAATTACTATAATCTATACTTCTATCTATACAAATATTATAAAGAGGAAAGATTTGTTTGTTTGTTAATTAATTGCATTCAATAGGGTCCGAAACTACTGGGCCGATTTTGATGAAATTTGGTACAAATATACTTAGTGTTAGAACACTACTACTACTACTTCGCGCATTCTATCGACTACTTTTTATCGCGGCAAAATGTAAGTTTTGCGTGGAATTTGCGCGTTCAAAGCCGCGGGTAACATCTAGTACTAAACAAATGGACTAGGTAGTAACTTCAGCTCTACCTATTGAAATCAATACTCTGGCACGTAGGTAAAGTTAGGGTAGGTTAGGTTAGGTTACAAAAGTAGTGAAAGTTAAGACTCTCTCGAGGACGTGGTGAAGATACTTTAGAGTAAGCATATTTTGCGACCGTTGAAACTCAAAAGTTCACTTCCATAATGAGTGAAAAGCTTATGTGTCTCGTAACCCGCTTTTGGCTTACGATTTTATGTATTATTACTTATAAGTACTGACATTACAGAATTTTATGTTGTTGTTCCACTTTTCTTTTTAAAGAATTTTATTTAAAAAATAAAAATTGTACAAAAATATTCACACTGTACTTGCGATTTTAAATACCTACTCCATACCAAAAAATCCGGGCGGGTATAAAAATTATTAATTATAGTGGTCCATCATTTGATATATTATACTTGTAGTGCTGCAGTGGTATGGACGGGCTCTTACAAAAATGCCCCTTGTTCCTTGCTTCGGTGGCCATTTTTTTTTTTGTTAACGAGTGTAGTTTGTAAAAACCTTGTTCCTTGCTTCGGTGGCCATTTTTTTTTTTGTTAACGAGTGTAGTTTGTAAAAACCCTCTAAAATCTTTATTGCAAAGCAATTATCTTCCTATTATTGCCTATTTCATGTTAAATGTCACGTTTTGACATCTTTTCATATTTTCTCGACTTAGCTGGCTAGTACCGAATCTTGATTTTCCCTAACGTAATCATTAGCGCCTCTGTGCTAACTTCACACCTATGTTACGCAATGAAGACTAATTGAGACTTGAGACTAATGCAGTCAGTGACCCGTGCCTGAATTATGTGATTACCTGCAAGGACGTTTGCACAATAAGTAACCAAAACTAGGCAACTTATGTCACCTCTATTGTTTTATAATCTGAGATGTCACCTTATTATTTTAATTAAATGTGCATTTAATTAAAATAATAAGGTAATAACATTACGTGAATATAATGTGTGCTTCGCATCATTTTTAACTAACGTTTTGTTTGGTGTCGTTTGTTTATTGTAAACATTACATTCTTCTCACATTCATGTCGTAGATTTTTTCCAATGTAGGAATAAAATCTGGCGTACTGGCTAATATTAAAAACAAATCGAGGTGTTCGAAATTCGAGTTCATTGGTACTGCTTTTAAAAGTTGACCTATCTACTTTGTTGTCCTTGAATAAACGTATGTCAATCCGACGCATGACGCATCCAAATAAGTAAACAATCTTCAGCAATCAATCGATATACCTACTTATCGATATTTCGTGCAGGAAATACCTCGAATACTGCGTTGCGTGGTGTAAATTAATTAATGTATTCAATATGCCTCATTCATTGTTCTTTCGCCTTCGGAATTAATTTATTTCCTTGTGTTATAATATAAGGACTTTAGTTCGGATGATATTTGCCATCGTATTCGTAGGTTATGTTTAAGCCTTATTACATCTTATACCTGTAGGGTAGGGGTATAATATACAGGGTGATTTTTCGAAGTGGTCATGGTTATGGTACACAAAATCCAAAGCTATAAGGAATAGCGAAAAATGCCAGTTTGTTAAAAAAATATTTTCTTTAAGTTTGCCGCATGTTATTGCTTTCCAGAATTTGTTTCTTATCATAGCAACTCAATTCGATGGTGTTATATTACAAGGTGTGTATTTTTGTCCAAAATCAGTTGGTTCCTGGCTAAGGAAATTGATTTATCAAAAATCTAATGATGCCGTTTTAGTTTTTATCAAAGTCGGTCTCGCAACTCCTTTCAGCATTTTTCGCTATTTATAGTTTCAGATTTCTAACTTGAACTATTCACCTTGTATACTGTAAGTACCTAAGTACGGTTATGAATTAACCTCAGTTATATTTTGACCAGAATACAGATCCAATTAAATTTAAACGTAGACAAAAATATTAAATTCGATCAAATTAAAGTAGCATTACAGGGCGCTATTATTTTTTTTGTTTACATTAAAATTAAATTGAATCTGAATGGAGTAAGTATACATATAAAACGCGCTTTTTTAATCTCGTTTTAGAATAAAGGGCCCGTTTAAGTGGTGAATTGCTTCTAAGTTCTAATATGAACCTTAAACAATTACCCTGAAACCAAGCCAATTTACTATTTTTATTTTTGTATTTATTGTATGACTATTCTAGACTCGATTCAAACATTACAATCGTGGTACATAATGGTTACCATATTCATTATTCATGAATCTGGGTCGAGAATTTTATTTCAGGCGTTTTCAACTTTTCTCTGGCACTTGTGACTTGTGGCTGAGTGGTCCTTCAACCTTCGTCGTCTCTGAATCTCTATTTTCGTGCATATTTTTCGTGTTGAGTATAAGAAAAGTGAAGCCACTTGTATAATACGTTGATGCGACTCGAATTTTCCAATGTATTCGAAGTATATTAAAGTGCTAATCCGAATTAGAGTAAGATAGTATAGAGTTAATGAGACATAATCGTTCTACGGAAATAGGACGTTATCGAAGATGGTTAAAATGACAAGAGCATAACCTGCCCCTTTAGCCAAGATGCCATCGCTGATTGCGATGATGAAGTTAGAAATCAAAAGAGTATGGTATCAATTGGCGTATCGCGCGCTATGTCACTTAGCGAGCGTTATGTCAATCCCATGTAATTTCAATTTCGAAGATCGTCATTGTAGTTAACGATGGCATGTTGGCTAAGCCCTCAGCGTTATTAAGTTATCGCTACTTTAGATATTAAAATTGTATAGAATTGACTACAATAGCGGCCCTAACTAACCTTTAACTTGATATTATGTTTAGAAGAAGTTCTCATCAATGTTATTTTCTTTTAATAATTATTACATTATAATACCTAAGGTTTCAGAAAACATAATATCGTGAAGATACCTAAGGAACGTAAATATTATACTAATTAAGTACATTCGCGGACACTTGACTTTACTTTTGAATCTGATTGCGTAGTTATTATAATATTCTGCTCGAAGTGTGATACACCGGTCGGCGACTGTACATATAATTATGTCGTGAGTTGATTGGGCGCCATTATAAACTAGTATTTTTAGCCATCTAATTAAAGTGTCATAATTTGGACAATACACATTACATTCAGTAGGCCCAAATTTGGTGAAAATGCAAATATTAACAAGATGTAGCTAAATCATCGTGTAGGATATTATGTACGCTGTTATGCAATACTGTGTCAACCCACAAAATTACTAAAATCAAGATGTTGATACTAATCGCTGTCTTGTCTTAACACTATTTTGAAAATTATAGTTTATCGCCGATAAACTATAATTTTCAAAATAGTGTTAAGTGAATTAAATCATTTTAATACTGAAAAACTGATAAAAACTTTTGACACCTAGTTGAAATTCTCCTTAAAATAAATTTAATTAAACACGATTGTCTCAAAATGGCAATCTAGAGGGTTGATACAGTATTGCATAACAGGAGGCGTCCTTATATCTTTATGGTCAATCATCTGGGGGTACGGTTAGTAGTTAGTACCCACCGCCAAGACGAGCAACGCGAAGCGCAAGGGCTCTTCTACCAGACTACCTTTTCTAGAAGCTCTTCGTCGATTTCTAATTATACCACATAAACGAAATTTTCGGGATTGTGTCGAGTAGTAACGTTTTAATTGCATAGCTCTTATACTTCAGATTTTTCTTGATATCTAAAAACTCCTGATTTTAGTCACCGACTCACCGATGATCATCAAAATTCAAGTATTTCCGAATGTCCTAGAAAGGTGAAATTTTGTATGTAAGCTAGTATTAGTTTACAAACAACATAAAAATAGTAAAAATTGGAACTTCTATCCCCTTAAACTAGGGAATTGAAGTTTGCATGAAACTTCCACAAATTTTGACGCTAGAGGACTGAAGACCCATGTTATGAAAAATAAAAATATTGTCATAAGCCCAAAAATATTTGAAATCCCACAAAAACATTTTATGTAAAATGATGCCAAGACGAGTCCAAATAACTCACACTGTCAAAATGTTATCAGATCTCATGTAAAGCCAAGCTTCTGACTCTACGGCCTATATATATATATATATTTTTACAAATATAACTTTTTGGCAACATTTAACATGAAAATGTTTTTTGTAGGATAATAAATTACTGAATATTTCCTTTCTTTAAATATAAATTCTCCATATTTGTAAACCACGGAAAAAAGTATTTTGCAGTTTACATACGGAATATCATGTATCTTCGTAGGTAATCATTCTTATCTTCATTAAAATAAAGGTTTTTAAAGGTTAATGAGTATTTACGTTCAGAGCTAAAATATATTAAATGCATAATATTACAAATTACCTACAATACACGCAGTACGAACCTCAGCAATAAAATTAAAAATATTAATACAATTAGGCCGAAGCCTCTGAAAAACGTATTGTAAACTTTTCTTTTTTGGAGGAATTTTTTAGATTATTATAAAACCCCATACAAATCTTACCTATTCTTCTACTCTTTTTGTGAGTCATCCAGACCTTAAAGTAAAAACACAAAAATTCAACCCTTCACATGCATTGAATCAAAAAACTCTCAACTCATGTCTCACGTTCAAAAGAAACAAAACTGGAGTAACGTATCTATTTATAGCGGCCGAGTGATTCCGTGTCAATAGGTCATCAACTCTTTGTTCGGGAAATGCGAGCGTGGCGCCTCCCAGTCGAGCTGTAATGAGCTAATAAACTGCTCAAATGGGCCACAGGTTCATCGCAAAGGTCAACCACGTCAAATGTCCCTGATATCATCCTGCGAAAATGTTACGCAGTTGGTCTGGCAGACGTAAAGATCCTGTTTAAGTAGCTGAGCGCTTCTTCGTCGATTCACGAACTAATAAACTGCAAAATGGGCTGCAGGTTCATCGCGAAGGTCACTGGGATTAGCACTTTAACAAGTACGTATTCGTAAAGTTATCGAAATAGAATTGTTTGAAAATCATGACAGCATCCGTCCATACAATTGACATTCTATAACGTTAATAATTTGTAGTTGTCAATTGTTCCTGCTTGGGCTACAGGAAATCAAATGTCCCCGATACCATCCTGCAAAAATGTTATGCAATTGGTATTGTCTGGACTAAAAGATGCTGTTGAATTACCAGAAGTCTTCGAAGCGTCTTCTAGTGGAGACGCATGCTAACGAAGTAGCTTTTTAGTTGTCAATGCCTGAGCTAATTAAACTGCAACAAAATGGCCACAACTCCACAAGTTAATCGCAAAAGGTCAGTGCTGACGGGTGCTTTATAAAATGTCACAGATATCATCAGCACTTGCGGAATTAAGCTGTTTCTTGCACGCACAAAACCTTTGTCTGGAAGAAAAAGGCCAAATACGTTACTTGGACACAGATTAGTAATGTTTAGCCTTAAGCTAGCCATACACGTAAGGGTTCACCTGACAGGTTTGCCTGCACAGTTATACCTAAGTAAGCTATACCTAGTCAGGTAAGCCTGAGCTGATACTGTATGGAAACCTGCACAGCTGTGCAACATACAGGCTCAGGCTTAGTGTAACACCGTGTGTTAGGTATACCGTTACGTGTATGGCTACCATTAAGAATATAATAAATATAATATTTTGATATTTTTGGTATTTACCTATGGTATATACTACGTTCGTAATAGGTATATCCCACTAATATTATAAATGTGAAAGTTTGTGAGGATGAATGGACGTTTGTTACTCATTCACGCAAAAACTACTGAACGGATTTCGATTAATTTTGGTATGGTAGTAGTTTAGGCTCTGGATGAAAACATAGGCTACTTTTAATCCCGTTAAAATACAGTGTTACTTTGGGACACAGCTAGTATATAATATATTCCTTGCTATGGCTATAGGTAATAGGGTATTGCGTCATTCCATTTCTTTAAAATTTGGCACATAATATCAATGTCAGAACTCGTAACTCGTGACTAAGTATGTACTCTGCTAAAGTTTATCAGCGTATTTGCGACACGTATCTGGCAAAAAGTTGACAAACAGTTAAATAATTTTTTGAACCAAGTGAAAGTTTTAAATTACATATTATTAATGTTATCTTAATGTAAAAGTAATTCATACCACCATCTGAGTCCGCGGCTTTGTCTGAGAGATCTCTGTATAGCTGGCAAGGGAGATAATAAGTTGTTATTGAAATATTACCTTAATCTTATTTTATTATTTTCGAGAATAATATTTAATTTTCGAGATAATAATTACGGAATCTTATTTTCGAGACCGTCGATACAGTCGTGTTGGCCCAAAAACTTTTTACTTATCGCTACTCCCTAGATGGCCATACCTGCAGCTACTTCTAATTACGAATTGACAAAAAACATGCAAACATTAATTTGAATTAAATTATAGGTGGTACGATTGTTTCAAAACTACAAATGCAAATTACAAATTTATTTACCACAGTGCGTGATAAAACATCTGAATTCAGGAAGTCATAGTAACGTAATCTCTTTACACGAGTGATAAAGTCTGACATTGAACCACCTGAAATGTTCCGACTATTTCTGTTGTTTTAGTGTCCTATTTCTAAATATTGTGTGTCCTTACCTAGTGGCTAGTACATATTATTATAGGTAGGTATAGTAGGAGAAACTGGGGACACTTGATCGCCCTTTTCGTTTTAAACCCTTATTTCTTACATTTGGAAGTCCTGTTTAAAAAAAAAATTACACTGGAACCAATAGAATAATATCATTGAAAAAAATATTAATTTACATACAAAAACTAAAGACGGAATTGTACCAAGTGTCCCCTGTACCCGTCCGTCCGTCGGACCGTCATAAGTCTGTTTGTCAAGACTCTTCATTTCGGGAACGCGTAGAGGTACAGAGTTGAAGTCTCTTGAAGCTCCAAGTTAGCGTTAAAAAAGCTACGGCTGTTTTTGCCATATAAAACCGCATATTTTGACACTCTTAAATGAATCAAAATTCATAGGGTACTTCCCGTTGACCTAGAACTATCAAACGCTATAAGGCAAGTAACATCGTTATGTATAATGTACATATTATACCACAAGTACAAGAAAAAAATTAAAAAACTATAACCCGACTACGTAAAAAAGGGGTCTAAAAAGGCCGAAACAAGAAAATAATTCAGATAGAAATCCAGAAATGCATAGTTACAAAAATGGTCAAAGTATAACCGTGGTCGCACCCACTAATGGCATCTAAGCGTCAGTTCACACCGAAATGCGACGCGTCTAGGTATGGTTGACCCTAAGGCCTAGAGAAGTTTCTAGAATTATACCCCAAGATAGAGGAGATACAGCAGGCTGCGATTTGACATCTACTGTCCACGGCTCTACCTTATACCTACCTAATAATTCATCATCATCAGCTCGTTTACTGCTTGACAATTCAAATAATCCCTTAATTATTATTTTTTTACATTGTTATTTAATGTCTATAATAAATTATATTTATAAAATGAAATATATTTTATGAAGGTAAAATAAGATATTTAAAATGATATATTTATAGTCTTAAATTACTTAATGTTCGAAAATTCTACAGTTGTATTTTGACATATTTGTGCAAGCACACGACAAATGTGTAAAATATATACAATATATTTGTGGTGTGATTGCCAAGACCTTTCTTTCGAAACCAAACACGTGATGATTATCTCGGTTTAAATTTTTTTATGTTAGAATCTGAGGTTCAATTTTCGAAATACAAAATTTGGAAAAAAATATAGCGTATGCTGCTACCCGCGGCATTTTTACGAATCTATTGACACCTCATTTATTAAAATCGGACCAGTAGTTAAGTCGCTAAGAGGGAACATGCACACATACATATGAGGAAGACAGGGTAATAAACATGCCTACAAATATCGTACTATATTGAAGTACTGGCTCTCAAACTTACACGTGGGATTAATGTGGGTATAGCGTGGGTAGTGTTGGTTTCAAAATGAAAAGGCAAGTATCGACATTACTTCACATTTATTCTCAATAGTAATAAAACTAAACACTTCACACTATTTTAATCATTTTGCACTGTCTATTATAATAATAACGACTCTGCACTTATCTCACACTACTTACAATACTTTGCACTTATTTTTAATATCACTTTTTAACAAGAACACCGATAGTGCCCGAGGCGAACCTCTCGCCACGACGGCTGGTAGTTTAGTGTTCCGTGATCGTTCCTTGGAGGGAAAACGTGATCACCTCCCCACCAAACCGAACGCGCAAGCTCGTCAGACCGGACTCTATCAACACCAATCAAGATGGCGCTAGTGTTCTCGCCAATTATACTTCCGCACTATTGACTCTCAGTCAATTCAGCAGTTAAAATATTAACCGCTTCGACACATACATACATACATACATACATGGACTGCCAAAATCATAACCTTTCCTTTTGGCTTCGCCGTAGTCGGGTAAAAATCTGAAAACTGCACATTTGTATCACTACAGACCTAGTATAAAATAAAGTTGCTTTTTTTGTCTGCACCTACGTATGCTTAGATCTTTAAACCTACGCAACGGATTTTGATGCTGTTTTTTTAATAGATAGTGATTCAAGAGGAAGGTTTATATGTATATACATATAATGCATAATATAGTAGAGAAACACTGATAATTTTAGAGGTTTCTAATGTCCTAAATAAACACATTTTTTGCGCTTACATTGCAAACGCTAATTCAGTCTCGACAAAAACTGTGAGACTCGATTCCTGAATTATTTATGATGTCCCTACTTTGTCCGGAAACCTCAGTGGGCGAGTTATACGACTCGCTCTTGTCCAGTTTTTATACTTAAGGGCTATGGAAATATTCAATAAGTAATCAACGATTAAAAATATCTTAAGGGGCACTTGGTCAAGGGGAATCGAGTCTTCCCGAAGTCGGAACTGTACAATGCGCGCTCGAGAGTAGTTTTAAATACTATAAAAAAAACAAAACATAAAAGGATTATTACTAGGACATTACATAATAATGAAACAAATTAATCATAAAAGGAATTATTACTAGGTTACATAAAAGTCGATTAAGTTTAACATTTTTTTAATTAAACGAAAGTCAAATAGATAACGATTCTGTATATGTGTTATACTCGTACTAACCGGTTTTATGCCTGTGCTGAGCGCGCCGGGCGCGCGTCAGTACTCACTACGCAGTGCAGCGCGCGCAACGCACGCTCATGATCATGTCTCACACACCTATGTACACCACTACACACCTGAATTATAATGTACAATAATTACTTGTGTAAATACATTTTATTGTTAATTGTGAAGCGACGACTGGACGGCGTATGGTAAAACTTGTACAAGTTTATATTGCGCCGAAATATGTGACGATTCTACTCACTTGGAAATTCTACTAGTTGACTACCGACATAGAAGCTGTAAAACTAGATATTGCCCAAACAGGCCTTCTAAATTGAGTGTACCTAGTCTCTCCGTACAAAACAGTCAAACTATATTTTCATTGTAATTTGGCTATTTGATTTGTTATTAATTGTACTATGACAGCTATGTTAATACTTAGATAATTTACACAAATGTCCGTCAGTTACCGTACTTCGTAATTCGTATAATGTGATCTATCTCACGGAAAACGTACAGCCTCTAAATCAGCATTTTTATTGAAGTCCGTTATGCGGAGTAGGCGTTAAAGTAACAAACCATTTATCTTCACACACTGCGCTATTTATGTTAGGATTGAGAACTACCTTTTCCAGCTTAAAACAAAGGTTAACTTAACTTGAGTCCTGTCAAACAATACGCGATTCAGGTTTTTGTACAATGCCCCGGATGTTGGTTTTGCACTAGATGATTTTACCCCACATCCGGACAAACGCGAGTCACTAAAACATCGCAAACAGCATCGTCCATTGCCTGTTGCGAAGGAACACAAGGCTGTCTTTGTGCTAAAGGACGCAATGTATCGGCATTCGGCACACATCCTTGTAATGATAATGTTGATTTAATGCACCAGTGAGAAAAGAGGTCGCATGCATTATGATAATGTGACGTAGAACGAGTTCTACACGGGCTTAATTTATATCGTATTAGTACGGCTTCCCTGTTTTAGTACCCACTGGCCACTACCCTTCCACTAAGGGAAAGTTTCACAATTTTGTGAAGCATAACTTATTCGGAAGTTTTGTCTTGAAGAAAGTTTTGTCTTGAAGAAGAATATATCGAGCTTATAGAGACAAAACATGCAAATAAGCTATCTGACACTTATACGTAGATTATGAAACAGGCCCTAATGGTCTTAAGTTATAGGGAACATAACTGCGCTAACAGGATTTTGACATGTGGTTTCAGATTTATGTGCTAATTTGTCGATTTTTGTACTTTTAATATTGATTAATTATTGTACATTTGCGGATTTAGAAATGCAAATAATGTTGCTCTAAGTAAGCGAGTAAGTAACTAATTTTAATAAATAATATAATGATTAACTACCTGTCCCAACTCCCAATCATTGGTAGATCGCAATTAGCACAATAACATAATATGTTAGGGTTGCCTTCTCTGAAATTGGACAACCCGGAACAAAGAGCATGTCATAACCCCGGATTTTGGAGCGCAAAACCCGGACATATAAAAAGGTTTTTCAAGTAATAAAAATACCTGAAAAAAAAATCATAGGCTAAAAATTTTATTGTGTAGGTAAATAAAATCATTCAATATTTTTTTAAATGTAACAAAAATATTCTTATTATAGTTTGTTACAATTTTTCAGCTATTTGACCCGTTTCTCAGCAGGTAAATTTAAGACTGTTTACATTAAAAAGAAAATGTTCTACTACTGAGAACAATTTTCCCTTATTTGACTGCCATAATAAGGGAACAAATATACAAAAAAAAAACAATTTGAACGAGTAAAAAACTACAAAATATACATAAATAATAATCTATTTATAAACTAATTAATTACATCAATATTCCAAAGTTACACAATAATTACTTGATAATATTTTTATTATTTCTGCAAAACAAAACTAAAAAAATACCCCGCACTAAAATGCCTACAAAAACCCGGACAGCAAATGAAGTCCGGACCGGACGCTCCTCGGACGCTCCTCGGACGCTCCTCGGACGCCCTCTAAAATAGGAGAAATCCGGGGAAACCCGGACGGATGGCAACCCTATCATACGTAATACGCATCTATTCTTGAACTTGCTTTACCAAAATCCCCTTGGATTTAGGTAAATCAACGTTCGTCGATAAACTAGTCATTATTCAGTCCGCCAGTGTTTGCGTTACCGTTAATTGTTGGTAATTATCGTTAATTACCGGTACGAAACAATTGTACACCGTTATTAGACTCTTTTTCTATACAACACTATACATTACAAATGAAAAATGCTCTTGTTATCAAATTGAAGAAAATAAAAGAAAAACTTGACTTTAGCATCACGCAAACCAAAATCATAATAGTAGTATAAATAATATCGTAAAAGAAAAGGGGTCAAAACGTACCCAAATATTAAATTCGACCAAATTAATGTATCATTGTATTTCTCGCTTTTAATAGCGTATTAACTGTCGATGTTTTTTTTATTTACAAAAAGATTAAATCCTCTTGATATTATAAGATGTAACCTAAATAAAAAAATAATTACATGTATTAAGTAATTATTTGACATGGTTTTCTCTTTGTTTCAGTCGTGGTGGTTGTTGACGACCGTCCAGTGTGCGTGGAAATCTGTGATACTGCCGGCCAGGTAAGCAGCCGGCCGGGTCTTTAAAATGGCCACATTAAGTGAATCGTACTATGAAACGTCAACTTTTGAAATTCGATATGATCTTGATCATCAACTATTCAAAATTCAATGGTGTCAATATTTTTATCGATATAGCAAAATAAATGTAGGACAGGACATCCCTGTTTAAGGAGAGAAAAATTGAAATATAGGTCTTATGAAGTATTGTTAGTCCTATTAAGCAAAATACGTAGGTAACTCGCGGTGAAATTAGGGCTTGGTTCATGCTTGGTCTCTATGAGACAGTATCTATGAAACAGTTCTATGAGAATGAGCATGGACTAAGCTCCAAACCAACGTATTGAAACGAGGTTTAACGCTGAGCTTCGGTTTAAGAATTTTAAGACATGTCTGTCCCATTCTAATTTTGAAAGAGAGAGAGAGATATCAAATTCAAGTGTAGCTATAAGCGCGTTTAATAAAACTTGGTGTAACCGGGGCTAAGTCTACCTAAATCTAAATTCTAAATAGTGTTCTATAGATCTCTAAAATCTAAAGTTCTAAACTCTTAATCTATGTACCTACCTATTTTAAATAAGAAATGTATTCTACTCGTTGAATTTGTTTTCTTAAAATCTTATCATCCTCTTCCACATTAATTTGGAATATAGTATACTATAATATAGTACTATAATGTAGTAATATGTAAATTTTAATTTGCAAACTATTTTATTACATCTTATTAAAAAGCAGGTGCAAATTAAATTCCCACGCGCTTCCTTTTGCCGTGTATTGTTAGCTCTACATCGGCTCTAGCTACAATCATTCACAATAAAACATGAGCAGGTAAAGAAATTATATTCCTAGATTTTATGGAGACTCGATAGCAGATGGTGTATTGCACGTGTCTAATACTGTGTCACCTGGTGTTGTCAGTTTGGCACCTGCGATCGCACGCTGAGAACAAGGCTACCTCACGTACTACTATGTACACGGTAAAGTTGACAAACGTGACACATTTCGACCTTATTGCTATCCTAATAAGGTTCAAAGTGTCCGTCGCAGCTGTGAAGTCGCCGTCAAACCCGGTGTACCGCATTTCGACCTTAAAATTATATCAATAAGGTTCAAAAGTGGAAACTACAAAGCCTATTCATATAGGCCGACTCAGCATTTTTTGCCCGAAACGGTGTTTGGCTTTCAAAGCTACTTCTTTTACTTACGCATTTATTTGTTTACATAGAGAAATAAACATCCGATTTGAAATTCCAAAAAAATCGTATATAAAGTCTGAAACTAAGAATTAGGCATGTTTGACAGTTATTGGCTAAAACCATTTAAATCGGACCAAAACTAGCAAAAAATATTTACAACTAAATATAAAAAATACTGCGAATACTCGTAGTAGCTTCTAACACCTGCACATAACGGTCGAGACGGTCTGACGACCATCCAATTATAATAATTTGTAAATTTTTAAACTTTCTTTATTAATATTTATATATTTGACGCATTTCATTGTATCTTCGTAATTATTTCTAATATAATATGTATATAGATTACAAGGTAAGTAGGTACTTATTATTTATTACGCCTATTTGGAAAAGACTAAAGTCAAGCCAAGTGCAAAACAACATATCTAGCAGTGGTGTTCAATGTTTTCAAAGCATGAAGGATAATCGCCCCATCTACATTTAATACAGTGATTCCAAAAAAAATTAGATATTCAAGGAGTGTATCAGTATAAGAGCGTATAAGATCTGATCTTAAATTTTGACCAGATTATAGATAATAGAATTTGAGAATTTTATAGATAAAATACTTAAATTCTATTCACTTCAGCATATACTGCGCAGCGGGCGCGTGACCTTCAAAGCCGGCGTCTTGTACGGCAGTGTACGGTGTCCAGTGTCCACTATCCATACGTAGTGCAAGTTGTCAGGAAATGTTAATCATGTTATTTTTCTGTAAATTAATAATTTTTGTGTTAGGCAATTTGTAATCTGTCATTATCTAATAATAATATTATGTAATATTGTAACCTAATGTTGGGTTAAATATTTCATTCGGATAAAAATACAGTCTGTATAATTAGCATACCATCGTAACATGTCCAACGCCTTCGGCAGTTATTGTAATTGCACAACCGTTTTTGTCCATTTGATATCGCAACGAAACTGATTCAATTGTTGCATTTTTATGGCACAACTTTCACATTCTATGGTAGTAAATTTAAATTTTTATACGACAATTTCGATACCTAATTTACTACTTTGAAGTTCAGATAATACCGCCTTAGAGTGCACAAAATTCTTGTACTTTGAGTTAAATTATAAGACTATAAAATAGTAATCAAGAAGGAAATTTTATTGTTTGCATATAGGTAAGTGTAGGCCGCAAGTATGGGTGACCTATTGAATTTTGAACTGAGTTATCAGTAAAATAGCATTGTTATGTCTGTCTCTTTCGCACTAATTCTTTTGTAGAACTTCAATGCGTAACTATAATAAACACCATAATAACTGATACGTGCGTGCGCAATGCGCATGAAAGAATGCGTGCATGTGAACATCATACATTAAGCCCTTGACTTCGATGGTGTAAAACCAAACTGTTGATTCCCCGGAAACCGTACATATTGCCGAGAAAAGTATTTAACTTTATTTAGCTATGCTAAGATTTTGCTTACGATTACGACGCCGTTTTAGTTATACGTGCAGTTGAAAATCTGTCCACTTACGAATCCTACCAGTTGCGACGGAGGGAAAAACCGTACAAACATACTTGCATTAACAAGACTTGTATAATTTCCAGGACTCAATGTCCGAGCTGCGCGCGCTCTGCTACCCCGGTACCGACGTGCTGATGCTGTGCTTCTCCGTGGTGCGGCCGGAGACGTTCCGCTCCGTGGCCGAGCGGTGGACGAGGGCCGTCGCGGGGGTCAACGCTCCCGTCGTGTTGGTAGGCACGCAGGCTGACCTGGCGCTCGATGGACGGGTCATACAGAATTTGAGAGTAAGTGTTTTTTTTACAAATCTTGGTAGTGACCGTACACAGTGTTTTAGAAATCCTCAAAATCGGACGTCACTAAGCTAAGCCCATAGGTCGATGGCGTCATGTATTCCAAACCTAAGGGTAAACCTCCCGTGTGCGCATTTTACTTAGTCTTTGAGATAAATAATTTGGAAGATTTAAAGTTAATTTATTATAAAGTCATCAATTAATAAAATTAATTTATTATATCAATTGCGAGGCGTTGTAAATTTGTTATATATACTTTGTTCGATACACCAGTCAGACGCGCATTTCTTGTACTTTATTACGTTTCTACGATTTGAGTACTTTTAGAGATATTTAATGTATACGCATTTGTTTTTTGTACTAAAAAATATTTTGTCATCGCTCCTTTGTACAGTATTTTTTTCTTTTGCCAATTAAATTAGGGACGGGAGAAATAAGCATTCTTTGTTTTTAAGAGCAAAGTTTCATATATACCATTGATTTTACAAACAAACTGAGCAGTCTACAGAGGATGAAGTGGAAAATAAGTGAAACTAAGAGCAAAAGTTAGGTTTTCATTACCGTGTAAAGCTGGCTGCCTAACACAATAATATTATTATAATGTTCTCCAAGTACCTATTCCTCGTTCATGAATCATTGCCGAAGTTTGAAACGTTATAGAATTGTTTTTAACAAAAATACTGTCAAATCCCATGTCTAAAGTCTTGCATACAGTTTACCAAAAATCCTTTCAGACAGTATAATTTTTGTTAATTTGATATTACCTATAGCACATAGCTTATAAAAACTTAATTATTTTATTCCAGTCTCGAGGCGAGCACGCAGTCACCGATGCAGAGGCAAAGGCTCTGGCGTCTAAAATAAACGCGGTCTACGTTGAAACCTCGGCGAAGACACGGAAGCAGTTGAAGGACGCTTTCGACGCCGCAATCTTGGCTGGGTTGCCAGTCATTCAAGCCAAAAGACCACTGTGGAAAAAGTTGTTATGTATAAATTGATTGGCTGATTACATAGTATTTATCGAACGAAAATGGAAAATTATTTTGTTTTACACAAATATGAAATGACTACGCGATAGGAGAAAATGTCGAGGTCGTTGGTTTAGTCGAAAAATAAATGTACATGTAAATAGATCTATGATTTTGTACCAAAAATAATAAGTGACTACGTCATAACGCTTAGATAGCAATTTGACTAGACTATGTATGACTTTACCGCTTATACACATTTATCTAAGTAGCACAGTAGCAGGTAGGTACCTACAGTAGGTAGGTATGTATGTTGACAGTTTTGATGACGAATATAGGCAGAAAGATGAGAGCCGTGAAATCTTACTGGTTTCTTCAGAAAGCGTGTGACTTCTTTTCCTAGTTATTTTTACCGCAAAATCTTTACCTACTCCTACCTACGCTTTTACGTTAATATGATAAAACCGTAGATATGCCATCGAAAAACGACTAATAGTTATTTGTGTTCGACATTGCAAATGAACTTTTCCAAAGCCTAGAATGTTAATTAAAATTTAGAAACTTAACTTTTAAGAAAATTACGTATGAATGTGCCTTAATATACCTATTTGAAAATGTATGTATTGTTGGTGATAATTACAAGAAATGTTATATTAATAACGTTAATTACACGTAATATTGGAAAACGATGTAATCTATAATCACGATAATTAAATATATTTGTTGATAAAGGAAGTCGTTAAATAGTGCATGTATGTTAAAATATGTTAAGTATACAATTTTGTATATTTTGCAGCGATATAGTTAATTAAATTACATTCTACTTGAAATAGAATTAATTGAATCGATCTAAATATCTGTTCATTATAGTCGATGGAATTTCAATTAATTTCAAAGTAACAAAATTAAAGATGAAAACTTTGACGGGCAAAAATTAATGACGAAATAAAACCATATATATAACTCAGTAACAACAAGACTGTGGCTGAAACATCTGCTATTTTTATAAAGCATTATTAGCAAATCTATTATTTATTCACCTATGCATTTCACACATTTCCTAATATGCTACGTAGCAGTGGCGTGGGGTTCCTATAACTCTATTCCTATCGGCTTCACTTACCACTTATCTTTTGAAGACCCCTTATCCAAATCTATTATACAGGCTAGGGCTTCCCTATGAAGGAGAACCAGCCTACGCGACTGCAACGTAGTGATGACTAGAGCCGTTAGGATTTGGCTTAAATAGCGGCATGCCTATAACACCCGATTGATCTGTAAACAAATTACTGTCAAACTATTATGGTGGCAGAGTGCCACCACTTGCAGTGCTTTAATTTATAGGTACTACCTATAATAATTTCCATCAAGTGGTAGTTCTGAGTTGGTACCTACGTCATAATATAAAAACCGATTGATTTGACTAATGCAATTTATTTTCATTTTGTTGAATAATTATGATTTTCGACGTCATTTCAATTACGATTATTGTTAAATGTTGTATAATAAAAATGAAAATTATAAATTTTATTGTTTTAGTGTATGATTTATGATAATACAATTAATCAAATGAATTGATGTATATTAAAATGTTTCTGTTAATAGAGGCATGTGGATGTTGTTTGGATACTGAACACGAACTGATAATAATTATATTTTTACTATACAATTAGTATTTTTATTGTATCCTATCTATGCGTTAACACTTTTTCTTAGCAATAAAATATTACATAATAATGCGAAGGGAACAGGCGGTAGAATGGGCGGCACGCAGATTTTGTTGGCTTTGTATGTTGTATCCTTTAAAAAAGTAAGTAGTTAATAACAGAATATTTTCATAAAAAACTAATTTCTAACGATTTTAAAACTTATACGTATTTAAAGGAACATTTTAAGTGTGGGTAGCACTATAATTGACCTAAACACAGTGAGCAAAAAATTAGTACTCAGACCTAAATATTATATAAAAAGTAATGACAAGGAGTTTTGCCGGAGAATTCAATGGGTGACGTTGTGGATTTTGTATTTTTCATAAATTTGTGTTATTTCGGTTCTTAAGGTGTAATATTGGTAGAATATTAACCATTAAATATTCGTTAACGTGAACAAGTGTGGGCAAGTTACAACTTCTAAAAACGTGCTATTTTGTGTATTTCTCCAAAACTCCCTAGGAACTTTCAGTAAAGCTTCTACCACTTTACTGAATCGACTGACATGACTCATTGACTACAATGACTATTTATATGGATTTTGACTAGACTTTAGACTTGACGATTTAGGAACACGGTTGAAAATTGAAACGGAAGTTCAATTTCCCGCCTTTTTAACTTGACAATGGCAAATAGTTATAAGCCGATGCCATATATTAAAAAAAAGACAACTGACATTTGACACTTCCGATTCAGTTTTGACATTGTCAATTTTTAATTGGCGCGAAGGCGAAGAAAATGCACAAAGTTTAGTGTCTAAGTTAAAACAAAAACTTGTTTTATGTTGTTTCAACCATTTGTAATAATTAAATGAGCTGTTATGGTAAAAACTTCTTTATTGTAATTTCTCTTTTAAACATTTTATATTACCTACTGACTATTGTGATTAAGCAAGAACAATATGACCGAAGAAGATAATTTCACAGAAGTCGATGTATCGGATGTAATAGAAGATACCGAACATTTACTTGAGGACGATTTTAATATAAGTGAAGCTACAAACTTGCAGAACAATGTCGAAGAATCAGAAATTGCCAATATTGAGAACCAATTAGAAAAAAAAGTACAAAGTGCAAACAAGAATGAGTCTGTTCGAACGACAAAACTACCAGTGGGCAGAATTAAAAACATTATGAAAATGGACCCTGATGTTCATGTCATAAGCGCTGAAGCTGTATTTCTTGTAGCAAAGGCAACTGTAAGTATTGTAATTTTATTATCTACTATGATCAGTTTACCAGGAGGTTTCTTATGTTTAAAATAATATAATTGCAAATACAACTAATAAAATATATGTTTAAAAATTTTGAATATTGAGTTATAAAGAGTAGAAAATCGAACTTAAAATGAAAACAAACCACAGTAAATTGTAAAAAAAAAAACTCATTCTATTTCATTATTTTGCTGTCTGGTGATAGTGAATGTTTGAATTTATTATATTTTACAGGAAATGTTTCTTGAAACAATTGCAAAGGAGACTTATGTGTTCACATTGCAGCAAAAGAGAAAAACTATAGCCAAAAAAGACTTGGATGTAGTTATTAATAAAGTGGACTGCTTATGTTTTCTAGAAGGTGCTATGGACTTTTAACTTGACATTTAAATTGAGGTATAGATTGATAATAAATAAGATTTGGCATGAGCCACACATTGACATTTGAGTAACTAGATTTCAAAATCGACCAAGTCCAGATAGGTTGACAAATGTTCAAATGACAAATCGTTTTTTTTTGTTTTTATTGTCAGCTCAATAATGTTGCCACATGTTACTTGGATAGGGATCTTTATTATTCATACTATATCCTTGTCTAACATTTGACTTATGTAAACGCAACGATTTGTCTAAAATATTAATATTTTGACTGGATTTGTTTCCTTTGTAACAAAACAAGCCAAGTCCAATGGATTTGGCTCATTTTGAAAAACACATGTATTGGATTTGGTTTAGTTTGATAAAATGATTTTGTAAAGGGCCGGACTAAGAGATTAAGGTATAAAAGGGAGATTATTTCACATAACTGGAATGTAGTAAAAAAAAGGTGGTATTAACCATTTTTGTGAATTTTTTTAAATATTTATTTTTAGTATTTTAATAATCTTATAATCAAAGTAATAGTAAGTAGTAATCAAATTACAGAATGCAGAGATGCTTTTATAAATGACGAATGTTTTGAACTAGACATTAAATAAGTTTATCTAACATTGTATTAGTGGTATTTAGTGGACTGTAACATGCATATAAAGGTACAAGAGAAAAATCATATCATACAAAATTTAACATTTCTTCAATTTCAAGTTCACAACATTCGTCATTCTCTTGAGTGTGAAGGTATCGGTGATCGGTAGCGAGAACATTTTTATAAAACTGTAGCTCTTCCAAGTCAGCACACTCTGGGCCATAATGTTTGGTTAGTAAATTTTGAACATCTCGCAGTTTCAACTCATTAACGGCTATACCTAACTGAATTCTTTCTGGGATCATATCACTAAAATTTTTTGTGGGACGTAGTATGGATTTGGGCACTCCTGTGTCAGAATGGTATGAAATTTCTCCTCTCGCCAATATCTTGTGTGTTCTTTTTCCTCTCCTCAAAATAACTCTTTTAATTTTACTAACTTGAAAATGCCAGTTGCTAGCGGTCTTTATTGTTTCTCCCACAGCGGAACGAAAATCATACACTTCTGTTCCTAATTTGTAAGTAGTTGCAATTTCTTCTATTATATCTATGTATTCTTAGGGGTCGACTTTGTTTTCTTTTTTTCGTATTTTACTTCTGTCAAAGCAAAAACTCGGTCAGCTGGCAATAACGAGTGACCTGTAACTGGAAATATTATTTCCATCGTTTTCAATGTCTGCGGCGCCTCTGAAAGCCATTTACTTGCCGTGCTTATCAGAAATGTGTTTTTATTCTGACCACATCCGTCAGCCATTAGGCGAATCGTATTTATACACATTTAAGACAGTGGAGCAGTGCACTGCATATTTCATTTGCAGACTTTGCAGTGACATCTTCGGTCCAAATATACGATTTGACATTTTCTTTTGTTAGTTTTGAATGGGATGATCCGATTACTGCCGTGAAGTTGTACAGATAAAGCTGTCTGGAGTAATACGTGGACTGGTCTGGAACTTTCGGCAAGGGTAAATTTTTCTGGCAATCAAAGCTGATTGTTGCCATGTCATCTCTTTGTTCTCGAAGTTTTTGAAAAAACGCCTTAGCTCTTAAGAGGCCGGTAACTAAATCGAGACTGGCGAAATTAGGTATCTAACGCGCACACACACAAACGCGAGGACGCTCTGTCGCTTGTGCGTGAGTCGACGGTAATTTTGGTGATTAAACAGTTTTGATCCTTAGATATTCTTTTTTTTTATTATTTACGTGTATTTGAATATCGTGGTTTTTTAATTGAAATAAAAAGTCTGGTTAATTAGTTTGCATGAAATATATTGTATCAAAAATGTTACTATATTCGTAACTTTACAGGGCAGTTCACAAAAAACGAAATGATAATCCGTTACATTGATATTTTTAAACCTAAATATCTCGACCGACCTGACCGAGCGACCCGATCCGTTAAGTGGGGCTTGTACTCATCAAACTGAACAACTTTGAACTTTTGAACATATTTATATGGAGCTTCGTTTTTTTTTTAAGAATTGACTATGGGTTCGTTCGGAAATGTTGTTCAATATGATGAGTGGAAGCCCCATACAGTTCGAATACGTTCGTATGGGTCTTACATCAATCTTCAACCTGTAGGTATATTTTCAAATGAATAAAAAAACTAAATATCTTACATCGATAGACTGGCACATTTATCCTACTAATATCATAAATTTGAAAGTTTGTGAGGATGGATGGATGTATGGATATTTGTTACTCTTTGACGCAAAAACTACTGAACGGATTTTGATGAAATTTGGCACAGAGGTAGATTATAGTCTGGAATAACACATACTTTTTTCAACATTTATGCGGGTGGAGCCCGAGCAGCAGCTAGTTTATTAATATGAACAAGTTCTAAGTTCCATTGATTGATATTCCATTATATTCCATTAGATTCCATTGATACAACGACATTTTCGAGGGTCGACAATTTCTGGGAGGATGCACTTATAGTAAAAATCTATAAGCCGATTTTTTATTTTTGTTTCTCAGAAATTGTCATCCCTCTTGATATTGCAGTTTTCAATGGAGTTTTGTCTGTGCCAGTCCACACAGCAAACAAACAAATATCTTTTTTTGTAATATGCAATTGCCCCTGTGCTTGGTAATACCAATTGTGATTTGTGTTCAATATTATTTCCCCTTTTTTATCGACCTTCCAAAAATTTATTTTTTTGGCACGAATTGCCTCTTCCGGGTTCATACCAACCGCTGTTATAGGGCATTTGATCTCGATGATCCCATTTTCATAGAAACTGTCAGGGGTGGCACCTAAAAAAAAGTGTTCTTCGTCTATGAACAGACCGCACTTTATTAAACTAATATTCTCCTGTTTTGCTAGTTGTAATAGGGCAGTTGTTTCAGAGGTTTTCTCGTGTAATATAGCGGGTACATGATCTAAGGAGTATGAGTATAACATGGATTTAACCAGTGGAGCGGAACTTATTTGTCGCCTTTTGCACACCTTGCCAAAATTAGATGCAGTGACCAGGTTCCGTCTCAATTCGTGCCATAGTGCACATTCGGCTTGTTGGCGAATTTCTCTTTCAATTGCTTCTTTGTCAGCAAATTGTTGTTTCATATGATCTACATATTCGATCTGTGAAATAAGCCATAGATATATATTTTTTTAAATCTAATAAGGGGAAAAACCAAATAATATTTCTGTAGCGAACCTTTGCAATTTCATATTCATCGAGTGTCATGTCCGGCTTTTGACAAATTTCTCCGTAATCTGCACTTCCACTATTAAAATCGATACGCCGTTTGGGTTTCCAAACCTTTTTTCTTCATCTCAAACTTTTTTACGGCATGCGACGGACTTTTTGCAGTAACCTTTTTATATAACGCAGCTATGGGAGTACCAGTGTTAAATGCAACTACAGCAGCGTAGCACCTCAATGCATATGAATTATTCAAAGCGTAATTGATGCGCTTGCCTCCAACGTATTTTGCAACTAACGAGTTGAATTGCTCGGCTCTGTAAAAAAGTGATATCATTCGATATTAGATGGGCCTTATTGTAAAGCGAATACTGCTATTATTTAAATTGTACAACAACCTGTTATTGTTTAAATTTTGCGACAAGCTTTTAGCATGGAAAGCTAGGGCACTGGCATTTGCTGAAAGTTTTTTCAGTAATACTGGAATGTGAGGTGCATAATTCGGCTCCTGCTTTTTTTCTTTTTTGCAGTAATATCCTTCACAGTTACTATGGTCACCAAATATATGCAGGGGACTGTTCATTATATCTTTTTGCAATTATTTAATTTGTTCGGATGCTAGAGAGTTTTCAGCTTTCCGGAACCTAACTGCCGCTTTGACTGCAACCCGCAGACGATTTAGTCGCTCAGTTGTTAGTAATTTTCGCTGATCAAGGGGAATCGAGGTATCTTTATTTAAAGCCATATTTTTTCCGTTGTAATTACGTAAAAGATGATTTGAGCACTCAATTTTTTCGACTGTAACCGTAGTGTAGGGCCTGGCATCTAAAATATTTTTAAAAGTACTCGCATCACCATCTGCTATTAGTTTTGAGTAGATCAAATTATGATTTTTTTCTGATTTTTTGAATCCTTCTACGATTGATGCCTGTTCCATGCTAGTCGAGGAACCTGTAAATATTAAAATAATTTAGTAATAGTTAATCGGAATATCTTTATCATAAAAGAAGCAAATAGGAAAGTACACCCATCACCTTTATGATTTATGTTGCATCGATGTTTCGGTGCTTCTTGTTCTTTATTTTTCGCCCTCACACAAATTACGCAGTATTTATTTTTTACACCTAAATGTAAAACTGCCAGAATTTACCCCGATTATAGCACCAACACCCGACAGTGACGAATAATTTGTCCGATATGACCGTTTACTCCAACAGGCGTCTGCCGTTACGGCTATCATTGGCTTTCCTGTGGAACTTTTCTCTGTTGCCATTTCCGCTTCTTCTTCTGCTGCATCCTTCATAGTAACCTCTGCAGTTTCCTTCCACCATTCGTGCAAATGGTCATGGCATTTTTTGTATTGAACACCAGTCAATGTAGGCAAATCTATTGCAGCAGCCAGTTCATTAAAATTAGTGAGTCCGCATCCAATCATGATAATACCGGCAACGGCAGCGTGATTTACATCAAATTTAGTGTCATTGTCACTGGTATTTAGCTGAAACTGACTTCCACACATGGAACAACGCATCTTGAAATAAGAAGATAATCCATGACGAACTTCGTTTACTATTTTTAAATGATTCAACTGACAGTTAAATCTTAAGCTGTGCTGTGATATTTCAAACAGTTGATTAAGAAGGTATTGTATATCAACAATCCGCCTTCCTTCGATAGGTATAGCCTTGACGTCTTCTTTACTTTCTTTCTATAAAATGAAATAATTGTGACTAATGAAATTAAAACAAGATGAGTGAGTAGGTACACTAAATTCAAATTTCAACTGACCTGATCATGTGAGAGAATCATTTCATGGTTATCTATATTCTTTTCAAAACACGACACATCTTGGTCTTCATCAGGTTCTGGAGTTGTAAGACACTCCATATCCTAAAAATACGATGGTTTAAAGTACATGAGTTACCAATCTATCTTACGTTATTAATATAAATTACGTCACAAATTATAATAATTTGTAAACCTCTCTAGAGTGAGATGTTGAGACTTTGTTATCCTTATTTATGCCCTGGTGAGCAGTATCATTTGTGATTGAGTCTGCCAGTAGATTTTCTGACATCAAATTTAAGTTGAAGGCCATAGGATCTCTGAAACAACGTTATTTATATTATTGTACCTACAAACAAAATATAATGTTTAAATGCAATAGTATAAATAGTTGATATAAAAATATAACAAGGATCTCTAATGCTCCAAGAGTGTGTTCTGACAACAGATTCGTGTTTGGATACCACACGGATGCTCACATATCGATCTCAAAAGAAATCCATCCTTAAAAGTTCAAAATGGCTAGCTGGCTAGCTAAGATATTCCACCAGAAATAAACCACGATTTGTATACTGTTACACAAAATATCAACAGTAAAAATGACATAATTATTTACATAGTTTCACTAAAATCGTTAAAGCCATTTTTGTTAACCACCTAGGTTTGTATGACATGTACTTTATTCAAATTTTACCTAACCAAACTAAGACCTAAAGTAGACCATACAAAGTTATACTAATGTACAGAGTTTCATCAAAATCGTTAGAGCCATTTTCGAGAGAAAAATAAAATAAGATTATTTACTATGGTCACAACGCTAAAAATCAAGATAGGGGAATTTAAAAAAAATGACAAGAGTAATAAAAAAAAAATCCCCGTATCCAAATTTCATCCAAAATTCCAAATCCGTCCGGTAGTTTGGGAACAAGAGCCCCAGACGGACACACACTTAATTTTTTAGCCATCACAATACCTTCTTCACTCCTTTGTCGCGCATAGTAGTAATGCTTAAAATAGATTAATATAATTATGTATTACTGACCTGGAATCATTCTTGGCTCGCTTTGAACCTTTAAAGTTATTTAATAAAATCTTTTTGCGCTTCACAGCACCATATTTAAAGCTCTTGCTCTTTCCGGCCATCTGTTATTTTCGGATCTGAGAATATGAAAATTTGATTTTAATCATAATTAAAAAAATGTTACAAAAATCAGTCCAGCGAACCCAACTGTGAAAGCATAATAAATGATTACATTAACATTACATTCAAAACAACATGTCAAAATCATCACAAAATATAAAAAAAAAAACTTACCTACTAAAGTATCAAGAACTCACGGTCCGGTCACGTTTGTTGTAGTCGTTGCGCGATCTCGATGGATTGGCGGGGAGCGCAGAGCGATACGGCCACCCTCTGAAAGCGCTCAGCGCGGACTGCCGACTCGAGCCTTGCGGCGAGTAATATAATGTGAGATTTAGGTTATTTTGAATCGTGTTTTTTGGCACAATTTGTTTTTTTTTTTTCTTTTTTCTCGAATTGGATAGAATTTTATCTATAGATTATTTCTGTCGTTTTCTTTTTATGAATTACAGCTCCAAGTTGCCGAAATTAACAGCAATTCTTTGCCCATTTTCTCTAAAATTTCTATTTCATATTAAAGTGGTAAAAAGTAATTCCAACATTGTATAGACGACTTTCTCAACAGTACATTGTATTTTTTTTCATACCGTTAAGACGTCAATACAATCCATAAACAGGTGATATTCTAAACCTTTTACAGCAAAAATCACAAAACTGTCGCGGGTTTGAGTTGGATTATTTAAAAATACTTAAAAAAAAATAATCTAGCTCCAACATTAGATTATAATTGAAATGATCTTACATGTTGTGCATTAAAAGTTATAGAAATACTGTATTTTAACTGTTAAATCACGTCTGTTAAATCAGCGAAATCGGCAAAATTTCGTATACGGACTCTTAATTTGTGAATTCGAAGTTCGACCATTAATTTTTGCTTCTCTGTCGTAGATTTCTCGTGCTTTATTTGTTCGGTTAGTTATTAGTTATTTGACCGAGTTATATCTCGTCAATCGGCCGGATAGACTAAGCTCCGTGTTTTTAATTACTTAAAATTATAAATACTTATTTTATTACATTAAAAAGTGATAAAAAACGTTTGAAATTGGACAATAATCAACTAGAAGTGTTATCTCAGTGTTAAACGGACGATTTTAAAAATAAAAACATTAAATACAAAGTGACTCAGTGACAGCGAACTAAGTGCTACAAGAGGTTCTGTACGAAAGCCTACGCCCGTTACAATAACAGTATATACTTCTATAAAGTAATTGTACAAACTATAATGTGTTAATATAGCGCATTTATATAAAAAGTGTAGTGAAATCATAATTTTACAACTAATAACATAAACAATTTTTAATAATTTATTATAATATGTCGGTAGTCTGATATATTTTTAAACTTCATTGTAACGAATAAACACTATTTCGAAATAAATAAGTACAATATTTTCACAAAGTAACGTATCGGTTCGGATGGTGAAGTGGTACGTCTGTACATTCTGCTGGAGGTGGACGAGAGTTCGAACCCCAGCTGACAACGTGGGAGTTTTTTAAATTATTTTCAACTTTTATACGCGTACTGGAATTAGTAACCTAATTATTATTAAAATAAAATATGGCTCCTCCACAAAAGATAAAATTTGAATGTTGTCAAAAAATAATACAATCGAATGAAATATTAAAATGTCAAACTTGCAACAAAAAATACCATTACTCATGTGTCAGTGTCAGTGCTATGTCATTTAAAGATCTCACAGATCAATACAAGGTATCTTGGCTCTGTCCTGCTTGTTCAAGACCCAAAGCAGACAATACTAATACGCCGGTTAGAATCGCTCCATCTAGCAGCAGCAGCAACTACTCTATGGACAATTGTGTTGACGATATAAATGTCACCTTAAGACGCAAAGACACTGATCCTAAATACAGCATGCTTAGTCCCGAATGTTTAAAGGAAGTGCGCGATATTTTTAGAGAGGAAATGAAATTAATGATGAACATTCACAAAGCGAGCATAATTCAAGAATTAAACGTTAAAATGACGGAAGTACTTACCAAGGTGGCGGATATAAGCTCAGCTATTAGTTTTCTAGAACATAAATACGAAGATATTAAAAAGGACATAATACAGAAAAATGAAATTACAAAAACACTGGAAAATGAAAACAAATTACTGAAGCAGGATCTGATTGACATCAAAGGTAGAGTTTCTGCTATAGAACAACTTTCAAGAGCTAATAATCTAGAAATACAATGTATACCTGAACACAAATCAGAGAACATAATAAAAACGGTGAAACAGATAGCTACACGTGTCCAATGCCCTATTAACGATAGTGATATACTAAGTTGCACTAGAATAATGAAACTAAATAAAGATAGCCCCCGACCCCGCACTGTTTTAGTTAAATTCTGCAATCCAAGGGTACGTGATAACTTCTTAGCGTCAACTATTACTTTCAACAAAAAAGCAGCCACAAATGAAGATAAACTAAATACAAGTCACATCGGTATGAGCGGTTCTAAGAAACCAATCTAAAATAAGGTTGATCAGGACAATTTTATTACACAGTACAGCAAAACAGCTAATATAAAAAGGAGGCGCCCAACTAACAAGATGGAACAAACAAACAAAAGTAAAAATATGTCTGTGCAGTACTTTATACGAAAGCACAGATCGAGGGAGAGCGTTCAAATTTGCCGGCAAGCATTTCTTGCCATATTGAGAATAAAGCCTAGTCGTCTTAAAGGGGTGCTCAAATGACACTGGGAGTCCGGCTGTATAGCCAAAGAAAGACGAGGGGGTAATCGCAAAGAATTTGAGTTCAGGTCAAGAAAAGAAGCAGTCATAAAATTCGTGCAGAAATTTAAACCTCTTAAACAGCATTACACTCGAGAAAAGATAAGGCAGCGCATCTACTTAGATCCTTCTCTTAATATTTATACTCGGTCAGAGTGTAGCAAAGGGTGTGCAAGGCGAAAAAACGCTGCAGTTTTAGTTCCGTTCCGCGAACTTAGTAACTTTATTTATCGAAATGAATACGAGATCGAGTGCAAAACAAGCGGGTTCGTCGGCTGTCCAAGAGTCGTCTGTGGACGGGACGCCGCCGCCGCCGCCCATTCCGGCGACTTCGCTTGCGTTCGAGAATATTCCATGCACTGCCGGCGTTCACGCCGCGCAGGCGCTCATGGAGGACCCGCAGCCAGCTGCTGGTTCTGCAACGGCCCCGGTCACCATGACAACGGACCAACTTCTACTACTTATAGACAGGTTGAGTCGCAGCGATCCTGTAAGTACATTACCAATTTCTACTGGCAATTTCGCCAAGTGCACAGCGCGTTTCGACGGAGAGAAATCTAGTAATGTTGAGGCTTTTATCGACGCCGTTGAAACGTATAAGGAGTGTCTACGCGTTGACGATCACAACGCACTTCGTGGGTTGTCTATGCTTCTCACGGGCCGCTGGCCGCTACTTGGTGGCAAGGAATCAAAGACACTACCCCGTCATGGCGAGCTGCTATAGAATCGTTAAAGCAAACATTTGGACCACGTTTACCTCCTCACAAGTTATATCTAAAAATATTTGAACGGGAACAGCGTGTAGATGAGTCTACAGATTTATTTATTTGCCATGTTAGATCACTTCTCGCCCAGCTCCCACAGTTTACACTTACGGAAACGGTGCAGCTAGATATGGCTTATGGATTGATGCACCGGCGAATCCGCGAGAAGGTTCCGCGTTCTGGTTTTGACAGTTTCGCCGAGTTATTGGCACAAGCGCGGCGTGTTGAAGACATTATAGATGAGAGTAAGCCGCGTGCCAATGTAGATACTAAACCCGCGACGTACTCGGCGGTGACGGCTCAGGCGGAGCCTATTACAAAAATGCATCGGCCTCAATGTAAGTACTGCAAGCGGTACGGCCATCTCAAGGAGGAGTGCCAGCGACTTGCCAAGCAGGCAAAGACCAGAGATGGTCCAGTCGATGGAGCTTCGCGTTTCCCTTCAGTTACGTGTTTCGGGTGTGGTGCACCCGGAGTTATACGCTCTAACTGCGCGACATGTAAGGAAAAGAAATCAAGCGCGTCGCCCGCGCCGGCCAACAGTGCGTTTCAGTCAGTGTCCGCGAGTTGCGCTAATATTGATTCGCGTGTGCGTCCTGTGTTACGTATACAAACTGTGGTGAATTCGGTAATATATTAGTAGATACTGGAGCTAAACATTCTGTAGGAAGTGTTAGTCTAAGAGCCCATTTATCTAAGAATGGTTGTCAGTTCCATAATGTATTTACTGAACTAAAGTATGCGGACGGTAGAATCTCTGCGCAAAATGTCGAAATAGCGCAGGTCAATGTAACGGTGCGAGGCGTGGCGCGAACTGTCGATTTTCTTATGTTGCCGGATGCAACCGAGAGCCTGTTAGGGATGAATTTTATAGAGGACATCGGTATGGTATTAGACTTCGATCGTGGTGTATGGTATGTGAGACACGATAGGTCGCCGGAGTCGATTATTTTTGAAAACAAGTTATTACGGCCTCTAGCCTGTTCGTCTGTGGGTCTTCGCGAGGACGAGGGATCTCATCTTTGTCCGGACGAACGCAAACGTCTATCCGACCTTCTGAATATCCACGAGGATATTTTTACTCCAGGGGGAGGACCTAGCGAGTTTGCTGTACATCGTATTGATACGGGAGATGCGACGCCAATAGCTAGTCCGCCGTATCGTGTTTCTCCCGCTAAGAAAGACATTATTCGTGAAGAGATAGATAAGATGCTAGAAGACGACATCATTGAGGACGCTGAGTCAGAGTGGGCCTCACCTGTGGTTTTGATACCGAAGAAAAACGGTGAGGTCCGGTTCTGTGTGGATTACAGAAAACTAAATAGTGTCACACGGACTGATAAGTACCCACTTCCTGTTATCGACGAATTGCTGCAAAACACGAAAGCAGACTGTGTCATGTCAACAATCGATTTGAAATCAGGCTACTGGCAAATAATTGTAGCCCCGGAAGATCGACATAAGACAGCATTCACTACGCCCTTTGGAACGTTCCAGTTTCGCCGCATGCCGTTCGGCTTAAAAAATGCGCCGGCGACGTTCCAGCCGTTAATAGACCGGATGAGATCTGGTCTCAAGGATGTATGCGTTCTGGCATATCTGGATGACATCCTCGTTATATCGCCATGTATGGATCAGCACCTGAAGGATCTTCAGCAAGTCTTCGAGAGCCTTCGCCTGTTCAACCTGAAAGCAAACAGAAATAAATGTTATTTTGCTAGAAACAAGGTTACTTACCTGGGACACGTCGTTTCTTCAAAAGGAATAGAGCCGGATCCTACGAAGGTCGAAGCTGTGATGGATATGAAGCCTCCGACGAACCTGAAAGAGCTAAAAACGTTTTTACAAACCTGCTCCTGGTTTCGAAAATTCATACCGCAGTTTTCTGATATATAGTCCTTATAGAAGAAGTCTTCCTGCGCTATGGTTTACCTCGTCGAGTAATTTCGGACAATGGTAGACAGTTTGTCTCTGCGGTGATGCAGAAGGCCATGTTTGTGCTTGGAGTACAACAGTCACTGATTCCTGTTTACCACCCGGAAGCAAACCCGGCAGAACGCAAGAATCGCGAGCTAAAACAGTTACTTGGTATCCTGGTAGGACCTGAACATCGCCGATGGCCGACTCTTCTACCGATGGTTCGTTTTGCACTCAATAGTGCCTATAATCAAGGGACGGGTCAGACAGCCGCGTACCTTACATTTGCTCGGGAGATGCGCTCTCCTATGACAGTACACACTGACCTTCGGGCTATAGTATCCCAACAGAATTTCATTCCTCAGATTACACCTTACTTGAAGGAGTTTGCGCGGATTTTGCGTGATGTTAAGCACAGGGTTGAAGAACAGCAAGACCTTCGAAAGGCCGCTGGCGATCAACACCGTCGAGACAATCCCTCTTTTGCAAAGGGTGACCTAGTCCTTGTGGATGCCCACCTGGCGAGTAATGCATCTAAAGGGTTCACTAGCAAGTTTGCTCCAAAACGGCAGGGGCCCTATCGTGTCTCTCAGATCGTTAGCCCGACGTCGTTTGTGGTCGAAGATGTTAATGGTGTTGTAAGAGGTAAATGCCATGCCAGCGCTCTCACTCCTTACGTGGGTTCATCGACTGTCATTGAGCATCAGCGTCGTCGTGGTCGTCCAGCCAAGTCACAGACGGGTCGCACTTGTGACTTGGAGGGGGAGGCGCGAGACGCTAGGCGAACAGCTCGCGCTCCGTTTCGCGCCAACACCATTGCGCCGTCCGCTCTGCTCCGGCGTTCAACTCGTCAACGCAGGCCCCGGGCGCCCGCGCACCGTGCGATGAGTAGTACGTAATCCGCCGAGCGGAGAGGCCGCGTTCGCGCGTTGAACACCGACGCGGTACTGTTACTATGGTGTGTTAACTGTGATGTGTACCCTATATTACACGTTATTTAAACTATTTTCGTTCGTTTGTAAATTAAAAACCCGAGCCCCACCACAATATATAATATTTTATTAAGTACTTATTTATTTATTTTTATTTAAAATGGATCCGTTCCAAATTCTACTGGCACGGAATTTTAACATTTGTAATTTCGCTGCTGCTTTATTAGACGAAGAAAGAGCCATCACTGCAGCCAAAGTTTGGCTTTTGATACCTTCCGGAGCGCCCCGGTGCAGTGTCCTACGTGCCGCAACCGTATGACGGTAGAACCAAAGCCGTCCTATAAACTTAAATATCGTTTGCGTTGTTGGAGGTGCTACCGCGAACATAGGCCGTCCGTGAGGAACCCTCTCGAAAACACTTTTTTCGAAAAATCGCACGTGAGCATATTAAACACCATTCGCCTAATTGTGCATTTCCTAAGAAATGACAAAGTGTCGCAAGCCGCGAATGATGTGGGCGTCACAAAAAAGACGGCCATACAGATTTATCATTTCTTACGAGAGATGTGCGAGGTAGCCGAAGCCCACGGTCGGGAAATGCTGGGTGGACCCGATGACGTGGTAGAGGTCGATGAGACTTACCTCTTCACGCGAAAGTATAATAGAGGGCGGTTATTGAGCCGGCAAACATGGTCGTTCGGGTGCATGAGTTGGCTTACAAAAAAAAATTAATTTTGGAAAAAAATACGCATCCTGATTTATTATACCATTCGATAGTGTTTATAATAAGAATAGAAACTGTGTCGCCGTATGCTTGGTGATTATTTAACGATCCGAGGTCCGAGAATGTCTATACTCTATACACAAAAGTATATTTTGTGTCAAAGCTAAAGTATTTTTGGAAAATCCTAAATTTACATTTTTTTAGTCCCAGAAGTTTTATGTGTTTCTTACAAGAAAATGGTGGGTACTAGGGATAAAACTTACTGATGATTTTCGTTCTATTTTTAGGCGCTCTACAAGATGGAAACGAAAAACTAATCACTTATCACAATTGCAAATTTTCGTCGAAATTTTTTCGTTCGTTTCGAAGTCTTTTCGCCTTGCACACCCTTTGCACTCTGACCTAATTCTCTGCTGAAAACTTGTAATGACCAAATAATACACAAATTGACATAATTATAACTGTACTATACCATCATATGTACATTCACTACAGAGCTAGTTTCCTAACAATCGAGAATGTACAATTTTAAGTGTATAATGTAAAATATAGTATAATAATTGGTTGCAGACTGAGCCACGGAAAATAAATGATTAGCCTTTTTGTTTTGCATTTGCTTTTGGAACGCCATTACTTTTTTCATAATTTATTATTAAAAGTTCTGTGGCATTTAAATTTTATATATTTTTAAAACACTATGTATGAAATTGCTTATGTGTGAGTACTGTGAAGGCGCCAAATTTAGGCTCATGACTAATAATAAATTTTTCTATTTTTAATTTCTATTTTTTACATCTCACATCTAAATATATTATCTAATCTAGCACAATATATTTTCTTCAAATTTTAGGTGGAAGAATGTGATGGGCATGGGAATATAACAATGGTGTAGGAAATCAGAAATCTTTTATTTGCAGAAAACTAGTTTTTATTAATACATTATTTTTATTCTACAACCAACTCGAGGTGCTTTTGTTTGTTCAGCAGCATTTCTCTATTGTTTGTAGGAGCAGAGCACAATTTGCTGTCATATGCACATTTTGCTTTGGTTGACCAGCTCTGTAAAATAAGAAAATAATTTATTACCATTCTTAAACCTAAGTACTTACATGCCCATGATTGCATCACAAAAGATAGCCTTCCAGTTATAAGGCTAGATGACTGATTTTTTCATTGCATTAATGAATAGTACCTACTGTAATATATTAGTAAGAGAAACATTATATTAAAATCAATATTTTAAACTAAATATTTTACATGTAGTCATCTATGAAATACTATACTATGAAAGGCAAATAAAATATTAAATTCACGATACGCATGCAATGTTAGATAAATATTTTCAAATGATGTAAGTACCCTTTTTCAAGACCACAATTTACACCCGATGCTATTACAATCAGGTTGTTTGGCAACATCCGCAGAGTAGATAAGTCCACATGTCGTTCTTGATTGGACAAGTTAATGAGTGCAACTATACCAGGCTCACCAGGGAGTAACCTGAAATAACAGATAGGTATTATTCTATTAATTTTGTACTTCATTAACTGATATGAGTCTATTAAATATTATTTTGGCATTGAAATAATTCACTCTACTTTAAATAGTAAATCTTACATCATTTTAATAAAGAGCAGATCATTTGGTTTATGCCTAATGAGCAGAGGCAGTCAACTTTGTATGAATGACCTTGGAATAAAAGGGGGCAGTTCGGTGTGACAAGAATGGCGATAAGTATTTCATTATATCGCTCTCTGACTTACAGGGATATGTTACATAAAAGTTACAAAAAAGCCACAACAGATGACACTATGCCGCTTCTGCATCGCGCTACCGAAAACGCTAGACGTATGTATAAGCGGCTCACGAATATCTAAATTGAGTAATTAGTGGTATAGGTATCAGTTTTGTTGAAATGTCATTTGAATGGCAAATTTAATAGACTCTATTCTAATTACGTATCTTATATTTCCCGCCATGTTCATTGTACTGAATATGTATATATCCTCCTTTTAAGGAAGTCAGTTAAAAGTTTGAGAGGCAGTTCACTAGGGGCGTTGATCTTATCGCAATTTTTTTATTAAAAAGCTGTGCTAATGAGGCTATGAATCAATTTTTATTTGCATAAATGTTCCTACTTTGCGACGTATTTCAATTTAGAGCACAACAACAAGGACAGAATTGAAAAAAATATATTAAATATATATTACATTATATTATGAATTATTTATTAATACATATATATGTACAGAGATACAGCTTTCATAAATCATAGAGCGATCCAAATCAATCCAAATTTGAAAATTTTGATGTCCCCTTCAGTTGAAAGGGACATCAAAATTTTCAAATTTCCACATTATCGTGGACACCGTATGTTGTAGTAGTGCAATTAAATCGAAAGCTAACTGTGTTGCTGTTTATCTGTCCCTGTTTCTTTAATCTGTTACACAAGTCGTGTATTACCTGGTTACTACCAGTACATGCTCTGACAGCGCCCGCGTGTCCAGGTCGCCATACCTCACGGCCTCTCTGCGTCTAGCGCGGGCCACGTCCCTGTAGAACTGCAAACAAGACGTATAATAAGAAGTAACAAACACTAGGTTAAACATCTGAAAAGATGTAATCGACATAACGCATTATGCGGCGTTAGATGTGCCTAAATGTTACGCCGTACCTTTACTATATGAAAATTTCGCGTGTATCTGACTACATTTGCGGACAACCGCTTTTGGAAGTTATTAATTTAATAATAACGTTCGCCTTATTATGGTGGCACACTGGGTTTTGTCGGTGTTACACGTCTTTTTTTTTCTTCTTTGTATTTAATAAACAAAAAATTAAACCGACTTCCAAAGTAAAAATGCACAAAAAGTATGAAATAAAACTTATTTTCTAAATAATTCCCCTTTTAAATTTGGCTGAAATGTCAATAATTTCTCTACTCAATCTTCATAATTTTGTAGTTGGTACCAGCCCGAACAAAATTCTGATAAAACAATATTTAAAATAGAACACACGTAAAAGTTAGCTGGTACCGACTTATGACCTGTTGATGGGATCTATGAAGATCCCATCATCAGGTCTCCACCTTAGTATCAAAAGGACCAAATTGGGATTATACCCTATACAGCAAAAAAAAAATTTTGAATATCCGTCTACAGACGGCGGATTAATCGTTGAACATACAAATAAAAAATATTAGGTCGTTACATATGAAATTGGCGTTTTGTCGTACTGGCCACTTTGATCTCAAATATATCTTCTTTGGTTAGGAATTGCAATTTCAAATTTATACCGCTATTTACTCATGCATTTGTGTGTTCGAAAACCGTAATTCATTTGTTTTTCCTCTTTTGGATTTTTTTGCGTCACTCTGTTTACAAAATGGAAAACTTGAAATATCGTATTATTGTCAAATACAAGTTCCACTGTGGCACCAGTGCTGCAGAAACGGCTCGAAGGTTTAATGATGTGTATGGGGGCGGTGTCGTAAAAGAAAACACAGTGCGTTTTTGATTCCAACGTTTCGTTCTGGAAATTTCGACCTGCAGAACAAACCCTGTGGACGGCCGGAGACCAAAGTTGATAATGAAGAATTGAAGGCTATTGTGGAAGCGGACCATCGCAAACCGCGTCCGAGTTAGCTGCAGGCTCCGGTGTTAGTGATAAAACTGTTTTAATCCACTTGAAGGAAATTTTAAGGGTGAAAAAGCTTGAAAGGTGGGTACCTCATGAATTGAGTGCAGAAAACCGACAAACGCGCGTCGACTGCTGCGTTACACTCAACCGGCACAATAATGAAGGGATTTTAACTCGAATCATTACCTGTGATGAAAAGTGGATCCTGTACGATAATCGGAAATGCTCATCGCAATGCCCCAAGCGAAAATTGACTCAAAAAAAGTTACTTGTGAGTGTTAGGTGGACTAGTGCCGGTGTCGTTCACTACAGCTTTCTTAAATCTGGCCAGACGATTACGGCAGATGTATATTGCCAGCAACTTCAAATCATGATTGAAAAGCTAGCTGCTAAACAACCGAGGTTGGTCATTCGCTCTATGCCACTGCTGCTTCAGGACAACGCTAGACCACACACTGCACAACAGACGACTACCAAATTAGAAGAGCTTCAATTGGAATGTCTAAGACATCCACCGTACGACGACGTACGACGATTGAATATTCCCTATGTATTAGGTGTAGATGTTGGTGTAGGTGTAGTTATCTATTCATTCCAGTTCATAGCTAAGACAGAAAAACGTGTTCGACTGTCGGACTGTCGGGCAACTCTGTGACTACTCAATACAAGATTACCTACCTTGTAATGGCTCTTCGTAGCGATCAGCTGGTTGTGCACATTGACCTCCTTGTAATTAGCCGCTACGGGTAACCACGTACTGCGGCCTCTGGTAAACCCGGCGTGGTCCGAGCTGTCCCAGTGGAAGGGCGTGCGTGCAGGGTCCCGCGACTTGCGCCAGTAGTTGACGGGGTCGTCCGTGTTGCAAGCCTGCGGGTCTACGGTCTCCTCCCAAGTTAGTTCCCCATCTGTCATGCCGATCTCTTCGCCCTATAAGGTTTAAATATGCAAATGCACATTTTTCAGAAAGAGGAAATTAAGAAGTAGACATGCATCAGCGATTTGTTTCGCAGCTCAGACCAAAATAAAAAAGTGAAGACAGGTCGATTCTGCTAATTAAATCTTACAATAATACTGTTTCGATGCAGTCTCGATATGTCAAAATGGCAAAACGGTATTCTCATAAACGTCGAAACAACGTTATTTTTTACGTATTTTTTTATTTTTATTTAACTATTTATTGCACACAAGAAAAATGTATAAAATTACAATTTAACAAGAAAGACGACACAAAGGTACTGCTTATTTCTAAAAAGAAATTTCTTACAGCAGCCCTACGGAGAGAGATGGGATAAAAGACAGCAGATAGGACGTGCACACTTACAAATACACTACTTGTTTAATGCGTTTTGATTGGTTCAAATGCCAAAAATCAATTCATGATATCAAGACCATTAATTTATAATTCATTGAAAGTCTAAGTAGACCGGCCTCAGTTTGTGGTTCCCAGAACTCTGTCTTCACTTTTTTTAACCCCGACACAAAAAGAGGGGGGTGTTATAAGTTTGTATATTTTGTAATGTACTATGTAAATACATTTTTTTCAAGTTTTAAATGAATTTTTCTGATTAAACGACTTTATTTAAGCAGTAAATCATGTGCCCCAAGTTTTTGCGAAATTTCACACTATACATTTCTCACCTGATATGTAATGGCAACCCCAGGTAATATGAGCGCTAACATGTTCATGGCGTCGACGCGCTCCACTCCGTCGCGGGTCGCCATGCGACTGTTGTCGTGGTTACCGTTCTACAAAAAAATTAAAGTAACAGACCAGTTATGTATTTATTCAAATAATTTTACCGATTGTTATATTTTTCAAAAATAACGAAGCTGAAATTTTAACACACATTTCGGATAAAATTTCTTAGCTTACCACCCAGTTAGCTGTTTTGTCGTTCGGCATATGCGTCATCCACTTATCGATGGAAGTCTTGATGTCCCAAGCCGTGGAGCTCCTATTAATATCACCCAGGAAACTGAAGTTGAACGGTATCGAGCCGTTCCTAGCGTCTGTCCCGTAGTACCGTATCATACTGTGTACGTCGGCGTAAGCCTCCGTCATCATCAACTTGTATTCACCGTCCTTGTGTATGTACTCGTCGAGAAGGTCTCGCCAATCGTAGACGACGTCGTAGGTTTCGTCTAAATCGGATGTGTAGATGTGGCTGTAATGCTCGGGGTCGTCGGGTCCCGTATCGGGGTTGCCTGAAAAGAGAGATGTGGGCAGTGGCGTAACTACAGGATGGCAAGTCGGCAAAATGCCACGGGCCCCCCGGTCAGAGGAGAATCCCAACTATCAACATTTATTATTACACATTAAGTAAAAAATAGTTTTGTCTTTATTTTATTTAAGTTAACTGTCTACTTAGTTGCATACACACGCAAAACAATGTATTAAAATTTCAATCCATTTGGTAAAAATAGTTGTTTTAGAAAGAATGGTCAAAGTAATTTCTTTCACTTTTCGTTTTGGGAGGGTATTCGATAAATTTGCCACACTCGAACGGTATAGTTACGCCACTGGGTGTAGGTAATAGGTATGTTCATTATGAAAAGTTATGCACTCATATGACGTTGAGAGTTGATACAGCAAAGTTATTGTTAATATTTGATTAACGTTTAATCTGAATTGAAAATAATAAAGCAATGCTTTCAACTCTTAGTAGGTATTATTTTTAGGTTTCCGTATGGGTACTCAAAGAGTAAAAACGGGACCCTATTACTAAAACTTCGCTGTCCGTCCGTGTGTCTGTCACTAGGCTGTACCTTATATACCGTGATAGATAGACAGTTGAAATTTTCACAGATGATGTATTTCTAATCTACGTCGTCTCACGCCGGGCCCTTGAAAGGGGTTTTGCCCCTCTACATGGGGTGGAAGTGATGTATTTCTATTGCCGCTATAACTGTTAAAGTTTAAAGTTGTTAATCTTTTCTAATAAACAATTTTCCCTACTTCCAAAACAGAGTTTGCAGCTTTACTTTTTCGCCGTAATAGCTTCTAAGGCCCGTATTAATAAAGCGTTCTTAACTCTAAGACAATTCTCAAGAAAGTACATAAGATGTTGTTTTAATTAACAGACGATACTTAAGTACAGCTGTAGGTACGGCGTATCAAGTGAGTGCGAACGTATTAATAAACGAGACTCGTTACTCAAGTACGCTGTCATTGCTGTCAAACTGTTACTTGAGACGGGGTTTCGTGGGTACAGTCAAACCTTGACTTGAGAACGGCTTGCTTGGAAATAGGATACAGTATATTATTATTTGTGGTGTTTTTGGGTGTGTTACAATTATGTAAATTAAAATCTAAATATTTATCAGAATTTACACTACATACTCAACACAAAATAAAGTTATAAAAAAAGATGCTATATCTATACATGATTGATACTTATTCTTCTTTTTCTTTGGTAATCGCGGTTGCAAAGATTTTGCACCATTCTGCCAGTGTCGAGTATTTGTAGAAATATTTTCGATTTTATTTATAATTAAAAATTAAATAAAATATATTTATTTAATTATTTATATTAAACGAATTACCTATTTGATTTATATTAATTGACTTGATTTGACACTTGACAGCAGAACTTTTTTTGGCTGCCCAAAAAACAATCCTCATTACATTATGATCCCTCCCTCTTACAATTCCTCGCCCTATCAACCTTAAATCTGTTCTGTGTTTTGTAAATACTCCTTTTACTGAAACTTTATGTACATACTGTGGTACTGGCCCTAAATTTGTCTGTTCTAGGTTTTAGATTATTCAACAGACTTCCTCCTGTACACCGTGCCCTTGTTTATTCATAAAACTTTTCGTCGTAGAGTTTTCGTCAACACAACACATTGGCGAATAACTAAGGAGCCACTTTAAAGAATAAGAAGAAGAAGAACTTTTTTCGAATGGCAATGATCCGCATTCCGTTTTACGTAGTTGTTAAAAAAATATGGATATTAATATGTTAGACAATAATAAATATTAATATCTACGTAAAAATTAATGAAAATCATTTTTTTCAATATAAAAAATACAGACTAAACTTTTTTTGGTATTTATATTATTAAAAATTAAATTTTTAAAAGAAATATTGAAGGAATGTATAATCAATAAATCCGTTCTTTGTAGAAGTGTAAACGAAACGTTATTTTATTCGTTCTTTGTCGTGTAGATGACGCTTAAAAGTTGAGTAAGTGATCTCAATAACGTTATCAACTGAGACGGTCTTGAGATCATACTATTAATTAAAGACATTCTCGAGAAGCTAATCGTTACTTGAGACCGTCTCAGCCAAGAAAGATCTTGAGAACGAGTTTGAGAACGGTTTGTTAATACGGGCCTAAGTAAGTAAGCTGTTACTTGTGACACCGCACCGTGCAGAAACCGAGCAGTCATATTCATCATCATCATTCCTAATGTTGGTACGAGGTCTAATTCTCGCGCTCACAATCACATTTCAATAGTTAAGTTATTAACCCGAAAACAGAGGGCTGTTACAAGTTTAACGTGTATGTCTGTGTGTCTGTCCGTCGCATGGTAGCTCCAAAACAGATAAACCGATTTTGATTTACTATTTTTTGTTTGCAAGCTGACATGATCGAGTGTTCTTAGCTATAGTTCACCATCATCATCTTGCTCACAGCTTGGCAATTCGGGGGTTACTTTTTAACTTAATAAATTGAGGTAACGTTTAAGATTTCGTCTAAGTAACTATATATACCTGATAGCGGTTCGTCAGGATACCGACCGCCGTAGTCCGCGGGGTTTGCCTCATACAGTCGGTTGACGGCGTCCACGCGAAACCCCGACACGCCTTTGTCAAGCCAAAACCGGAGTACGTCCTAAAATATAATATCACTCATCAACATCATCATCGGTTACTTACGGATTCACTAATGTAGCAATATACCTTAAAATTAGAAAGGAAATTAGTTTGAGAAAGGAAAGTGTCTACGGCCATAAAATATGATTGCCTTTTTCCTGTCCTGTTGTCTTAGGGCAGGTAAGCAAAGATCTTGCTTGTAACTACTTCCGTGTGTTTTTAAACACGATCCTGCTACCATCAAGAATTGCTCGAAGCCTCTTCATTATTTCCATTATCCTTCTTCCCGCTACATTCACTCTGAGGCAGGGGCGTTATATACGTCACATTATCTCCTAGTAGTCCTGAAGGAAGTTCTTGCTGAGCTGCGTGCTTCCCTGAGACAGTCCCCCTGAGGAAACCTCTTGTGCAGCGTGCTCCACAAGAGGTCATGCTCCCTGTGACCGTCTCTCTGGGGGAGCTGGCGTCTGGCAGGTGGACTCACTTTCATCTCCTGCTGCAGCAGCGCGCTGCGGTAGTTAAGGTCGGGCTGCCCTATGACGAACTGGTGCAGGTAGTACTGGCCGCGCTCGGCGTTCCACTCCCACGCGCTCTTGCGAAATGTGCTCACCTGTAAAATTGTTACACGTCGTATGCAGTAAAAGCATATAGTAGAAAATATATTATATACTTACGTACAGAGAAACAGCTTTTATAGAACGAACCAAATCGATCCGAATTTGAAAATTTGTAGGTACGTCCCCTTCACTGGCCCACAAATTTTCAACACAATAGTGGACACACCATATGTTTGTAGTAGCGAAATCAAATCGAAAGCAGCTGCTTATCTGTTCGTCTTTCTTTAATCTGTGGTAAAAGCGCGCAGCTCAGACCTGAGCTGCGGAGGAGTTTCATTGGTTTGCTTCCATTTACCAATGTACTCGCGATTTGCAAATGATACGACAGAAATGTATGTCATAATTGCCTAAAAGTTTGTAAATTCGAGTGAGAGTGAGAGCAGTGGAAAAGTTACTGATCAGAGACGAGACTTTTTTATATTAAAAGGATTTAGAATAAGTAAAATGCTAGTGTAAAAAATTAACTATTAGATTTAGAATCAATCCATTTAAATCCATTGTTCCTAAATCATGCTATGAACCTACCCAGTTGCTTGGCGGCGCTTTGTCCCCGTTTTCGTCCAAAATACCGTCGCTCCACAAGTAGTAGTCCTCATAGCCCGCCTCTCGTCGTATGGAGCGGTTGAACCAGTCGCTCTCGTTGCTCGTGTGGTTGGGCACAAAGTCCAAAATCACTCGGACACCTGTATGTGTGGAAATGTTTTTTTACTGCATGCTAAAGGGTAGGTTAGTGGCCAAATGTGAGATTCGCGGAGCAGTAAGCCGCGTAAGCAAATATCTATTATAATACAAAACAATGACACTTTGTTTCTACTGCGCTTAGAAAAAATGAAAATCTAATATTATTGTAATTTTTCTTTTTGTTTTGATTTCTATCAACATAAAGTTCGTTATTATCCATACAAGCCGGTAAATGAATAGTGACTTTTTATTTATTAATCCCGGCGCATCTCGTGCGTCCAACGGAATTGTTTCGTCACAAGGTGTTAGCGCAATGTTTTGGGTGCATTGGGCACAAATTATTGTTTTGTTTTAGTACTGTATTAAAAAAAAATGTATCATAAATAAGCAATATTCGTAAGGGAAGCCGGCTTGTATGGACGCCTCGCCTGTGGTAGATAAATATAGTGTTTTGTAATGAGACAAAGAGCATCAGATAAACTTATTTTACCGGAAAAACCCCACATTTGGGCCGCACTCCTTAACAGCTGATTGTGAGTAGAAGAAAATAAGGTAGTGTCTTTATTTCAAAATGTTGGTATTATCATAGCTTAAATCTATTTACGTCGTGCTATCTTTTAATTATGACTTGGACCTTATCATAGTAGCGGATTGCACATCAAAGCGGATCGGGCGCGCAACGAATTCGCTGCCTATGCGCGGCGGACACGCAACAAGATCGCAGCCGCGGCGTGTTCGCGACGCATTCGCTGCGCGCCCGCCCCGCCCCGCAGCCGCTCGCAAACCGCTAACTATGATAAGGCCCTAATTATTGGTAATTATATTTTACTACTTAATGTGAGTAAAGAGCTCCGTGGCCTAGTGGGTAGACCTCCCGACTCGGAGTGCAGGTTTGATTCCCAACTTCCTAAGTTGTGGCGTGTACCAATAAGAATTTTTCAGATCTCAAGTACATTATACGAACGCTCTAGGAAAACATCCCCCACCCCAGACACATTGACCAGTCATTCCTCTGGACTAGGCTGACTATGTTGTGAGAATGCCGTATGTGCTTAGGCAACCATACGACATTTAAAAACCAGTCCCAGGCACTACAGTATTTCAAGAGTGGTCACTTCGCTAGGAGAATACTGTATAAAAATCATCCAATAACGGATGAAAAGGCCTAATTTTTTTTTAATGTGATCACACATTTGTTTGCAGGTTGTGGTATTTCCACAAAGTAACGCCTGATTCTATTAACTATTTTATTTTATTAGTACCTATACCGTACGGCCCACACTATCGCATTCTGTTTCAAATTTAGTTAAATTACTACCCAATTGCTTAGCTCTGTTCATTAGGGCGTCGAAATCCTCCATGGTGCCGTATTCGGGCGCAATCTGGCGGTAGTCGGTAATGTCATAGCCGAAGTCGTACATGGGCGAGAGGTTGATGGGCGAGAGCCATATCGCGTCCACGCCTGTCGCCCGCAGATGTGGCAGCTTGCTCGTTATACCTGCAGCACGAACAAGTTAAAAATAAAGGCATTGAAACAAAAGAAGTTGACTTAATATCATATAACAAATGTATCTCTTTCTATATTAAAACGAGTTATTTAAAGACTTGTGACAGATCGCAACTACATCGCAACCACCAGCCACACGAGTATTACTAATGTGACTTATGGATTACCGTACCGTACGGTAAGGAAATATATATACATACATTTTGCCGGGACCACAACGTAACCACATCTTGACCACATTTTGTCGCGTCGGTGTGGTGTGGTTGTGGTGCGTCTGGGCAGGACCTTTGACTTAAAACTTATTTCGCTTCTCACACAACGTAACTCACATTCTTATTTCTTAGCTTTTTATATTATACCTAAGAACAAGCTTTGAGGCCTGACTCAAAAAAGCGGCCAATTGCGAGTCGGCCTCGCGCACGAAGGGTTCCGTACAAAACGGCAAATAAATTACGTCTGTTGTATGGGAGGCCTCCATAAATATTAATTTCATTCTGTTTTTAGTATTTGTTGTTAAAGCGGAAACAGATTTTTTTTTGTTTAAATTGGCCTGTTTTGTTGTTAAATAATATGAAAAATATATCCACAGTACGTAATTAACCCAAATTTAACTATATAAAAGTATAAATATGGTTTTAGACTTCAGTTGAGTTTTGAAACTAAAAATTGGTTAAAAAATATAATCATGTTGTGTCTACATCAAGATTGCTTGTATTCATTTAGTAAATTTCAAATTCCAGTTACATCATCATATAGGGAATTTACAATCACATGCATAGGTTTTAGTAACAATTTATCAATATAATCTTGAAAAATAAAAAAGCGGGACTGCCCGTCGTCACCGACATACATCGTCTCTCAGACACAAAACTGCCGACACTCGCACATACACGTGATGATACGCTATTTCCTCTAACAATATTGTGATTGCAAAATAATGGCAGCAATTATATTGATTGTTAAAAAAAACACAATTTGTAGTGTTTATTGTGGGGAGAAACTTGGAGCCAGGAAACGCAGTCTCATTGAGCTAAAAATCTTACCTGTGTTAGGAAAGATTAAGAAAATATTAATACGCTTGTAACTCCTCTGGTGTCGCGTTTTATGGAGGACAGTAATCTCTTTCCATCAGGTAATCCAACTGCTTCTTTCATAAACTATTAAAAATAAACTTACCGTTAAGATCTCCAATACCATCACCATTGCTGTCCATGTAAGACCGCGGGTAGATCTGGTAGACCAGCGCGGTCTTCCACCACTCCAGGTCTACCGCCGCCGCAGTAGACGCGATTAGTAGAACTACTATAAGACGCATCTTTTATAGTAGAACTTACAGACGCATTTGTAGTGATTAAAATTTGTTTTCGCTGCAATAAAGATTTTATCTATCAACACGCTTAGCGTGAGAAACGGTTGCTATCTACGGAAGAATAGACAATATGACAGATAGACAAAGGAAAGCTGCCATTTTATCAATATTCTCTGTCTGTCTGTGTTCTTTGTCTATTCTTGTGCAGACAAAACGCATTTCAATGGTGGTCATGCTAAGCGTGCTGGTAAAAAAAATGTAGAAATGTTTCTTGTTGTGGTGGAAAAATAAATATTCCATGTAGAAAGGTTACTCGAATCTAGTAAGACCCCAACACTAGACTACTACAAAGATGTAACTAAGCGAGTAGTTTCGCGATTACAAATGATAAAACGACAGGGAAGTTTTACATTATAAGCACTGATCTACAATCTTGCGGATAATCAAAGTCATCGAGTTGATTGTTCACAAGTGTTTTAAGTTGTGAACAAGATTACATGTTAATGTTGAGTATAACTTCTGCAGGGTTTACCAACCTTTTTAGATTCTTTTTCATCCAGCTTATAAATATTTGTATGACACTCGTATAACTTATTTCTAGGGGGCAATGAGGGTGTTTGATATTTTTTCTGCCGCTAGGAGGCAGACCCAACGCATACAAAGCGTCATCTGGTGGCGTAAGTGGTATGAAAAAAGGATGAATAAGAAAATTATTCTTTCATTATGTCTGCTCCATTCCTACAAATTGATGACGTGTACGGTGTCCGACAGACAGACAGAAAATAATTGCGTGCACTGGGATAATATAATCAGTGTGCTGTGTGCGAGTTTTTGTCACTACTCACCGTGAAGAAGTTAACTACAAATTTGTATAAATTTGTATGGCACCGAATTAGTTACCATTGTTTTCCACTAGGGGCGCTGTTTCGATGCCATACAAATTGTAGTTAACTTCTTCACGGTGAGTAGTGACGAAAACTCGCACACAGCACACTGATATCAGAAACGAAAAAGTATTGTGAAATAAAATTACTACTATGACATTCAAATGTATTCGTTTCAAGTCGCAAAAACTGTTGTTAAAGTCTTTAAAACAAAAAAGCTACTTTCTATTTCCTATTTATACGTTTCTATAGCTTTTGCTTAATATTATGTACTTACTTGGATTTCACAGTCATTGTTGAAAAATATGAAGACAGAAATATATTGTACCTTTTGCAATAATATGTACACATAATGAAAATGCTGTTTGATTTCACAATATAGTGTCAAGACTTAATGACTATTTTGTTTAAAACACACAAATTCCTAATACATTATTATTCATTTGATAATTTTTAGGTACACCTATATACCATATTCAATGTAGCAAGAATCTTATCTAGTAAGAGTTTTGTAAAAATAATACTTAGAAATCGAAAAAGATTTTTAATATAAAAATATATTTTTAAAGTGTTTTAGTTAAATTATCCATTTGGAAAAAATAATACTTTTAATTTTAACGAGAAAATAATTATATCTTTGTAGACATTACTGAGGAAAGTTTAAAAAAAAACGGTTGTCTTACATATTTCTTACATATTTTGCGTCATTGTTTAGTCTTAGATCTTTCCACTTTATTATTATTACATTGAGGTTATCTTTAGTCAATTACAAAATAATAAACATAAACCAAATGCTACAAAAATAAGAAATGTCACAAACAAAGTATTTCTTATCCTGCGAAATGCTTCAAAACCATTAAAAAATATATTATGTTTAGTACAGCAAAACAATTTTCCAGCACCTCTTCACCCAAAATTTACAAAAAGAGGGCGTGTTTAGAATCATCTTTCTGCTCTTGTGTAGCTTATTTTGTTTGTTTAAAAATACCTTAAGATAGCGGATATAATCACCTTAAAACTGAATTTAAATTAAAAAATAATCAACATATTAATCATTGATTCTAAGAAGCATAAAAAGTCTCCTCAAAATTATCACGTGTTTTGCTATTATGCATCAATCTTAATCCGTGGCAATAAGGTTTATTTTACTTGGTCACTGTCTGGATTTATTGTACAAAACATTTCTAAAGTTTCTGGTATACTTTCATCCAATAATTTAAATGACTAAAAGCTACTTTATAATTTTTTTCATTAATAAAACAATAAAAACAACTGTGACGTAGTAATTAAAATACATTCTAGTTTCATGTACATAATAATTTTTCTCTTATTTTGATATAACATTGTACTTATGAATTAATCCAGTCTCTAACATTAGACATAAGAAAACAATAAGAATATCATGAAGTCAAAAAATATACAAATACAGCATTCACACAAATATTTTATTTATTAAAATTGATTTATTACATAATTGTACTCTGTTAGAATTTCACTAGATCTTAAGATATAAGATGTATAGTTTGGTCTAACTAGATGTAAATATAAATACATGTTCTGAGTTAGCCGTTATGCGAAGTCGATGTTTTAGGAACTCAAACGCAATGAGCGCCTATCTTCAGGCGTGGGAATATACTTATTCTATTTGGAAGGGTAAGTTGGCAGCTATTCTGGGTTTCCTCTTCCTGGGCCTTTGGGAATTTTTCTGCTGTTGTGAAGGCACCTAAAAATAAATTAAAATCACAAATTAATAAATACTTCATTCTATTTGAATAACAATAACAAATCATACAAACCAATTTAAAAAATATCGGCAAACTAAAATTAACAAACTGAATACACTTTATTTATTGTCTTTGTACGTGTTATAATTTTATTTTTTTTCTATAATAATATGTTATTTATTTAGCCGGGCTACACTTGAGAAAATCACTAACGTTCAAGGTTCAATACACAAACTGTGTGCTTAGTGTGCCGAGTTAACTGATGTCTAGCCAGAAACTTAGAAACCTGCACTGAGGACGCTTATTTTTTTATTGCAGCAACAGTACGAAAAGCTGGGATGTGATTGGTTAAATCTCGAATATTTGACAATAATGACATTTCAATTTAGTTTCGTGAATTTTCGACAATAAGGTTAGGTTAAGCTGTAAGTAAACTAACTGGTGCTCGCTACTTCGTTTGCGTTGAAGTAACGGAAACGGAACCCTATATTTTTAAACGGAACCCTAAGATAAAGTAGCTATTTTACACCTTATAACATCACCTATCTGCCAGTGAAAGTCCCGTGAAAATGGGTCCAGCCGTTTCAGAGATGCCGGAACAAATAGACAGACAGACGGTCAGACATAAATAATAAAAAAAATGTAATGTAAGTATTGTATATACTTTTATATGCATTAAGTGAAAAGCTGTCAATTTAAAATTACAAACAGACATCTCAATTTTATTTATTTGTATAGGTGTACTTTCTACTATGGGTTTCTAGCGCTGCGTCACGCCGCGACACTGCACGACACTGTGCGGCACGACGGCACTGTCACAGCGCTCGAAAGCCGTCCCATATAATTCAGTACTACTTTGATCTGGCGCCCTGTCGCGGCGGCATTGTCGCGGCGGCATTGTCGCGGCGGCACTGTCACAGCGCTCGAAAGCCGTCCCATACAATTCAGTACTACATTGATCTGCCGCCCTCTCGCGGCGGCACTGTCGGGGCGGCACTGTCACAGCGCTCGAAAGCCGTCCCATATAATTCAGTACTACTTTGATCTGGCGCCCTGTCGCGGCGGCATTGTCGCGGCGGCACTGTCGCGACGGCACTGTCACAGCGCTCGAAAGCCGTCCCATATAATTCAGTACTACTTTGATCTGGCGCCCTGTCGCGGCGGCATTGTCGCGGCGGCATTGTCGCGGCGGCATTGTCGCGGCGGCACTGTCACAGCGCTCGAAAGCCGTCCCATACAATTCAGTACTACATTGATCTGCCGCCCTCTCGCGGCGGCACTGTCGGGGCGGCACTGTCACAGCGCTCGAAAGCCGTCACATACAATTCAGTACTACATTGATCTGCCGCCCTGTCGCGGCGGCACTGTCGGGGCGGCACTGTCACAGCGCTCGAAAGCCGTCACATACAATTCAGTACTACATTGATCTGGCGCCCTGTCGCGGCGGCACTGTCGCGGCGGCACTGTCACAGCGCTCGAAAGCCGTTCCATACAATTCAGTACTACATTGATCTGCCGCCCTGTCGCGGCGGCACTGTCACAGCGCTCGAAAGCCGTCCCATACAATTCAGTACTACATTGATCTGGCGCCCTGTCGCGGCGGCACTGTCGCGACGGCACTGTCACAGCGCTCGAAAGCCGTCCCATATAATTCAGTACTACTTTGATCTGGCGCCCTGTCGCGGCGGCATTGTCGCGGCGGCACTGTCACAGCGCTCGAAAGCCGTCCCATACAATTCAGTACTACATTGATCTGCCGCCCTGTCGCGGCGGCACTGTCGGGGCGGCACTGTCACAGCGCTCGAAAGCCGTCACATACAATTCAGTACTACATTGATCTGCCGCCCTGTCGCGGCGGCACTGTCGGGGCGGCACTGTCACAGCGCTCGAAAGCCGTCACATACAATTCAGTACTACATTGATCTGCCGCCCTGTCGCGGCGGCACTGTCACAGCGCTCGAAAGCCGTCACATACAATTCAGTACTACATTGATCTGGCGCCCTGTCGCGGCGGCACTGTCGCGGCGGCACTGTCACAGCGCTCGAAAGCCGTCCCATACAATTCAGTACTACATTGATCTGGCGCCCTGTCGCGGCGGCACTGTCTCGGCGGCACTGTCACAGCGCTCGAAAGCCGTCCCATACAATTCAGTACTACATTGATCTGGCGCCCTGTCGCGGCGGCACTGTCGCGGCGGCACTGTCACAGCGCTCGAAAGCCGTCCCATACAATTCAGTACTACATTGATCTGGCGCCCTGTCGCGGCGGCACTGTCTCGGCGGCACTGTCACAGCGCTCGAAAGCCGTCCCATACAATTCAGTACTACATTGATCTGGCGCCCTGTCGCGGCGTCACTGTCGCGGCGGCACTGTCACAGCGCTCGAAAGCCGTTCCATACAATTCAGTACTACATTGATCTGCCGCCCTGTCGCGGCGGCACTGTCACAGCGCTCGAAAGCCGGCCCATACAATTCAGTACTACATTGATCTGGCGCCCTGTCGCGGCGGCACTGTCGCGGCGGCACTGTCACAGCGCTCGAAAGCCGTCCCATACAATTCAGTACTACATTGATCTGGCGCCCTGTCGCGGCGGCACTGTCGCGGCGGCACTGTCACAGCACTCGAAAGCCGTCCCATACAATTCAGGACTACATTGATCTGGCGCCCTGTCGCGGCGGCACTGTCGCGGCGGCACTGTCACAGCGCTCGAAAGCCGTCCCATACAATTCAGTACTACATTGATCTGGCGCCCTGTCGCGGCGGCACTGTCTCGGCGGCACTGTCTCGGCGGCACTGTCTCGGCGGCACTGTCTCGGCGGCACTGTCACAGCGCTCGAAAGCCGTCCCATACAATTCAGTACTACATTGATCTGGCGCCCTGTCGCGGCGGCACTGTCGCGGCGGCACTGTCACAGCGCACGAAAGCCGTCCCATACAATTCAGTACTACATTGATCTGGCGCCCTGTCGCGGCGGCACTGTCTCGGCGGCACTGTCACAGCGCTCGAAAGCCGTCCCATACAATTCAGTACTACATTGATCTGGCGCCCTGTCGCGGCGGCACTGTCGCGGCGGCACTGTCACAGCGCTCGAAAGCCGTCCCATACAATTCAGTACTACATTGATCTGGCGCCCTGTCGCGGCGGCACTGTCTCGGCGGCACTGTCACAGCGCTCGAAAGCCGTCCCATACAATTCAGTACTACATTGATCTGGCGCCCTGTCGCGGCGGCACTGTCGCGGCGGCACTGTCACAGCGCTTGAAAGCCGTTCCATACAATTCAGTACTACATTGATCTGCCGCCCTGTCGCGGCGGCACTGTCACAGCGCTCGAAAGCCGGCCCATACAATTCAGTACTACATTGATCTGGCGCCCTGTCGCGGCGGCACTGTCGCGGCGGCACTGTCACAGCGCTCGAAAGCCGTCCCATACAATTCAGTACTACATTGATCTGGCGCCCTGTCGCGGCGGCGCTGTCGCGGCGGCACTGTCACAGCACTCGAAAGCCGTCCCATACAATTCAGTACTACATTGATCTGGCGCCCTGTCGCGGCGGCACTGTCGCGGCGGCACTGTCACAGCGCTCGAAAGCCGTCCCATACAATTCAGTACTACATTGATCTGGTGCCCTGTCGCGGCGGCACTGTCTCGGCGGCACTGTCTCGGCGGCACTGTCTCGGCGGCACTGTCTCGGCGGCACTGTCACAGCGCTCAAAAGCCGTCCCATACAATTCAGTACTACATTGATCTGGCGCCCTGTCGCGGCGGCACTGTCACAGCGCTCGAAAGCCGTCCCATACAATTCAGTACTACATTGATCTGGCGCCCTGTCGCGGCGGCACTGTCTCGGCGGCACTGTCACAGCGCTCGAAAGCCGTCCCATACAATTCAGTACTACATTGACTTACCGCCCTGTCGCGGCGGCACTGTCGCGGCGGCACTGTCACAGCGCTCGAAAGCCGTCCCATACAATTCAGTACTACATTGATCTGGCGCCCTGTCGCGGCGGCACTGTCGCGGCGGCACTGTCACTATAGATAGACGCTCGCTTCGAAAGTCTACCTTTATACAGGGTGTCCCAAAATTAGCACGTCACACTGACACCGGAGGTAGATGAACCCAAGACGCATTGAACAAGCCTAACATGCCCATAGAAAAGTTTCGTGGGTTTTGAGTTATGACCAGTTTTAGTCATTTTTTAATGACTAAAACGGGAGGAAAATTAAGAATGGGAGGAAGACAATTTGAACACTTGTTGTAAACAAAATAAATGCAAAACTCATACGAAACTTTTGTTATTTTCTTTCAACACCTACACACCCCCCGCCCACAAATTTTTGCATCTGGCGTCTGCAATGACGTCATTTGGCGCTCTAGCGTCAGGGAGAACGCGGGGAGATGAATGAAGAAGTGAGATTAAAAACTTCATTCCAGCGAGCGAGGTGCAGAGATATTGTGTTATTCACACCTAACTGTTGTCTGCTCTGGCACTATTCAAATATTGTCCACGTCCACAACAGATAGCATTTCGGTGTTAACAGCGTATTATTATTTATCTCTTTTAGTCCCAATTACCAGGTAAAAAAAAGACACCCTACTAGACCAATTCTCTACCTACTTGATCGAGGCAACTGCAGGACTTACAGGTTTATTTTTATTAATTCCACTTATGTAGGGCATTGATGAGAAAGAACTAAAATTTTATAATTATCAATAATATACAAGTGTTACACCATTTTGGAATCGGCATGGCATGGGAAGTTTTTAAAGGTATTTGTTCATTATGTTTGAAGTAATTTTTTTTCACGGTGGCTGCTCAAAGTCGAAACTATTATTTTTATGTGAGAATAAAATTATTGAGATTGACTATCAACTGTCGTTATTTCACATTACTTATCGACTAAGTATTGTTTGTTTCATAATAAGTAACTATTCTTGAGGGAGTACACATAAAAAAAAAGTAAAATAAAGTGCATTTTAAAAAGTCTCTGATACGAACATTACAAAAGATGGTGATTTTTAAAAAATGACTAAAACTGGTCATTATTCAAAACCCACGAAACTTTTCTATGGGCATGTTAGGCTTGTTCAATGCGTCTTGGGTTCATCTACCTCCGGTGTCAGTGTGACGTACTAATTTTGGGACAGCCTGTATAAAACTGCAAATAAAAAGCAAGTTTATTAAAGCAACTTACCGGCGGCGCGGTCGGTTGAGCCTCAGTCGGTGTAGGTTGTATTGGCCTGGGCGCCTTCACGCCTTCCACACCTTTCTTTATTGTCGGCCCATTTTTTACCCTCCTAAAATAATATTTAAAAATCTGTAAATACAGAGCTCTAAAGTGAAAAGTTCAAGTTGTTTGGAGTAGACTAGACTTAACTACGCGGAAGCGGAACCACGCGACGCGACACGGACAAATAATCTTTGTATGAATTTGTATGAGATAATAGAGAAGTGTCGCGTCGCGTTGCTGCGCTGCCGCTTAGTGCGGTCTCATCTTAACAGATAAAGGTATTAAACAATGTAATGTGGTATTATTGAAACTAAATTAATCAAAAATTTACACAGAATTTTGAATTTAAACATATTTAAAACAATAATGTAGTACAAAAAAAGGGCTTAAAAGTATAAATATTATTTCTATACATTCTGCTATTCAAATGGCATGCAAAAATAAATCATCTTTTTCATTGTCCATAAGATTTCCCTATTTAATATTGCACAAGGGAGTTATGCTACATTAAATTTCTTACAAGTGTGTTTAGATCAAGAAACATAAATCCGTCCTAAGTACACTCACTCACTTATCTAAATAAATAAGATAATAATACCCTTGTGACGTCACAATTCAGTAGTTTCCTACATTCAGAACGAGTTGTTTACACTATTGTAATGCTTAGGGTAAGTAGTAAGTGTTTCCACCGGCAAATACTCGCCTTGAAGCATTTGCAAATGATAAGATAACAATGTTGATATAGTTTGTTACCTAGATAGAATTAAATAAGACTTTTTTATAGAAGAGTGATGCATCGGCAATTATATTATAGATTGACCGGAGTAGCATTACCACGGCCTTACAGAAAACTGGCGTGAAATAACGCTTGCGGTTTGTTTTACCGAGGAATGGGACATGCTGTTTTGGGGTTTTAACGCACTTGTAACTTCTCTGGTTTTGCGGTTATCCATTGCCGGCGGTAATTTGTCTATTATTTATTTTACCGTTACAATAGCATAAAATCATCGACGGCATATTCTAATAGTTGTAATACAACATACAAAAATCCGCCAAATTGACCTTTGGACACAAGGGCGACACTCTACAAATGACAGCTCAATTGACGTAAGCCTAAGGTTGGCACCGAAATAATTTCAAACGACACGTCAGACAAACCTTTCTTAATATGAAACGATATTGTCAATTATGTCAAAGCACGAAACCAAGTCAACGACTATGTGAACCCGCGTCCCGCACGCCGAGAGCTGTCATTTGTGAAAATCTATTCAATGACGAGTCTTTGCCATAATTTATTCTTTGCCTTTAATTTATAGTCTCACAATACGGTTGTCAGTTCTATTATATTTTTTTAACTGCATATAATCGAACAATACACCACATATGTGTTTAGGATTTTTCGGGCCTCATTACTTTTGACCCGACTAAGCCAAAAGAAAGGGTAATGATTTTGGCAGTCTATGTATGGTTCTACGTATGTAACTACTGTCCGATTCTAGTTCTGGTCCGATTTTAATAAACGAAATGTCAATAGATTTGTTATAATAGCCCGGGTAACATAGGCTATATAATTTACGCATTCGGGTAATAGTTTTTATAAAAATTGTAGTTACTACTAGTTTATAGGATATTTGCTCGATAGTAAACATATACCGTTATAAAGCGAATAATACCTTCGACTAGTCTGCACTTGTAGGGGTACAAACGGGTTGTTAGTTTTGTCTGGTACACCGATACCCGTCTGCTTTGGAGCTGAGCTAGCTGGTTTTTGAATCTGCAAATTGGGAAGAGAAAAATCTAAATATGCATTTATGAATAAACTTATTAGAATATTATTCTATACACTAGCTTTTTATACTTGGATAAAATACTAAGCTAGCGTGTTATACAACGAAATATCAAATATCATAATCTTGTTAAAATGTCATTAAGGTGGAGAGGTTTTCGGACAAGGAAGTAAGATTTAACATAAATAAAATCGTGGACATGTTTGTTTGTTTTTTATAACGTTTTTACGGAAGGACTAAGGTTGCAAAAGTTACAACTTTCGACAGCTTAACCTAATTGTGTCTCTATACTTACCGACAAAGAAGAAAAGAGAGATGACGTGCTTATAAATGTCATTTTCCTGACTGAGATTATTATAAATCAGAGTACTAAGTATCAGTAGCGAAGTGTGCATATAACACGATTCACATCGGCTTCACGTTTAATTAAGATACAATAACCTATAAAAGTACAGTTTGAAACTTTGTAACCCACACGTATTTACGGACACGACATTTTTTTTGTCCGAGGTAGGTTTTTCTAAAGATAAGTAAAATAAGTTGTGCAAATTGATCTTACATCTACAGACTAGGGCTTCCCTTTGATGGAGAACCAGCCATTGCTTCTGCTCACTATTATATACAATATACATTAATAATATGTATAATGTATGTACCTGATTGGCAGCCCACGTGGGCGCTAGCGACACACCACCAACGGCAGGTAAATGTTGCGGGAATCCCTGCCTAATGCTCTCCTGTCTATTACTCGGCTGGTTCCTACTCTCCTGGTTCCTGCTCTCCTGGTTCCTGCTCTGGTTCCTGTTCCTGTTGTCCTGGTTGGCGGAGAAGCCGAACTGGTTCCTCTGCTGGAAGGTCTGGAACTGCGGGAAGGGGATCTGCGAGGGTCCCGGCACGGTGAACGGCTGCCCGAAGGTGGGGTACGGGGGTAGAGGCGGTTGGTTCTGTAATAAATAATCTAGTCAAGTGGAAGTGGCGAACTTTAGTACGAATAGGCTGGCTCGACGCGAGAAATACGGTCGCAGAAAAAGCGGCGTGATATAAAACTTGCCATTTGTGACTAAATAAATTAAAAGTGTATTAAGGCAGGATATATATAGGATCCGGAATCCGGCGCTCCCGGGAAAATTCAGAGCACTGAAAAAAGAACACAGCGCTAATACAATAGATCAGAATATCGAAAACACAAATATCGAGTCAAATGTTAATGTAGTTTATGACAGCTCCACACTTCGATTTTAAACTCTATTGTATTAGCGCAGAGTTCTATTTTCAGTGCTCTGAATTGTCCCGGGCCCGCCGGATTTCGGTACATATAGTCCCAGCCTAATAGATGGCCAAAGGCTACTCCTCAGGGCTGCCGCTATCTCTTACCGTCAGGCGACCTGTCTACTCGTCATCCGGTCTTATTGAATTGTGGCTTACATTATAACTGCTGCTGGAACTCTCGCCGCTGTGGGGCGGCGGCGGTTTCTTGTAGTGGTTCTCCTTACGCCAGTTCTCTTGAGGCGGGAACCTGAAAACATCATTTATTATGTTAATACAAAATAAACAAGAAAATGAATATAATTATTATATTATACGTGCAAAGCAAAAACTTTTAGTACAGATTGACGAGCGGAGTATGAAATTTGACCGGTTAATTAAAGTTTTGTGTGGAGGAAGGTGTGTTGAAAAATTATATGAATTATTAGGGGCGAATTTCGACCACAGGGCGAACTCTAGTAATTATCAATACGTACTTTACGTTGTTATTTGATATCGTTCCGTTCCACTTTAATCGTCCCCATATAATTCAGTAATACGTCATTATAATATTATAACCTTCACAACATACCTATAATTGGAAATTGTTGCATAGTTCAAAAGATCTAAACTCCATATGGATTCATGTAGACCCAAACGTCAACAATAACCAATCAATAATCATAGACTTTTTAGTGATCCAAAAACATAACGCAAAAGCAAAACGATGCTAATTTCGATTTCTTTTTTCGATTAATGTAGCTATATGACTTTTGTCTAATGAGCTATATATTTTTATGACTTTTGAGTCGCAAATGAAATATATATATACAACGAACGGACCCGACAGACGTTGTCCTGCCGGGCTGATTTGTGAATCTAAACCATCCAGGGCGCCACCCAAACGCATACAATAAAATTCATTCAAATTGGTCCAGCCGTTTAGGAGGAGTTCAGTGACATACAGACGTACAGTAGAATTATATAATATATAAAATATATTAAATTATAAAAATATATATTTAGAAATTATAGACTATTTAACAGATTCTTAAAAAAAACATAAATTTGCCAGTAAAACGTACTTGGGACTTGTGAGTGATGAATAACGTTTGCATTTTGAAACCGCTATTCCATAAATATGTTTAAAGACTAATATGGAAAAAAATCGTAATAAAGAGTAACCCCAAGGGAGGCGCCGTGAAAAAAGGTTTAGAGATTATGTTGACAAAATGGCGTGTTATTACGGGAAAAGTTTTTCATTTTATGTTAAAATTTCTTATTTGTAGTTTAATTGTTATGAAATTTCGTGAATAATCAAGTATGATCTGTATAGATCCCGGTAAATGTGTTGAAGTGCGTACAATAAGTTATTGTGTGAGAATTTTGGTGAATTCGGTTTATTTACGTTTGGGTTACATTAAGATGGATAGGAGTATAAGCGTATACAGTCAGCGAGCATTGCTCATTTATATCATGATTTATTGCACATGTACTATGTACTGTAGATCATAGATGTATTAAATCAGGGATCCCCAAAGTGGGTTCAGCCAGAATTATTTTCTAAAAAGGTTTTTACATAAATTTTAGCGTTGATATGTAATCATTTGAGTGGTTCTATAAAATAAAAGCTATTTGGTTGGTGTTTCGATCTCTTTAAAGTTTTAGGACCCCTGTATTAAATGTTAGAAATAATTGTAATATTAATCTTACCCAACAAACAAATTCCAAAACGGATGAACCGTGCTGCATGAAAGCAAATATAATATGAATAAAATTTTTGCACATCAAGCTATTAAAAATAAATTCATGAGATCCCATGCTTCACGTTATAAAATATATATTGCATTCGGAATGCTGTTGAAATGCAATTAGTCTGTTTATAGCCAAAAACTATGGTTACTTATCGGGTGAAGCCTGCCGCGTCGACTCTCTATCACGCCAGTTTGACTGGTCCATGGCCTGCAAAAAACATATTTCTATTATACAAGTCTAATTAATTGTTAAAATTTCACGTATTAATATAAAAATCTATACAAGCCTTATGATTCTGCTTGTTCTTATAGGTTGGACCATCTGCACTTATTTTCAATAGATTTTTAAGTAGATTCGTCGCTTGCTCCTGAAATAAAAAGTGTTTAAGCGTATGAGCGTACGTACATGACGCAAAATATTATATGAAGCGCATACGCACGCTAATCTGTTCGCATCACCTTATCATTACAAAACGTCATAATAATTATATCGAGGTATTTTACGTTCTTCCGAGTTAAATATGGGAAAATTACCTGTTTAGGTGGTCCATAAGTTGTAGCATTATTTCTTTCGATCGGCCTTGATAGTATTTCTCTTGGCGGACTGTAATAGGAAACAATACTTTAGTTCCTTGGTTCCTTTATGTGAGTACACATAATTGCTACAACAGAGCCACATAATTATAATAAACTTGGTCATTATCGCATAGCAACTTTTTGCAGTATTATATTTGCGCATATTATGTAAGCTGCGCCAGTGAATTGTTTTTTTTTTTCTTTAGGGTCGCAATTTTAATGTGTGTGGTTTGTGTATAATTATGTAAGAATTGTACGTGTGTGTATGTGCCATACCTGTATGCCGCGAAGGCGGAGCGCGCGTCCGGGCGGGAGCGCAGCGGGTTGGCGTTGGCGAATGCGGGCTGTGGTGCGGCGCGCGGCAGGCCCCGCCCCCACGTTACGTTAAGTAGCGACGACGCGCTTAGTCTAAGGACACAAAAAATATACTAAAACTCTGGCCAAGGGTGCGTAAATGTAGAATGCAAAGCGTCCCACGGCTGATGCAAAACAAAAAAAAATACAAATTAATGTACAAGATACATCCTGGTTACTATATAGAACACTGTTTTTGCTTGGCATGGTAGGATATTATATACTGGAGGTTAGACGAGAAGTAACGCTTGCTACTTATTTATTTAAAGTTCTCAGAGGGTAAATATATAATCCCAATATACTGGGAGAAGTGAGATTATGCGCCCCGAATAGGTACATGAAACGGCGGAGGCGACCGCAGCTGTTAGCGGTTCCGGCAGCACGCACCAACCTCTTACAGCAGGCGCATCTGACGCGCGCGTGGCGCACGCTCAACGCGATAGACATAAAGAAAGCTGATATATTTGATTGTTCATTTGAATGACTTTACTAAGGCTGCATATTTTATAGTATGTTTTAATTCATAAGATGTCTCAAGTAAGTCATTAGTCACAGTAGTTGTACGAAATTGTTATCTAGATATCTAAAAAATGTACTTTATTAGTTATTATGTTTTTGATGTTTATTGTTTATTATTACTTGTCTGTCATATTAGGATAAGGTCCTGTAAAGATAGATTTAAGTTTAGAAATAATTAAATAAATATAAAAAATCTTTGGCACTTTGCACGTCTGAGCGACAGATAGGTACACTAGATAGCTTAAACTGTATTTTTATAAACAAAAATATTAAATTCCACTAAATAGCGACATTCTATTTCTTTACTAGTTTTTGCCCGCGACTTCGTCTGCATAGCATTGCACCACAGTGGGGGATAAATTTAGAAAAATCCTTTTAAATAACGGATTTCTACTACGTCAAATCATAACTATTATGACGTCATAGATTTAAAAAAATCCATACAAACTTTCAACCCCTATTTCAACCCTTTAGGGGTGGAATTTTTCAACAACAACAAATCCATTCTTAGGCCCGTATTAAATAAAGCGTTCTTATCTCTAAGACAATTCTCAAGAAAGTACTTAAGACGTTGTTTTAATTAATAGACCGTACTTAAGTACAGCTGTAGGTACGGCGTATCAAGTGAGTGCGAACGTATTAATAAACGAGACTCGTTACTCAACTACGCTGTCATTGCTGTCAAACTGTTACTTGAGACGCGGTTTCGTGGGTACAGTCAAACCTTGACTTGAGAACGGCTTGCTTGGGAATTGGGATACAGTACATTATTATTTGTGGTGTTTTTGGGTGTTACAATTATGTAAATTAAAATCTAAATATTTATGATTAAACAAACTCAGAATTTACACTACATACTCAACACAAAATAAAGTTATAAAAAAAAGACGCATATCGATACTTATTCTTCTTTTTTTTTGTAATCGCGGTTGCAAAGGTTTTGCACCATTCTGGCAGTGTCGAGTATTTGTAGAAATATTTTCGATTTTACTTATTTATTTATATTAAACGAATTACCTATTTGATTTATATTAATTGACTTGATTTGACACTTGACAGCAGAACTTTTTTTCGCTGCCCAAAAAACAATCCTCATTATATGATCCCTCCCTCCTACAATTCCTCGCCCTATCAACCTTAAATCTGTTCGGTGTTTTGTAAATACTCCTTTTACTGAAACTTTATGTACATACTTTGGTACTGGCCCTAAAGTTGTCTGTTCTAGGTTTTAGATTATTCAACAGACTTCCTCCTGTACACCGTGCCCTTGTTTATTCATAAAACCCACTCATAAGGCAGAGTTTTCGTCAACACAACACATTGGCGAATCACTAAGGAGCCACTTTAAAGAATAAGAAGAAGAAGACATTTTTTCGAATGGCAATGGCATTCCGTTTTACGTAGTTGTTAAAAAAATATGAATATTATTATGCTAGACAAAAATAAATATTAATACATACGTAAAAATTAATGAAAATCATTCAATATTTAATAATATAAATACCAAAAACTTTTTTTGGTATTTATATTATTAAATATAACATTTTAAAAAAGAAATATTGAAGGAATGTATAATCAATAAAACCGTTCTTTGTAGAAGTGTAAACGAAACGTTATTTTATTCGTACTTTGTCGTGTAGATGACGCTTAAAAGTTGAGTAAGTGATCTCAATAACGTTATCAACTGAGACGGTCTTGAGATCATACTATGAATTAAAGACCGTCTTGAGAAGCTAATCGTTACTTGAGACTGTCTCAGCCAAGAAAGGTCTTGAGAACGTGTTTGAGAACAGTTTAATAATACGGGCCTTAGTGCGCGTCTACATGATAAATTAAAGCTACTGTCCAAATTTCACGTTTCTGCCATTAGCGGTTACGGCTCTGCGTGCGTCTATATTTAGCCAGTCTGTGGGGACATCTCCTTTTATATATATATATATAGGTAATTTAAATTGGAAGAATTATAATATTCTATTATCTTTTTGTTTACAAAAACGGTAAAATCGAACAGAGTATAAAACGAATTTATATTTTGACGGATTGTATTTTAGTCTGAATAAGTTATAGCCACAATACCTAAGATAAGCCGGTTCATCCGTCAACGGCTGATCATCTAACATGACATGATAAATGGGCGGGGCGTGCAACTTGTCCGCGAGACGAACGGCAGCGGGCGCGGCACCGCGGATCACGCCCACGACCGTGCCCCGCGCGCCTTGCTCCGACCCTGAGCGGACCACCACCACGCGGTCTAGGAGGGAGAAATCTGCCGCTGGGTCCGCCGGCGAGTCACCCTCTTTTAGCTCCGCCTTAAATACAAAATTATCTTGAATATGGAAATAATACGGGTCGAAGTTCGAACGTTTTTTTTTTTTTTAGTTTTTTATTGATTTTTAACAGAGCACGTTTGACATACTAACACAAAAATAAATTGCTTGTTATAGGACGTATAAGTATAAAACAAGTTATTCAGTAGAACCCCTTATAACAATTATTCAAAGGGTCAAATTTTTAAACTCTATGAAAACATTCAATGCCAAATCCTAACCATATACAGTAGGTTCCACTTGACGTGCAGCGTGACAGTCTTCTCGGCATCCTGTAGCTGCTCCAGCTGCATCTTCACATCTTCTAGAACCACCCTCATCTCCTCTTGCTCTAGCACGTCGGAGCCGCACTCCCGCTTCGGCACACCGACGTGCGCTTGCGCCTTCAACCATTTGGCTACTTCCTGCGGTTTGTTCTCCCTAAAAGGAAAATATTTCTATAGAAACGTAATGAGTTGGTTGCGAGACATTGTTTTTTGTTTTTTAGATATATCACATCGTAATGATTTATGTACGGTGTGTCCATTAGAAAACTCTCTGTATTGTCACGCGCCCATCACGTGACAACGCCTGACGTCATCTCACTCACCCCACTAGACCGGGCCAGATGTCGCTCTCGAAGAATATGTCGTTGCCGTGGGACGAGGCGAGTCGGTCGAACAGCGTGGGGTGCGCGCGCGCATACTCCTGCAGCAGCGCAACGCACCGCGCCGAGTACAGCCACGCGCCCGTCACGTTGCAGCGACGCGTGTAGCCGCACACTTCCTGGTTCTACGAAAAGGAGTCAATTTTTGGCGTTAGTCAGTGCTTCTATAGATTGGGGAAGGGGCAAAACCAGCGGATACAGTTTGGCGTTGCCGCTAGTCGTCTAGCAGTCAAAAATACTCCATTTTTATTTTTGACGTGAAACATCTAAAACCTACAATACGTACCTTTTTATTGAATTTGAGGTTGAGTCCAACGTTGATTTTATTCTGAGTTTCCGTGGGCAAGTCGTTTCTCTCGCCCAACACCACGAACACGCACCCCGTGAGACGAGACAACATCTGAGCCGATATACCTGAACACAACATATTACAAACGTCAATCTTACAGACCAATCCTCGAGTTTGCTATTTTTCTATTACCAGCATTACCAAGTGCTGTAGAAATACAATGTTTTTTTTAAACAATCTGGTTGAATTCTGGCAAAAAGTTTTGTTTTATCAAAAACTTTAGGTTTCTATCCAAGTACACAACTCATAACTGATCGGATGCAAAATGACTTTTAAATACATAAATTTTATATAAAATTCAGAAAAGGTTGAGAACGTACCACACGCAGCTGCTGCGTGATTGGCCGTCTTGTACGCGACGGCGGAATCTGCGGGCGGCGGACGGGGCGCGGGCTCAGGACACTCGCACACGCACACCTTGATGCGCCCCGTGCGTATCGCCTCCGTGCTCACCACCTGGGAATGTCAAAGTTTTGTTTGATCTGAGTAAACGAGGATGAGCAGAACTGTATAAGCGGCGGTCTACCTTCTCGACACGAACAAGTAGAAACGGATTTGTTGTACATTATTTCCCCCATTGACAACATACAAGGTTGTTCACAATTAATTACGAATATTTTGGGCACAATATGACCTACTGTTTATGTCAAGACGTTTAGGCTGAAAAATAATTAAAACATTTGGAAAAAGAAATTATACTAAATAAAATTACATTACGCTCTTTACGACACTGTTAAGATCATTGACCTCTAGTATTTTTATAGTCTATTGTATTTTTTTATTCTGAGTAGAAATGTCGGTTTAAAAATCCTGTATCGCATCCTTTATTCATGACTCTAAAATTTGTTATACGTACCGTAGCCTTGCACCCGTAATAGTTGGACTTGGTGAGCAGAAAGCACGCGGCGCCGGGCGGGTATGCGTCCGCGGGCGACGTGAAGCGGGGCGGGGGGCGGGGCGCCGCGCGCACCTCCCGCACCACCGCCTGCACCGCATACCCGCACGCACGCGCGCTCCACTGCTCACGAAGCACCATCGCGCCGTCGCACACCGCGTACTTGTACCCTAATGCGCCGCATTGGATTAAAGAGTGACATAAAATTCGAAAAAGAGAGCCTGAATATGACCTACCACGTTACTATAGAGGTATTCATGACGTCTAAAATTTTATAATAAAATTATGTAAAGAAAATTATACAGGTAAACAACTATTATTGGATATCGTGTTTTCGTACATATGATGATACTCAAATAGGGAGACTTTCTTAATTTATTGAAATAAAGCTTACCAGTTAATATTGCAGCATGGATAATGACATTCACTTGACCCAGGTCTATTCCGAGGCGACTCATATTGCTGTAAAAAACAAATAATTTTTCAAATGACAAATTTTATGACAAAAATGTAAATGGTATGTTTAATTATTGTTATTCAAATCATGTATGTACTGTTGGTGTACCTTTTAAATAAACAAAATTTGAATATCATCATTTAGTATCCAACTCACTGTTCTATGATAGTGGAGCGCTCCGCTATCCACTGCTTGTGTAGGTTTCCTACATTATGCTCGGTCGAGTATTGCAGGCTCTCGACGTTGTTGTTTTTTTTGTCATTGTGGTGGAGGCGCATCTTCTCGTTGGAAACAGATATCACTCTGCAGAAGAATAAAACAACTATTTATTAAATATTATTTAAAACATAACAATTAGTTCTCATAAATATTATGAAGCGCCTGTGCTCAAGAAGTTCACAATATTCCCCTATATTGGAAGTACTTTTAGGTACAGGCGCTTATTATAAATTGTTATTATGTACTTACTGTAGTCTATAGTATATACCATACTATAAATATTAAAAACGCGTAAATAAGTTACAACTGGGTAGGAAAAATAACATGGTTTGACGCCAACTTCATAGGTAAATGAGACTCTTGATATACTCCAATTAAATATTTGGTAAACAAAATATTAATCTCGAACAAATGATTTTGTCATTTTCATTATTATACGGTACATGCGCTCAGTAGTACACTCCAGACGGGATTTGAACAGACTATTATAGACAGACTTTTGTCTCAGTCCTTAATACTCCATCTTTAATACTTGCTTAGCTCTAGTCAGATGCGGCCAGCTGACCCACACGACTTTGCCCAGGTACTCCTGAGCTATCTTCTCCAGCGATGCGAACATTTCGTCTTTGGATGTGATCTCAATGATCATGCTGTCGTTGCGCGACGGCTGGTCGAACACTTTAACCTTACATTTCATTAAGCTGGACTGTAAAAAACATCAACATTATTAGTGCAAAATATTTAGTTTAATTTATGTAGTTTGAGTGAAGGAAGTGGGACATAAACCATAGGCTATATAGAACCTATGTCTGCACATTTTTAACCGCCGACGGATATGTGTGTCTCCGTGGCAATTGGCATCGTACATCCCTAACGGATGAACCGATTTAGATCTAGTTTTTTTTAAAGCTGATACGATCGAGTGTTCTTAGCTATAATTCATCATCATCAGCTCGCTCATTGCTTAACAATTTGGTGGTTACTTAAAATGATTTTTTTATCTCAAAAAGTTTTTATTATAATCAACATATTTCTTATTCTTCCTAAAACAAACATCTATTGGCGCGTCTCGTATAAACAAAATTAAATTTTTTAAACTACCCCTTAATTATCAAGCAGTGATGATGATGATGAATTATAGCTAAAAACACTCTCGATCATGTCAGCTTTCAAATAAAAAAAACTAGATCAAAATCGGTTCATACGTTTGGGAGGTACGATGAGATTAACAGAGGCACACGTCAAACTTATAACACCCCTGTACCCCTGACATGTTTTCGTCGGGGGTTAAAAATAGACTCCATGCAGCTCACGAGTATATTATTTGTTTATTAAAAACATACAGTTACAAGTTTAACAGTAATAAATAGCTCCCCACACCGATTTTGGTGACGGTGGCCGGTTTCATTGAAACCAGGCCAGCTACGCACGAGTTATTTTATAGTGCCCAAGTGTGTGCAGTACACACAGCACTCTCTCTTCCTTTACGCTCGTAACCCAGTAGGACGGATAACCAACACGACTGGCGAGAGATCAGGCGCAGGTCCCGACTTTGTACATGCCCGTCCTACGCATGGATCATCTTTCTTGTCAGACAAGTTGGACAACACCACCTGAGGACAACTTGTCATCAGGTGATCAGCCTGTATTGTCCTAGCCAAACTTGGAAACAACATTTTTTGTTGTGCCAATGCGGGAATCGAACCCAGAACCTCCGAGTCGAGAGCCAAGCTCCAAACCACTGGACCACGGAGGCTGTTTTACAGCATACAATGTCCTACAAAACTGTCCACACAGTTTGTCTGTAGGTGATGTGAGTCTCAATTTAATTTTTTTTTTTAGATGTTTCACATCTGCCTGGCGTTACTGTCGCTATACTTACCTTATACTCCAAATGCCTCATAGTCGGAAACCCAGGGTACAATAAGGCAGGGTCCGCGTTAGGCAGCAACCCGTAGACCAACTTCTCCACCGGTACATCTAACTCCTTCCGCCACAAGGATTTCTCTAGCGCGTGACATTGAGCTACAGTGGAGAAGTAGTCCGGTGCTACCGCTGGACCTGGAGAAATGTTTTTTATGGAATTTGAGGCAAACGAGGTCCTGATAGACAGTGATTAAGTCCATCAGGCATAGCAATTACAAAAAGGCGATTAAAGCTAAGGACAATATGATCCGGAATCCGGCGATCCTAGGAAAATTCAAAGCACTGAAAATAGAACACTGCGCTTTTACCATAGAGTTGAAAATCGAACTGTCGAGTGTCGAGCTGGCGTATAGGACATTGACACATCGACACTTGAGTAATCAATTTTGAGTTCTATTGTATTAGCGCAGAGTTCTATTTTCAATGCTCTGAATTTTACCCGGCCCGCCGGATTCCGGATCATATAGTCCCCGCCTGAGAACTCACAAAGCGGTTTTGACCCGTGCCCGTGTTCGCGGAACTGCAGTATTATTTCTAAACTCACGAGACATGTCATTTGCGCGGTTACGCAGCCGTCGCTGTTGAGATTATCGCCCGCAAACGTGGCGAGCGATGATCGCAAGACGAGAAAATATCTACATTAGAATTTCTGAAGAACCGAACGCAGAGCGCACGGGCGCAACCCGCCGAGGCTGCGGGTGACCGCGGCCAGCGCGATTCTACTAGTTGTCCGCCGGTGCAGCGGGATCCGCGAACAACCGCGCAAACCGCGGGCGTAAAACACGTCGTGAGATGCGCTTTAATTTTACACATATATCTGCATTCTACAGAAGCTGCGGGCCCGCAACCGCGGCGGCCGCGGGTGGAACTTGGTGATATAAACAACTAACCCAAGTTGTCAGGTGTCCAGTGGTATATGAGCATGGGTCCATGGGAGTTTCTCTTCAGTTCTTCGTCTGTGAGTCTCTGATAACACGGCGTCATGGCAGACAAAAGGTTCGCCTGAAAATATAATCATTTCATACACTCTTCACAATATGAATATGTTAACTTTGTTATTTTAAAAAGTATTTTCTATAGAAAGGGCTCCATTTGGATAACCTCGTTGCCAACTTTGAAGTTAAAGACTTGTTTCAGAAATTCTTTAGGGATAAATTAATAGTAATCGCTAGCTACTCAAGTCAGAATTACATGCGAAATCATTGTAATATTAAAGTATTTAAGATAGCGAAATCCAAAAACAAGTTTGACTTGAGTATGTAATTAAAGATCAGTAGCAACCTTCTACTATTATAAATGTCAAGATTTGTGTGGATGGATGGCTATTTGTTACTCTTTCACACTAAAACTACTGAACGGATTTTGATGAAATTTCGTATGGTAATAGTTTAAACTGTGGATTAACACATAGGCTAACTTTTTATCCCGAAGAATTACAGTGTTCCCGTGGGGTACCGTATTTACGCGGGCGAAGGCGCGGGCAAAAGCTAGTATTATATAAAAAGAGACTTGCCTCGTCAATAAAAGGTATCAGCACCACCGCCTCCCAGTCGTTCTTCTTCCCGTTGAGATCAGTCTCGAAGTGGCACGGGTAGTAGTGTACTATGGGCGAGTCCTCGTCTGTCATGAGGTCGTGAAACGGCGTCGGCAGCAGATTCTTACTGGCCGCAGGTAATACTGCTAGTAACTGGAAGCAACGATTTGGAATTATATAAGCAACAAAATATTATATTAGGTAAATAAATTGCGTGAGACGTTTTTGAGATTTTTTTTACCCCCCATCTCTCCTTGGTCAGATATCGTGAAATCCGCCTCGACACCCTCCCCCTCCCTAATCTCACGTGAGATTACAAAAAAAAAAAAAAATATTGAGTATAAATATATTGATTTGTTCAAAAAACATAATTTGTTTTATTAAGACTAGTAAATACTTGTTTATTACTTAATTTGAGATTATTCTAACGAGCCTGTGAGACGTGCACAATTGGATTTTTCACACCTTTTTAATTTAACCTAATTTTCTCTCATTTTTACATAACTTACAGGTCCCAAGTGAGATTTGGTGAGATTCGGCTGGATCCCCTCCGCCCCCTAAATACCTCATGTAATTTATGGACGCCCCCTTAGTATTTAAGCCAAGAAAAATGACACCTTTTGATAAAAAAACTATATAACGATTCAGTTAAATTACAAACGGTAAAATTTATCTTGTTGCTTTAAATAGCATAACATAAAAAAGCAAGATTAAACAAATATAGATGGAAACCATGTTGTTTATTTTATTACTTTGATATTTTGCTATCAAGATGATTGGTCAAAGTTATTTAAAGTGCGAGTCGGATACTCGCAAGAAGGGTTCCGTATAAATCAGCAAAAATAAACAATTTTGTTGTATGGGAGCCCCACTTAAATATTTATCTTATTCTGTTTTATATTACATTCAATATTTGTCGTTATAGCGGCAACGGAGTGCTACTGTGCTAAGTGTGAGTTTTTCTTTTCGCATTCGATCGTGAGCGCGTTTGGCGCGTACAGCGCCATCTAGTTGTAAACGCGACAACGAGGTCAAATCACATACAAATTCCTAGTAAACGCCAAACGCACTGACGATCGAATGCGAAAAGAAAAACTCACACTTAGTACTCTGAAAGACATCATTTGTGATACAGCCAGGTGACAGCCAGACAGCTGAGTCTTATAATAATAGGGTCCCATATTGATTTCTTATGTTTACGCGAATATGTATCCGTATTATCTGTAAGTAATACTTTGTATTACTTACGGATCTGTCATCTCATTCCTCCCGTGATGTCAGACGTCCACGGCTGCTAGAAAGTAGCCGAAACGTCGGGAAAAAGAAAAGTCCACCGCGACACAATCCGTTAGTGTTTAATACAATGAATAATGACGTCCCGTTTTTACCATTCGAGTGCGGTTTTTACCATTCGAGTGCGAAACCCCAATAATTACCTGTTCAAAAGGTTTAAACGGCTCGCCCAATTCAAACTCAATCTTCAGGTCCTTGAACCCCTTAATGTCCGATATGTAGGGCGCGTAGTGGTGCGGGTAGAACCAGCACCAGGACGCGCAGCCGCGGTAGTAGTAATGCAGGTTCCACTGAATGGCGCGCACGTAGCACGTCGCCTGGTCCGACAGCACCTCGCTACACAGACAATCGCCAATGTATGCGGCGGACAATGCCACTGTTGAATGTGCGTGAGGGAATACAATTTCTAAAATTATCTTTAGCAGGATGAAATAACAAAATTATAAAGCTATTTTCCATAGAAAAATTAACAATACACAAAATATTTTTTATTACATATTTTAAAAAAGTGATGACCATATGCTAGTTTTTATTGTAACAACCTAGCATATTATAATATTAGCACTTACTCAGTGACTTTTGAGTAGTCCAGTTTATTCATGTAGTAGTCTTTCTTGTGTAGAATAAACTCCATTTCCATATTAGCTTCCTCTGTGTAACAACAGTACATAATTTAAAACATTCATTCGTTGAGCTTTCTTCTAAATGTGACGTAACAATAGATGTGAAAATGTTATCTTTCATAGGCTTTAATAAGAAAAAATAAACATACATACATATTGATAACCCCCCGGTTTTTAAGTCAGTTCAAAAAAACTTACCGTCACTACTGTCAATATCTTCATATTCGTCATCATCATCATCTTCTTCCACGTCTTCCATGAACTGTAAAAACACATTTGAAAGGAATCGTAGGAATTAATTATCAACTTGCCTAATAATAATTAAATATTGTTAGGCTTTTATTGGAAGCAGTATGCCAGTAAAAACTATGTTTCATGGTATGTATTTCACAAAAGTATTGGCATCTCGGTTGGAGGGAGAGTTTTGTACATACTGCAGTTGTAACTACACAAAGTAGTGTTTGCTGGTACAAAATTAGATATTGTATGTATTATTAAAAAAAAAAAATTTAACAATTAAAAAACTTACCATTTCTTTTGTGGCGGTAATAAGCGCTTGCAACTCATCGTCCGGTTTGTTTGCTTTTATGTCATTAATGTTAACATTAAATGTATCGTCGTTGTTGGGTTTGTACTGAAATAGTAAGAAACGTCTATACAAATGTATAAAATACCCGCATACTTTTAAACATAATCAAACTTAGTTTATTTGTAAACTGAATAAAAAAGGAATACAAGTGTTCTAAGCTGAGATTATGTATTGTGTGTACAAAAATTATTAAGTAAAATAAATAAATAAAATTTTATTTATTTACACAGTACGATCCTGCAATGAAGTAATGCATGAAAATATTCATTTACTACCTCTTTCCTTTCATTTGCGTTAGGTCGCCGTCCAGTTTTGCCTTCAAAATATTTGAGATCAGTGTAAATATCGCTAAACCTCTCCATATCTATTTTAGCTAGCTCTTGCATAAACGCTTCAAATCTCGCTAAGTTAAGGATACCAGCTTCATTTATATATCCTAAAATATATAAGTAATTACCTTATATTATAAAGTAACAAAAATACTAACTTAAGACTAAAATATGTACTATCAGGGAATCTTAATTCTTATTAGATCTAATTAGAAAGACAGTTGTCACCATAAATCGTACTATGTATGTTAACAAAGTGACTGACAATAGACAGTTGTCATAATAAATCATACTATGTATGTTAACAAAGTGACTGACAATAGACAGTTGTCATAATAAATCGTACTATGTATGTTAACAAAGTGACTGACAATAATTGCATTGTGACTGCATGTCGTATTATAATACAAATAAATTATGAGAATACTCTACCTGCTCATAAATTATATTCCCGATGGTACTTAATGACTTGACTTACTAATTTTAACCATTAGTGGATAAAGAATTTTATTACCTTCTAAAGTAGGCAGCACTTTCATGTAAGTCTTGTACAAATGCGGCAGCATGTCATTACTGATGTGCATGTTAGGTAAATTGGGAATAAAATCATTTCCCACCAAAAATCCAATCAACACCCAATCGTCCAAAATCTTTTCAATGTCGAACTTAAAAGGTAATTTATCCTTCAGTTCAATGAATTCTTGCTCTAAATATTCCTTTAGGAGAGGTAAATGCAAAAGATAAAAATTAGTCTCCTCTGGCGTTGCCGCTCTTTTCGTGTTTTTACCGAATTTTACCTGCAAAAATTATTTTTATAAAACATGGACATTAAAAGAATGAGTTTGTTTACTTTTAATGACTATAAGGCTTATAATGTTTACAATCTGTTATGTCGGCAGTCAATGCCACTGTGCATGCGACAGCAAGGGTGATGTACATATTATAGTTAAGCATAAAAAGAATATTTTAAACTTCGTTTGCAATTGGACTTAACAAAAATATATTTCTTTCATGCTAAAAAAATTAAAATACCACTTTACCTCTTCTCTCAGTAAAGCGAAGTGAGGTTCATGTGTGCACACTCCCAACATAATAAGATCAGCATCCAGACCATATAGGCAGTGTCTGGTGTTCGGATCGTAGTCTGGCTGGCACCGAGCCCAACGAATATAGTCCATAATCTTATGCTCTCCTTCTCCTGGAGTCTGTAAATTATTAAGAATAATTCATTAAATTCCACTTGTAAGAATAAGTTGAAAGGAGGTAAGTTGAAAGGAGGTAAGTTGAAAGGAGTATAAAAATCCTACTGAAGAATTGATTACACCCTTCTTTTGGAAGTGAAAAACTAAATCCTTATTGTTTACCATATTATCTTCAGCTTCCTCAAGAATTACCATTTGTCTAAAAAATAAATAAGAACTTATATAAATTCTGTTCATTAAAATATCATCAGTTAAGTATAGCTATAGCCTACCTCATGTCCAGACAAAATAACTTTAACTTTAGACCACAGGGGATTTTGAGAGATCTTCTGCTTAATAAAATACTTTAGCTGTTCATGCAAGCGTGCCATGAACACTGTACCCGGAGTGATACAGTTACTGTCAAATCTTTTCTCCACTGGCAACATCTCCCCTAAAGAAAAAACATAAATTAAATCTCAACCGATTTCCGTACACATTCAGCTCCCCAGCCCCAGGGCAGTTTTAGATGCCGAAAATGTTATAATCCTATCTAGTATAAAGTATAAAAAATTATTATCTATTAAATGTTGCTGTCTTAAATTAATACGTTGGAAAAGTCACTTTACAAACAGTACAGTGACTTTTCAGATGTATCAGACAAAGACAGTAACACTGAATAGCTAATCAGTTGTGAAATATTTTTATTAGTAGGAGGGTAGTATAAAAATATAAAACAAATATTTAATTAACAACACCTTTAACTTTAGCTTGTTCTTCTAATCTTTCAGCCTCTTTTGCAGATCTAAATCTGTAAATAAAACATTATAAAATGTAAAGATTTTGGCCATCAAAATGCTTCATTTTTTGCTTAATAATCTCTGTACCGTCTTCCTCTTTGCTGATTCATCTTAGCTCTAGGTGCTACACCATCAATGGCCATGAAAAATAATTTTTTTGGCTTGATGATTTGAAACAGTATATCTAAATAGTGAAATATATCTTGAAATATCTTCTCCTCTGTAATACGGAAGTGAGGATCAGAGTCGTCAGGGTGGGAGCAATTGTGAATTATTCCGTTCATGTCTAAATACATGTTGTCGAACTCTGGAATCTGAAATAATTTTCTTTACAAATAATTGTGAAATTAACATGGTATGATATTATTCAAAGTACTGAAGAACAAAACATATAACCCAGATTCAAAAGAACAATAGTTAATGAATTTAAATGCGACAAGTAAATGAATATTAGAGGTATTAGAATTTTAAACTCAATACTTGTTCACTTGTTAGTGAATGGCACAAGTAAATTAGGGAACAAAGTAAATAAATAACAATAAATGTACCTGATGTTGCTTTACAAGTTCGTTAAGACACGGATATCTTTCACTTGTATATCGAAAGAACTTCGGAACTCCCATTGTGAGTTATTGCACCCTGATAGTTTTTGTAACAAAATATATTTTTCAAATATACCTATTCGTTTTGTTATAACCTAAAACTTACGAAAACAGTCTAGGCCCTGGGAATGGGTATAGTAGTCTTCAACTAATTAGTATAAGTATCAAGAATATTCAAGAAAATATTTATAAGTTATATTTCAGATTAACACGATCTGTGTTATCTCACGGATTAAGAAACAACAGATTCGTGTTGATTTTTATCTTTTTCAACAGAATTGAGAAAGTAGAAACGGTGGTGACATATTTTTATTTTAGACTCTGTCTTGACCATAGATGTGTATTGTCTTGACCCTGTCAACGTCAAGTGCCTTTTTTTTAAATTTATATATGGCATCGGCTTATAAGTATTTGCCAGTGTCAAGTTAAAAAGGCGGGCAATAGACTTTCGTTTCAATTTTAAACACCGTATTCCTAAATCGTCAAGCCTAAAGTCTAGTCAAAGTCCAAATAAATAATCAGTGCAGTCCATGAGTCATGTCAGTCGATTCAGTAAAGTGGTAGAAGCTTTACTGATAGTTCCTAGGGAGTTTTGGAGGGACACAAAATAGCACGTTTTTTAAAGTTGTACCACTTTCATGGTTAATATTCTAAGTTTAATGGTTAATATTCTACCAATATTACACATTAAGAACTGAAATAACACAAATTTAAAAAAAATGCAAAATCCACAACGTCACCCATTGAATTCCCCGACAAAACTCAAGTGTCTTTTTTATATGTCAGTTTATAGTTAAAGCATAAAAAAAATTCCAGTGTCAAGAAAGGCAGGAAAATATTGATTTTGACACCGTTTTTCTAAATCGAGAAGATCAAAGTACATATAGTCAAAGTCTAAAATCTAAATAAATCGTCAGTGCAGCCAATGACTTCAAGTCAGTTGATTTAGTAAAGAGGTTTACTGAAACTGCCTAGGGAGTTATAGAGGAACACAAAACACACACGCTTTTCGAATTTTGAAGTTGTACCACTTGCCCACACTTGTGCATGTTATCGATTAAATTATAATTTAAATTATAATGGTTAATAGAATCCAGTAGCCTGTCAATATTATCAGAGTCAGACTGGTAAGGACTAAAGGTATTAATTTTTTATTGATGGCTGACTACTGCGTACGCTTACCTACAATCATTTGAAAATAAAAAAATAACTTGTCAAAGTTGTTGATATAAATGTGGTGTGTTTCGACGAATAAATTATATTACAATAAATTGCTAAATATCAATTTTCTTGTCATTAATCATTTTTAGCTTTTTATATCGTCCAACAGTGTGATTCAAGCTTTAGATCTCGAATTCATGTAAGTAATTTTTGTCGACAATGGAAGGTGACGAACTTGGAAGTGACCTAGTAAGATTGGAAAACGGTTTCTTGGTGGATGAAGAGACCTATGTAGTGAATAGCGACGATGTTTTAGGTAAAATAAACATATACTAAACACTTTTATACTTTGTAATGTTAACAATACTTTGGTATATTGTTAATACTTAATGCTAAACATGTCTATTGTTAATTTTCTAGAACAAGAAGAAAACAATTCAGACTCTAACAGTGGTGGTAAAAATGTGCCTTTAAGGGAACAGGATCGTTTTCTACCTATTGCAAACATAGCGAAAATAATGAAGAGAGCTATTCCGAAGAAAGGAAAGGTATCTTAATCTAATGAAACTTCTAGACTTTTCTGTTTGAATTATTAAATTGCAGAACTTTGGTCACTAGCGAATTACCTCTGACTGACTCACTTGAATTAATATTAATTAATTTCCAAATTTTAAACATTTAAATGCCCAATAGTTCAATATTTATGTTTTAGATAGCTAAAGATGCGAGAGAGTGTGTCCAAGAATGTATTTCTGAATTCATATCATTCATCACAAGCGAGGCCAGTGATCGGTGTCAAATGGAAAAGAGAAAAACAATCAATGGAGAAGATGTTTTGTTTGCTATGAATGCACTCGGTTTTGATAATTATGTGGAACCATTAAAGATTTATCTGAAGAAATATAGAGAAATTGTGTTGTCACCTGTAAGTAGCACAGTGTAAACAGTTGATAAACAAAATTTATTTTTAAAGTATACCACGAATTGTCAAGCATTGAGTGATGATGATGAATTATAGCTAAGAACACTAGATCGGGTCGAATTTCAAGCAAAAAAAAAACTTGTTCAAAATCAGTTCCATCCATTTGGGACACATATAGACACATCAAACTTATAACACCCCTCTGTTTTCATTGGGGGTTAATGATGAATTGGATCACAACAAACTTATCTTGTACTTATCTTCAGGTTGTAGTCATTTTGAATTTTCATCCTTAATAATAAAAAATATTGTAGTTTGTATATTATGACAAAAATAAAAAGAAGTAATTACTAAAATTTCATTTGTAAGTGGTAAAGAAGTAAGTACAGTCTGTATTATTAATAGTTAATAGAATCAGGTGTTACTTTGTGGAAATCCATAGCATACAATTTAATTAATATTATATCTAGCAATATTATAACAGTAATAATATCTATGGACGCTTCACACCACGTCAATCTGGCCCCGTGCTAAGTATCCGAAGAACTTGTGTTACAGGCACCAGAAAATGGGAAGTATATTTAATACTTTTATACTATACATATATTTAAGATTTTTATTATATTATACACATATTTAATACATATCCATGACCCAGGGACACAGAAAAACTTTTTGTTCCTTCTGCGGGATTCGAACCTGCAACCCCAGCTTGAGCACCAACGTGCTGAACCACTGAGCCATAGAGGTCGTCAAAATCGTCGTGAATGCACACATAAGCATGCGTAAAGCACCTCTCTCCTCCCACACTGCTTTTGCGTATACTCAGAAACAATATCGTGCAAACACCACCACCACACAAGCAACAATGTCAGCAAGATCGTGCAAAGCCGCACACCTCCATGCAGGTTGCAAAACTCGACGCGCGTTTCGCCTCGAACCCGGAGTATCCTCAGGAAGTGGACCTGCAAAACGACTTTGTTCACAGGTCCACATCCATCACACACATCTGCTTGCAGGTTGTGGGTATTTTTTCGTGGGATTTTGCTAAATATAATATTAATTAAATTGTATGTATTTATTAAGTTTGTGAACAAATAATAAAACTGTTTTGACTAGCAATTAATGCATTCTGAATTTTTATTTCAGGTCACAGTTAACAAATTAAACAGAGTGATGTTTGGCTCAGGTTTGTATACTTTTTATTATTTTCAATATTATTATTCTGTGTCAATATTATGTTTCTCTTTTTTATTATTCAATTTTTGTTTCCCTACAGTCTACACTAAAGGTTACATTAAATTTCGTAATACATTAAAACCACCTTTGTGCTAATGCTTTGTCATACCTTGTTACCAATTTTAATTCTGTTTGTAAATTTTCGAACACAAGTAAAGTACAATGAAAATCTATTATAGCGACATTGAACGGACCAATTAATTATGAGTACCAGTCGTTATTACGGATATTAAAATGTTAATATTGTACCATGTTAGCCCTCAAATGTTCACCACAATATCTGTTGGTTGTTGTAACTGATGTTACAAAGTGTTTTCACTGTACATATATACATATACATGTATATATTTTTTTATTTTTAGATGAATCAATAGCCATTTTGCCAAGTGAAAATGACAGTGAAACCCAGACAGAAACTGTTGTATATAATTATCCTAAAGTGATAGGTGATTATACTATAACATAGAAATAAAAGTTTATGTTATATTTGACATAGCGTAAGTAAAGGAAATCTGTGAAAATAACTTAAAATACTAACTGAAAATAATGAAAATCTGAAAATGAATACTATGGAATCAATTCAGTGAAGTTGTGCCAATGTCCAGAAAGAAATTGTTATTGCCTTTGTAATAACTACTCATACAATTTCAATGCATATAGTATCTACTATGGAACCCTAAAGAGGCACAAGAAAATCATGATATTTTACTCAAATTTTAGAAACTTAAAGTATAAATGAATTCACTTGAGAAATGAGAGATTACTGATTTAGAAAATTGAAAAATGAAACAACAAGAGCGATTAAAGTGTAAGTTTAATTATTATACAATAATATAATATTAAGATAAATTTACAAGGTTGAAAATAAAATAAAAAACATATCATAATAACTTTTATTTTATTTTTATTCAACAATTCTATTTTTTTAAAACATACAACATATCACACTTTCTAATTTCCAAAATTCATATATGCAATTAAGGTTGTAAAACATTATTATAACTTAAAATAATTTTTAAGACATAAAAAAATGTGTTGAATGTTAAATTTGTGAGTAACCTTATATATCATAATACTAACGGCAGTGAGAATTTTTTAAATATAAACCTGCTATTTACTTCTTTCAAATCTAATGGCTATCTTAATATAGTCTAAATATGAAACACTGAAATTTTTTCGACCATACATCAATATTTATTCTGTCTAAGCCTTCTTAAATCAACACCAACACATCAGACAGGGATGGAGATCTGAAATCGAATAATCGAAGAATCGATTCCTCGGACCAAATAAATCGATTTTTTAAATCGATATGTTGTACTGAATCGACAAGTTCACCCTTGAAAATCGACATTCAATTTTTGCTGTTTTGGTAAAAACCATAAAATGATGTACAATTCAAAGTCTTCTAAAGACGGAGCCATAGTTTTTGAAAGTTTGTTTTTTGTTGCTCTGTCTTACTAACAGTGTGTCAATACGAGTAAAAGAGACAGTTCATATCGGTATGTAAACGCGTGTCATGTTGTCGAACCATCAACCCACATATTCGGTCATAATATTGCAATAGCTCTCTGTATTTTTTATGTTTTATCAATATAAATCAATCTCTAAAGGACTGTTGAATTAAGAAACTGTTTTTATGTGTTTCTCCGCTGCATAATGTGCCTCAATAATGACGAAAGGAGGTGTCAAACACTTGGAATTACCATTTCACATGTAAGGTTTAAAGTTTAAGAGTACATTTAGAAAATAAATGTCTTCTTTTGTACCTGATGTGATACTTTGATATGGTAATAAAAATAATTGTTATTATCGAATTCCCTGAACTAAAAATCCCTGATTTTATTGATAAGAGATCCCAGAGATTGTTTATTATGGTATCTTTGTTGTTTTTCATAAAATGGGTTTATATTTACATTGTAAAAATACAAACTTAAAAAAAATAATGGAGTTTTTAGAAATCGATCTTTTAGACCTCGATTTTTTATGAATCGATTCATCCGGTTACGATTCAAATCGATCTTTTTCGGAAAGAATCGCCATCCCTAATCAGACATGCCTTCCTACACAAACTACTTTGTACGTGTTTTTATTCACTAAACTTATCAACTATGTAATTTGGTAAGGGCATTATATATAAGAACTTATTGAATATAATAATACCCACAGAGAAAGCAAATGATATACCCAAGTTGAAATCCATGTTGAAATCACCAGTCTGGTAGATATCACCGCCAAAGCCTTTGGCTGTGAATCTCTCCGCCAGAAACGCTTTGCCGCTAGGATACCTACAGTTGGCGTTCGAGTTTGTATTGATATTTGAGGATGTTTGTATGAGGTTTGAGATGGAGGTGCAGTTTTCTTCATCGCTGTACGGCAGAACGTTGAAGGTTGGTTGTTTGAAAATGTTCCGGTGCAGGAATATAGAGGCGTATCTCGTGTGTGTGATGTAAGTGAGGTAGTAGAGCCATTCTTCATAGCCTTTGTATGATCTGTAAAAGATAATTTCCTGGTACAGCAAACTATTATCGGTAATTTTATTTAATGTTACATTAATTTGAGTGATTATTTAACAGAGTAATTTTTAAGAAAATGTTCTCAGACAATTTTTTTTGTCAATGAAATTCTAACTTCTTAAGTATAATGTTATAAAAACTACTTTTATAATTAATGGTAAGGTTCCTGCGCTTTTTCGCTTTTTTTCCGCTTCAACCAAGTTCTTGGCACTTTGGTATGCAGTGTATGCATAATTTTTGCGTTGTTCGAAAATTCGGAATCTGGTGAGTTCGAATGCCGGACAGATAAATATTTTTGACATTCTTTTTTTTTTAATTACTACTAGAACTCCGAGCTCGCACACCCAGGTAGTCTAGTTTAAACGACATATACCTCAGCACTCCACTAGCCAGCATGACGTATATGCACGTGAGGTACACGTTCACGACGCCGGCAATGAGGCCGTTCTTCACCACCATCATGACTGCGATAGCCTGCTGCTCCGCGTAGATGTAGCACGACCATATCACCAGCGCGAAGTATAGGAAGTCCAGGTTTTCGGTTATGTCACCTAGAATACTGTGGGAAGGAAAGAACAAATAAAATGTTTGGTTAGATTACATTGGAGGGAGTCTGGAAGTTCAATATCGTTATCGCTAGATGGCGTTAGCATTATTAAACAAGGATACTCAATACACATAAATGCAAAGATGTGTTTCAACATTTGTAACAGTGTTGTTTACATAAAAATAAATCGATTCAGCAATTTAACTAAGTACCTACAGTAGAGCCTCGTTAATCCGGACCCGCGTTACTTCGGTGCATTCGTTTAATTAAATATTGTGGTTAAGAACGTGAATCTCAATTTTCATCGCCATCGGATCAGATTTAAAGATTTTCCATACAAACTTTCAACCCCTATTACACCCCTGAAAGAGTGAAATTTTTCAAAATCCCTTTGTGAGCGTCTTCATTGTAAATTTATGTTTAAACTTTATAATATAAGAATATTAAATACAAATAATATCAAACAAAAAAGTGGTTATGTATTGTACCTACTATGTGTATGAAAAATAATAGAATAAATAAAAATATCTCTTATTTTACCTATCGTAATGATAATATTAGATAAGCAAATATTTAATTTTCTAGATGTTTTGCTTTATTAAAAGAGCGTCCAAGACCTAGTGAATATACCCCCTCAATCACACGCGTGATCGTGCAGGTTCTATGCCGGGTTGTAGTGTATACCAATTAAACTTTCTCAATAACCGTATACTGACGCTAGACATAGTTTAATTTTAAAGTAATAATTTACCTCTATCTTCTGTGAACAACCCTGATAAATTTGGATCGTTCTATAATTAGGTGTTCCTCTGTACGTAAGTATTTTTACTCTGTGGTGTTAGTTTCGAATAACACGTACTATGGAATTTTGCCGAGGAATTCAATGGGTGACGTTGTTGATTTTGTATTTCTTTCATAAATTTGTGTTATTTCGGTTCTTAATGTGTAATATTGGTAGAATATTAACCATTAAATATTCGTTAACGTGCACAACTATGGGAAAGTGGTACAACTTCAAAAAACTTGCTATTTTGTGTCCCTCCAAAACTTCCTAGAAACTTTCAGTAAAGCAACTACCACTTTACTGAATCGACTGCCTTGACTCATTGACTGCACTGACTATCTATTTGGACTTTGACTAAACTTTAGACTTGACGATTTAGGAATACCCACCCGCCTTTTTAATTTGACACTGGCAAATGGTTATAAGCCGTCACTGGGTTATTTGAATTTAGATTTTAGAATTATTTTTATTTTAACAAATGATCATTGTTTCCATAAATTATTATATCTCCTGGTTTTCAGCATAGGAGACATAGGATCATATGACTTGATCAAAACTTCCAGTTTCTTCATTCTATAGTAACGTAAGTACTTACGGATAAACAATAGCAGCAGATCCAAATGTCGTTATGAGCGAGAAGGGCAGCGATACGAGGTTCCAAGATAGTAATAAACTTGCGCCGCTGTACAGCCCGTCCTGTGACTCTTGGTAGTACCGCGTCCTGTAGGGACCGTCTGGAATGACATAAATATTATATTGAATATAAAAAAAGATTCAAGAAATATTATTATATTATGCGACATTTTAATCCTAATTACCGTTCGCTCTCCTTCGAAACAAATGTACCGGTTGACTGGAGTCTGGATAGATACAGCAGTCTTTAAAAAATCGCTCGTATTTCCCCGAGTGAGTGTGGGTGATAGAGGCTTATAAAGCACAAGTGGGATTTCTAGACCTTCAAACTTTAGTTGTGCAATTGAGCGTTTCTACTTATGGTAATGGGTGTAAATAGGTACTAAAATAGGTAGGTGTAAGTAAATAGGTAATGTAAAACCTACTACCAGTAAATACCTATGTCTTTTCTGCCATTGAGTACTCACACAGACATATTGTGTTCATGATGCTTATGAAGTATGTGCCGACCATTGCGTTGAATATCAGTCCGCTTTTCGTGATAAAAGCTCTCTGGTAATCCTGTTGAAGGAAAATTGCTTCAATGTAGCTTAAATAGAAAATTTGCTCTAGCTTAAAGACATAATTATCGTGATAATTATTTACCACTTATCAAATCAAAGGCTAGTGTCAATATCGCCTAAAGTGCGGTCGCGGAGTACATAGAATTTCGTACATTAACCCATCGCTACTTGTCTCTTATACTCCCGCATGATTATATTGTTATCGCGCTCATATCACGTACCGTAAACGCAATAGCAATATATTCGTGCGCGAGTGAAAGAGACAATGTACGAAATTGTAAGAGCTCCGCGACGACCGCACTTTATACGACAGAATTTAACCAAGCCACGTCGGAAATTCAGATCGGAAAAGAAGTAGCTGTGAATTAATTACCCCATCACAGAAAGCTAAATTTACTTGTTTCGTCGTTTTCTATTAAATTTCATTTAGAAAAAAACGCGCTCGTTATATGGTGCTTTACCTTAGCTTCATTGTAGAAGATCCACAGCATGAAGAAGTATATCGGTAGCGAGAACAGTCGCATGAACATCTGCTTGATGCCGTGACGCTTGAAGTTGAAGACGGACGCCAGAATTCGTCTGCAAAAGTAACGTTTTGTTTAACGTAGCTTACAGTAAAACCACGCTCCCAATGTCTCTCGGTAATCACCGTTTTTCTACGGAAATCTCAGACGGATGTATGAAAAACGACGATTCCCGGTTCGTGGTCGTACTGTACTTATGTATGAGTTTCTTTTAGGTACATGAATCGCTAGATATAAGTTTTCAAAGTATGGACCAAAATAGATAAACGTAGATAACTGTCTTGACACACGTTCTGTCTTAGCTATTAACTGTAACAAATATATAACTAAACCTACATTTACAACCTAAATGAACATCTACACCTACAACCTACATCTACACCTATAGCTGGATCTAAAACTACACCTACTACACCTACAACCTACTTGTGCCAGTCGATTTTTTTGAAATAGAACTGTTCTAAAGTTCAAGCAAACAGATAAAGTGACTGCACCTATATTGTACAGTCAACTGACACTGGAATATAAATGTTAGACCAAAGCCTGCGTTCCAGAGGTATTTTTATCGCATAAATCCTACGTAACGTAAGGATCACTCACAAGTACAGCATCCACAAAACCGACACGCCGGCCATCTTGCCGTAACTGTGTTGCACCTTGTTGAGGCCGCGTGGGCCTGACTGCATCAGCGCTGGGCCTTCAACCCTAAACTTCTCCACAAGGGCCGCAATCTGGTGGTTCGACTCGATGAACCGCTCGCGAGACCGACGGTCCACGGTTGAGAGGCATACTGGAAAGAAACGAAGACTATTATTAGGCAGGGTATCTTGGTCTATTAATTTGGTTCCAAGAAAAAAACCAGCAAACTTTCGCCTGATGGTAAGCAATTATCGGCGCTTATGGTTTCGTAAACATTTAGTTGTAAACGTCTCGTTTTGCATGCGATATTTTATGTCGGATTGGTAAGCCGCGTTATACCATCCCGATCGTATCTGCATATAGGCTGATTCGATAATTCGTGCCAAAAATTAAGTTTCCTTAGTCAGCCTTCAGAAACACAAATATGCAAGAATGCAAAAGACTTAAACGATTGTCAAATGTTCAAAAGACTTACGGTAATACATAAGCGGGTTCTCGAGCTGCGGGCACGGGAAGCCGATGCTGCCGAAGTAGTCGAGCAGGTTCCGTGTTGGGCCGGCGTACACCACGTCGCCCAGGCACAGGTATACCACGCGGTCCAGGAACGGGAACACGTCTGGAATGTTCAGAAGTTAACGTATGAAAGGCTACTTATTAATGTAGCTTTAAACATATGGGATAAAAGTTAATGTATGGATGGAATAACTAACACTCTATCAACATAGCTTAAACCACAAAATGGAAAGCGCTGCAATTAGCATTGGCCAGGCTCTTAGAAGTTAATCTCAATCTAAGAAGACACGTCTTTGCCAAATGGCAGTAGGGTTGAAATGGTTAAAAAAAATGAATTTTGAAAATAGGTCAACAGACGGTAGACTGATCGTTGAACATACAAATATATATATATATATATATATATATATATATATATATATATATATATATATATATATATATATATATACCTATGAAATTGCCGTTTTGTATGAAAAAAATTAAACAAATGTTTTTCATGTATTTTTTATTTGTATTAATCGAAGTAATCACCCATGCAATCAATGCATCTTTGCCAACGCAGTGGCAGTTTGTTGATGCTCTTCTTAAAGAAATCAGCTGGACAGGAGGCAACAAATTCTTCAAAGGCATTTTGTTCTGCCTCTCGGGTATTGAATTTTTTTCCCGCCAAGAAGTTATCCAAATTCTGGAAAAAGTAGTAGTCTGTAGGCGCAAGGTCAGGTGAGTAGGGCGGATGACGGAGAGCTTCCAACCCCAGTACTTGCAACCGTCTGCTGTGCAGTATGAGGTCGCGCGTTGTCGTGCAGGAGCAGCGGAGGCGAGCGATTGACCAATGCTGGTTGGAGATGTGCTAGCTTCTCCATCATTGTGTTCAGTTCTTCACAGTACACATCTGCAGTAATGCTCACCCCGTTTGGTAAGAAGCTGTGATGAATCACACCGGCGCTAGACCCCCAAACAGTGACCATCACTTTTCTAGAGGTAAGTTTTCGTTTAGAGCATTGTTTAGGTGCTGAACCAAGTTCCAACCAACTTGCTAAACGCTTGCGGTTATCAAACAGAATCCATTTTTCATCGCAGGTAACGATGCGGTTCAAAATTGCTTCATTTGTGTGTCTGTTGAGCAGTGCAAGGCACGTCTCGACGCGTACTTCGCGCTAGCGATCATTGAGTTCGTGGGGCACACATTTGTCAAGATTTTTTACCTTGCCAATTTGACGCAAATGGACCGATATTGTTTTGACGCTAACGTCGAAAACTGCTGCTAATTCAGCCGTAGATTGTGTATCATCAGCTTCCACAATCGCCTTTAATTCGTCATAGTCGACCAGTCTTCGGACGACCGCGAGCTTAATTTTTCAGGTCGAAATTTCCAGAACGGAAGCGAGCAAACCAATAACAGGTGGTGCGTTGGTTTGTAGTGTTAGCTCCGTACACGTCGTTGATGTTGCGTGCCGCTTGTGCCGCGTTGCTGCCACGACGGTACTCATGTTCCATAATTACTCTAATTTTTAACGTATCCATGATGACGAAAAAGATTGAAATGGGATAAAAATGTAACACTAATCAATAAACAAATGACTACTTTTGGAAAAAGAATTCCATGTTTTTAAAATTAATTTGAAATTAGAATTCTTGGCCAAACAAAAATTATTTTGTTTTGAAATGGCCAGTACTGCAGAACGGCAATTTCATAGGTAAATACCTATTATATATATATATATATATATATATATATATATATATATATATATATATATATATATATACAGCCGAACATATAACCACCTCCTTTTTGGAAGTCGATTAAAAATAGCCTTATATCCTCGCGTTAAAACCCGAACGCTTTAAAATTGGGGACGATGTTGCTGGGTGATGATGATTATAATCCTAAACTATTGGTTTATCAGAACTCACCTGATCTGGGCTTCTCCATGGTGAGTATTATGGTGGTACCGTACTTTTTGGCGGCGTTAGAGAGGATCGATATCACCAGATACGTGTTCAGAGGATCCAGGTCCCATGTTGGCTCGTCCAAGAGTAAAATTACTGAAATCATACGATTTCAGTAACATTCTAACGGCTTGTTTCATAATAGCTTGGTGTGTGTTACATAATTCACAAGCTTCGTTACTTTCTGTAGCCTAAGCACGAATAATTTTCGAAAAAGTATACGTGTCGTCATCGAATGAAAATCAAGACAATTTTTAGGGTTCCCTACCCAAAGGGTAAAAAAAGGACCTTGTTATTGAGGCTTCGCTGTCTGTCCGTCTGTATGTCACCAGGCTGTATCTCCCTAACCGTGATAGATATGTATTTGAAATTTTGACAGATAATGTATATATGTTGCCGCTATAACACAGATACTAATAATACAGAATGAAATAAATATTTAAGGGCGGCTTCCATATAACAAACGTGATTTTTTTTGGCGTTTTGTATAGAACCCTTCGCGCACGAGTCTGTCTCGCATTTGATCGGTTTTTATTCGATAGGGATACGAATAGTTTTTCGCTGGGGCTACAGAATTTGTACCAGATGACAGGAATAGGATATAGATATAGCATATATGTGACACATGATCTTAGGGGTCTCTAAGGTTTAATATTTCAATGCTGTATTTAGAACTGGCAAATGGCAATGAAATCGATCAAAAGAAAAGGATAAGGACTAAGGACTTGTTATATCCAAGATAGCCACTAAGCTGAAACAAGTTTTGCTTACGTGGATCCCTTATCAGCTGCACCCCTATAACCAGTCGCCGGTATTCGCTCTTGGTGAGACTCGTCACGCACTTGTCAGCCACCTGATGGTAATAATAGAAGAGAAAAAAAGATATATGAAGAAAAAAAAGTCTCATAAAGCTGAGGCGGGTGCCTCAATTCCGAAATGCCAAATCAGAAAACTGTTAACAACTGAATACCGAAAGAAAGTTTGATCTCTAGAATAGTAACTTACTATAAGTACTTATGCTGTTCCTACAAATATTTGAAGAATACACGATTGATTACAAAACAATATTTAACAAATCTTACCTGGGACAGAGCTAGATCAGCCATGACTTGTTTTACTTTTGAAGATTTCATGTAACCTGAAATCTGCAAAAGAATAAAAAATGATTAGGGCATGGATTAGCGATTACCACCGCCCATGGACATTGGCCATCCACAGCAAGAGTTTTAAAAAAGTATTTTACGCTTTCTTTGTAAGCGATAAACTGAGCGATCTTACCTTTGCAAGCGATAAGCTGAGCGTCTGCTGCACACTCAGCCCAGGCAGCAGCCGCATGGAGTGCTTGACCAGGGCGCATGAGCTTCGGAACTGTTCCTTCTCCAGGGGAATACCCTCGAGGAGGATGTGGCCTTTGGACGGCGCGCGACGGCTGATCACGTCGAGGAGAGCTCTTTTACCGCTCCCTATAATGTATTGTTACTTGTTTAGGTTAGAGCTAGTAAATAAGTACAGCCAGGTACACTTCTAGGAAGGAAGGTAGGCGGAGTGAGGAAGTATAAAGGACATGATGTGCCATATAAAACTATAACTCGAGAACGGCTGGACCGGTTTGGCTAATTTTGGTCTTGAAATAATTGTGGAAGTTCAGGGAAGGATAAACGATGAGAAATATTGGAAAAGTTGCGGAGAAAATACTGTAGGTGTAGATGTAGGTAGTTATTTATTTATTCTAGTTCATAGTTGAGACAGAACGTGTGTCGGGACAGCTAGTATATTCATATAAACAATATAATATTGATTGTATCATAACATTAGGTAATGACGTAATGGGTCGTAACACGTACGGTTGCCGACACACCCGGTGTACTTCTTTTTGTGTGTACCACGCGTTTTTATTAATTTGGCATTAAGGTCCAAAAATGGTTCACCGAGTTTGTCGACTACTGTACAGCTACTGTTTTTTATTTCTATTCCCCGACGAAAACAGGGGTGTTATAAATTTGATGTCTGTCTGTGTGTCTGTCCGTGGCATCGTAGCTCCCAAACGGATGATTTTGATGTTGTTTTTTTGTTTGAAAGCTGACATGATTGAATTTGTTCTTACTTCTTAGCTATATCATCATCATCATCAGCTCGCTCATAGCTTGAAAATTCGGGGGTTACTTAACTTTTTTGTTTATTATTACTTGTAACAGTAGTCAATACCGAAGCTGATAAATCTTTTATGGAGTCCAGCCGAAGTCATCCGCTACAGAACCTACCTTTAGAACCCAATATGGCTGTGACCTCTCCGCTGTGCGTGGCGAAGGACACGTCCTTCAGTATGACCCCGGTCTTGACCCCGCCCGTCAGACGCTGGAAGAAGCTGCCCGGTTCCACCTGCGAAATAGTACGTACAAACAGTGGTACGTACAAACTATTGTCCTCTTGTTTGTTCGTAAGTTTTGTACTGTGCCATTTGTAGATTTGTGATTTTTCTTTATTATTTTCGTTAAAAATTAAATTGACGTGGCAAATATTTTTAATTTGTTGTCATTTGTTTATTCTAAGTGTCAATTCCGCCTTGGATGTTGTGCCGTGTGCGGTTCCATTGATATGGGTTTATCCTGCCCTTTGGCCCGTCATCTTCTCTATTGTGACTTGATTTCTGCTCTTTATGGCTATCTTTAGGTTGTACTCCAGGAAAGGTTGTTCGGGGGAGAGTGGCGAGAGTTGGACCACTGAACCAAACGAGAGCTCCCGTCTCTCCCCGATTATTTCCCCAGGGTGGGTAGAATAGATCTTAGAATAACGAACACCCAGTATAAAATTCCATTTGTTCCCGGATTTTTCATACAACAGGACTGTCAAACGTTATCTGCCTCTAGAGAATAATTTATATTCTGCCCAGGGCCTTTAGTCAAGATGCATTCGATAATTTCGACATCGAACTTCGAAATCAATAATGTATGGGATATGTCATCGCTAAGTGACATGTCGCTTGCGAGGTCTTATGTAAAATCCCATAAATTTTGTTTTCAAAGTTCGCCGTCTAAATTATCGAATGCATCTTGGCGAAAGGCTCTGGGCAGAATATAAATTATTCTCTAGAGGCAGATAACGTTGACAGTCCCGTTGTATGAAAAATCCGGGAACAAAAGGGATTTTATACTGGGTGTTCGTTAGTCTAAAATCAATTCTACCCACCCTGGGGAAACTAACTGGGAGAGATGGGAGCTCTCGTTGGAGAATTGACCCCCCTTACTCTGACCAGAGACACACCCCCTTTTTGCTCGGGCAGTCTCCAATAAGCGGCGCTTAAAAAGTTGTGTACCTACTAAATAAATACAATAATCATATGTAATCAACGGGTTGACCCATAATTCTGTTAAATTTATTTTAACCAGTACAGTTGGCAATTCTGATTTACATGTTACGTATTATAATTTAGAAAAATAATAATGCTAAAAAGGGCTCCGCGCCCTATCCTATACAAATGACATCAACGGGAGTGCGGTACAAAAAACTTATTGTTTTCTTAAGTTGTAATATGTAGCAAAGTTATATTTTAAATTATGTAATATATATCCAAAATAAAATTGTAATTTAATAGTGCACAATGAATTTAAATCATTGAAATAAAATGTTTCAAACAGAAAAAGTAATTGCAATAAATAAGACAATAAACAATAAATAAAAAAATATCTAAACTAAACAACAATCGTGTACTTATATACACTATAAAATCACGTAGATGTAGACAAAGTACTCACCTGTCCCGAATGGAAAACATTGCAGAGCTCCAAGGTATAATCACTTCCAATCATCTTGCTTTTTTCTCGTTTATTTACAAACGAAAAAAAATTATACGGCCACACAGCCGAATTTACCTTATAAAACACAGAACTGACCTAGCACAGCTCACTTCACGTCAGTTCTAATAGGCAGAAGACGCAGCTAACTTCACTAGCGACTGATTCACATTGAGTAACTGTACTTGACACTTGTGAATTCGTTTCGTCAGGAAAAATGAACTCTATTTTGTTGGCATAGGGTGTAGATTGGATTAAGAGGGGATAATAAATGTATTTAAGAGGAAGCTTGCTAAGTTTGATCAATAAAAAGCTCATGATTTTGTCATACTGAGTTTGTTACACCAATGTCAGATTTCACTGGCATAAATAAGTTAGTAAGTATTAAATGATCATGTATTTATTAGGTATTTTACTACCTATTTACGGTTAGTTAATAAATATTTAATAAAATAATAAAGTGGAGGCCCACGGGGGTTGGGGATTTTAAGGACCAGGAACGTAAGTGGGCAGAACCAGAGGAGTTACATGTGTAACTCCTCTGATGTTGCGAATGTTCATGGACAGGCACATCTACAGAAAGATCGCCTGATGGTAAGCGATTACCGAATTACCATCAGGCGAATTTTCTGCTCGTTTCTTGGTCCATTTCAGGTTAAAAATGTTTGCCTGCTTTGTCAAAAGATATGTAATTATTCTTAATTTTCCGAAATTAAAGTGTACATTTATCATCATAAAATTGCGTTCAAATTATAGTTTCGCAAATTGAATTGAATGTGGCTTCCCCTTAATAATGAAAGCCTCATTTTCCATACATTTTCTACTATGCAACGTATTGCTCACCGTAAATCTCAAACGGCTTGTTTTCTCTCCCTTTCTCTCGCATCGGAAAAAACGTTTCCACGTGAGAAGGCAATACATTGAATGCTTTTGTTATGTTGATATGTATTCCAAACGGTATCTCTCTCTTTCTATCAAAGGCGCCATGTTGCAGAGTGACAGGGCAGGCAATAGTGCGCAGACGCAGTGTCAGTGACTGCTCAGTACGGTTTGGTGCGGTCCTTACAGTCGGTCTGTTAGTTTATTTTAAAGTTAATTTTACCGAAAAGTTGTCGTAAAAAGATTTTTTTGTATAAAAACATTCTTTACTGCTAGTGTATTTTGTGTTTTTGTGAACAGTGTTCTATATAAATATAGAAAATTGATATAAATTGGGGTATACGGTGCCCCGTTGGTTGTTTTTTGCTGGTAAGTTTTTACTTTTTTGTGTAAGTGTGTTTGTTCTAATAAATGTAAGGTAGACTAAACATAAAACAATGCTGGTTAGTATAATACAATTGAGTTGTTCCTGCGAAATTTGTTAAAAAATTACAAACGACAGTACCTAATTGCTTGCTGAATAATTTAAATTTCATAGGCAGTTTTAGTACGTAGGTACTATAAATACATATATATGTATATACATAAAATTATATCTATGGACGTTCCACACCACGTCCATCTGGCCCCGTGGTAAGTATACTAAGAACTTGTGTTACGGGGACCAAACAACGGGAAGTATATTTAATACTTTTATACCATACATAAATTTAAGATTTTCTTTACATTATAAACATATTTAGTACACATCCATGACCCAGGAACAATGAAAACTTTTTGTTCCCTCGGCGGGATACGAACCTGCGACCTCCGGCTTGAGCCCCGACGCGGTAACCCACGAGCCACAGAGCCACAGATAGGTACATACTCGAAGAGCTATACCTACGATTAAAAAATAGTTGTAAAAAAAAAATAGTCATAATATGGAATATGGATGAAAACATAACGGAAGACACTTAGGCCCGTATTAATAGTCAGTACTTAAGATGCGACCCCGTCTCAATAAAGGTCAGTAAATAAAGTGCCAGATCTGACGGTTCTACTCATTTGGATAAGTTTGCTGGTAGTCCAGACTTAGGTGTATGTATATGTTACTGACATATACCATATAATACTACTGATATAGACAATCTAGATATGTAAATCTAGACATTGCCCATACAGGCTCTGTAAACTGAGTTTACCTAGCCTCTCATAAGGAACAAGTGTTCCTCCCGTCCCGTAATATGTTTTTTATGTTGTTCATAATAGCAAAGCAAACCCATGTTAAGTAAATAGCTTCTATTATTTTCACACAAACACGTCTTATGGCGGTTTAGCATCAAGTTGAAGACGTGGGTCGTAGGTAATCTCTGGATTCCAGGCATAGCATTGAACCCAAAACCAGTTTCGCTAGCGCGGTGCATCAGACGAAGGATTTTTCCGCAACGGCCAACGAGATGACCCTGCGATTGTATTCATAAACTATGAAGCCTTAAGAAGCATACGATCGAATACTCAAACGCTACTTAAATTAAGAGCACTCAAGTTACTTGCGACCTTAACAGCGTCGTAATTTAATTTTGTATATATTTTTTAAAATTATTTTCTGCCTTAAGCGTCTTGACATTAGCAGTAGGTAGATCGTATTTTTTACAACCTTATATTTTAACCCCCTTGCTAATGCTAACGATTTAATGTTGCTGTCTTTGTCTGATACGTTGGAAAAGTCACAAAGGCAGCAACATAAAACAATGATTGTTAATTAGTTGTGTTTTTTTATTCTTTATTTAAAGGCATCATTCTTCATCATATGATTATGTCAGCATATAAGTTGTATTAATATTTAAAAATATATTCCGTCCTAAAAATATAAATCGAGAAACAATATAAGAGAGTTTTACCGGGGAATTCAATGGGTGATTTTGTATTCCTTCATAAATTTGTGTTATTTCGGTTCTTAAAGTGTAATATTAGTAGAATATTAACCATTAAATATTCGTTAACGTGCACAAGTGTAGACAAGTGGTACAACTTCAAAAACCGTGCTATTTTATGTTCCCTCCAAAACTCCCTAGAAACTTTCAGAAAAGCTTCTACTACTTTTCTGAATCGACTGACTTGACTCATTGACTGCACTGACTATATATTTGGACTTTGACTAGACTTTCGACTTGAAGATTTAATAATACGGTATTGAAGATTGAAACAAAAATTCTATTTCCCGCCATTTTAACTTGACACTGGAAAATGCTTTAAGTCGACGCAATATATTAAAAAAAAAAACAATTTATCATTTTCAGTTGTGTAACAATTTCAGACGACTTGAATTTTTCTCTTGACTTGACTTGAATCAGTTCTATAATGCCGTTAATAAATTCAATAAACATTGCATTTATTTAATTCTCTGTAAGTTGTTTTATAAATTAAGTTGGGTGTGTGATAACAATCATCGAGATTATTTAAGTGCGGCTCCGGGATCAAAAGAACGATCTCTCTGGGCGGGATGAATTGTAAATGACTTCTCGTTTATTTAATTTATTGCACGGAACTTTGTCTGCAATTAATTACAGTCGTGTGCTGAGCGAGAGAGGAGAAATGGGCACAAGGTGAGTGTGTGTCACCTCGGAAAGATCGCGGTAAAAGTCCAATTACTCGTCCGGTAATACGATAGAGTGACTAGAATCTTATACTTTAAACGAGACAATCTTGTATATACGCCTATTTTAATCAGCTTCTCGGAAACGATTGCAAGTCCATGAAATTTAGTATGCGGGCAGTTTTGGAAGAGAAAATTCGGTCTGGCTAGGTCTAATCCTTGAGAAACAGCGCATTTTTAAGCTATATATGTTTCTTCTTTCGTTGTGAAACAATATATCAATAATTTAGACTCTAATATATCAGTCCGATTGGCAGTTTGGTATGCATATGAGTATTTTTTGCATTGTTCGGAAATTCGGAATGTTGTGGGTTACTTTTACGCCGCTGTCAAATGTTGCTGCTTGGCCCACTGTTTGCAAATTGACGTCACGGGTTCGAATCCCGGTCAAACTAGAACTCCGAGCAAAGCTTGGTAACCCAGGTAGGTACTGTCTATAAAATAAACAAATTATGAGAATTTATATATTTAATATGTAACAAATAATCTGTAGACGATAAATACAAGAAAAAAATAATCATTGACGGTGCGAAACCTATCTCTTGTTACTTCCTGTAGACTTTTTTAGGCATATTATGGTCTAAAAGTCTGGATTAAATTTCATTACGCTACTATCCGAAAAACTACCTAAAACATACCCACCTTATAATTGCAGCAACATAAAAACGATAGAGATATGAACATTACGAGCCGCTGAGCGACGCAATGCAAATGCTGAATGACATAGTTCAATTTGTAATTATTGCAGAACTCGTGCAGACCGATTACGTGTCTAATGTGCGTCATACTATAATTGTAAAGTCTCTGCAATATACTTTTATATATCAATCAAATTACTTTAATGATGATTAAAAGTAAAAACAATTGAATTATCAGCTGTTGTAATGTTTTTAGATCTCTCTGTAATCTGTATATTAATAATCATTACATATGAAATTGGCGTTTTGTAAAGGAGATACATAAAGTCGATTTTTTTAAACATAATATATTTATTTAATCAAAGTATATACTATTGCTATCTATGCACTTTTGCCATCTCATAGGTAGTTCATTAATTCCTTTACTAAAAAAACCATTCGGAAAGGAATCAATAAAATCTTTGAAGGCGCTTTGGACTGCCCCATCGGAGTTGAATTTTTTCCCTTGAAAAAAATGGTAATCTGTTGGAGCAATATCCGAGGAGTACGGTGGATGTCTTAGACATTCCAATTGAAACTCCTCTAATTTGGTATCCGTCTGTTGTGCAGTGTGTGGTCTAGCGTTGTCCTGAAGCAGCAGTGGCCTAGAGCGAACGACCAACCTCGGTTGTTTAGCAGCTAGCTTTTCGATCATGATTTGCAGTTGCTGGCAATAGACATCTGCCGTAATCGTCTGGCCAGATGTAAGAAAGCTGTAGTGAACGACACCGGCACTAGTCCAACAAACGCTCACCAGTAAGTTTTTTGAGTCAATTTTCGCTTGGGGCAGGCCCCAAGCTTCCGATTATCGTACAGGATCCTCTTTTCATCACAGGTAATGATTCGATTTAAAATTCTTTCATTATTGTGCCGGTTGAGTAATGTAACGGCAGTCGACGCGCGTTTGTCCTACTACCCCACCCAACAAGGTACCCAAGGTACCCTTTACCTTTCAAGCTTTTTCACCTTCCCAATTTGCTTTAAGTGGATTAAAACAGTTTTATCACTAACACCGCAGCCTGCAGCTAACTCTGACGTGGCTTGCGATGGATCCGCTTCCACAAGAGCCTTCAATTCTTCGTTATCAACTTTGGTCTCCGGCCGTCCACGGGGCTTGTCCTGCAGGTCGAAATTTCCAGAACGAAAACGTTGGAACCAAAAACCCACTGTGTTTTCTTTTGCGGCAACGCCGCCGTTCATCATTAATCCTTCGAGCCGTTTCTGCAGCACTGGTGCCACGGTGGAACTCGTACTCGAAAATAATACGATATTTCTAGTTTTCCATTTTGTAAGCAGAGAGACGCAAAACCAAAAGAGGAAAAAACAAATAATTACGGTTTTCGAAACACACATGCATGAGTAAATAGCTGCATATTTGAGATCAAAGTGGCCAGTACGACAAAACTCCAATTTCATATGTAAGGACCCAATATTATATTGTTATTATAAAATTATTACTAATAAACAAAACAAAATGTATCACCCCTAACCTACTTACATCTTGTGAAACTCAATAAGTTTTAAACTAGATTTACTTGTTTAACAATGAAGTACATAATATTCTTTTCAATTATAACCTAAACTTGTGTCCTACGTCATCTTTTCCTTGAATACAAACTGGATACAGCCTTCCCGGTCGCGTTCCGATCCGCTTAGGTCATGTCTCTGTATAGTTCGTGACTGTAAAAAATTAACAATCGCCAATACTTTTTGCTGGGAGTTCGTTTGCTCATGTTTTGTTTGAGGAAATTTAGCTTTAGTTACTGTTGTTTTGAAAAAGAAAGCTTCGTATCTTATCGCCATCTATTCGCCTGATATCTTAACTCTAGAGCGTCCCATAACAGATCCTTGTTTGAAATTATATTTGTAATTATATAGTATACCTAATATGTATGGACGCTTTTACACCATGTCTATCTGGTCCCATAGTTAGCTCTCAAAGAACTTGTGTTACGGATACCAGACAACGAATTTAAGTTTTTTTTAAATACACATAAGTAGTTAAATAATAGGTACACATGCATGACCCAGAAACACATGCAGAAAACTTTTTATTCCCTGGCAGGATTCGAACCCGCGATCACCGGCTTGAGAGTTGAGCGTCAAGGCGCTAACTACCGAGCCACAGAGGTCGTCAAAACTATAATTCACGAAAATTGCTGTTTTGTTACACAATGGCTTACAAGTTACAATATATTAGTCTTTATTAGTTATAGCACGTTCTGGTACAGCAATGTTAATGAATTTCGTGTTTTTCTATTATTTACACGGTTAAAAATAATAAGCGATATTTCGTAACTGTTACTCTGCAACTTTTTAACGGTGCACTATTTCCTTACTTTCATCAACGTATACTAATTAAGACAAAGTAACATGTAAATATCTTCGTAACTGGCTTCCTGGCTTCCTGGCTTCCTTGAATTTCATATAAGCAAACATGATCTCTATTTATATAGACAAAAATATATTTTTAATTTGCGCGAAATCTAAAAGTAATGTTAAAGTAATACTGCTACAAGACCTCATAATATCCCTCCTGAAGTGTCATTCAGATAAAAAATGCACGATAACTTAAGCATGTATAAAATAGTACAACACGTTTAAACAAAAAAAAAATGTTGGTAATAGAATGCTCTGAAACAAAATAATACAACCATATTTTACTCAAACATAATAGGAATAGTACAAATTAAATATGATAAGCAGATGAAAATCTTTATTATTTTAAAAAAGTAATACGTAGATAAAATTATAATTTACATTTTTGTTTTAACTTAACTTTATGTTAGGTCTGTTACAGTTATTTTGTACATAGGTGGAAACGGTATATTAATTTATTAATATTTAAAGGGTGTTATGTAAATTATTCTTCGGTAATTGTGATAACGGTATTGTTATGTGTGCGTAAAATATTAAAGAATTTAGACGATTTTTAAAAACACTTGTCTTTTTTTACGACGTCAATGACCACCACGGTTTATGTAGAGCAAATTTAAAATATTTCAAAGAAATTTTTAATCTTCTTTCAAAGATTCTGCTGCTCAGGTATCTGGCTGTTGGCATATGATAGGTAATAATACAAATTCATATTTACCGCTAAATACTGGAACGACAGTTAAACTAAGTGACGCTCAAGTCACATGCTGTCCTTGTCATTTCGACTAGTAGAGACAGCGACAGCCTGTGAATAGGAGGGCTCTTAATTTTGATTAGCGTTTCAGTATTCGGCCGTTAGTGAAACGTTAGTAAAACAATAAAGATATAACAGGAATATATTTATTAGAAACAGAAAACAGGACAATTTTAAAGTAGTAAGTATATAGTTTATTCGTCTTCTATAAAGATTAAAATGTCATCAAGAAATTATCCAGGTGGAGCAAAATGATCTCGATACCTTGTCTAGCTATGGTACCATAATATTATGATACACGTAACATGAGCATTGAGCACTCAGCAGGCTCCAACAGTTCGTCTGCTTACTATGCAATTACAATTAGCGTACGTAAGAATAGCTGTATTTCCTCTACGACAGCCGTAGACTAAAATATTTTTTCAAGTTTTTTGACCCGGATTCTATAATAATAAAAGAAGTGGTCGTTGAAATAAACCGTTTAGGAAGGCAAAACGCAACAACATGAAACGCATTAGAAAACACGAAACGAGTGAATCAAAAGTCAAAACGTCAACGACCTGTGACAATTAAATAAATCGTGTAAATAAATGGACGATATCACGAAACCTAAACATCTTTATTATTTTTCTCGGCTCCCAGATTGAGAATTGAGCTCATTTTTTATATTTTAGGACAAAAAAATTACGATATTTTAAACCATATCTCAAGCCATTACATTTGGGCCCCCGATGCTCAGTCTTCTTTGGTAGTATTTAATAGCTTCCATCTTCTCTATTGTTTTTTGTTTACACTGGGATTAATCTGAACAGACTATATTATAGAGCTAGAGTTCGGTGTCGAAAAAGAAGGTCATCGAGATCAAGCATTGAACCACTGCAGATCGCTAGGGGCTCAAAAGTTTGATATAAAACCGCCGGTCTTGCGGTTCTACACCTGGCAGTTTTTTTTTTTATTGACCAAAATGTGTGGAGATTGTTTTGAGTAAAAAATGGTCATAAGTATACAGTCCAAGAAGCCAGATGTTAAATCGATGTTTAACCTTGATTTAAACTTAATTTAAGAAAAGATCATTAGCGTATGATTATACAGTTGTGCTCAACGAGTGAATTATGAAAGTGGCAATCCTTATGCAAGCATGATTATTGACTAGAACGGTGTTCGCGATTTGTTCTGCCTCATCTTATGACTAAGGCATTTCATAAGCTGTGTAGGAAGTCGTTGTTTTCCACCGTTCGCAGCACATTTAAGATATCTGCACAATATTATATACACAATCGTTAACTTTATTCGATAATATAGATCTTATTACCGAATTTGAGTTCGTCCGGAATCGATAGTTTTTCTAACACTTTTTCACACAAGTTACAAACAGCGTTTTACAAAGCAATATTTACCTTTCATATTGCTCACGTGTTTTTACTTTTTTAACCGACTTCCAAAAAAAGGTGGCGGTTATACGTTCGGCTGTATATACTTTTTTTGTATGTTCAACGATAACTCCGCCGACTGATGGCCGATTTTCAAAATTCTTTTTTTCAGGTAACCTGAGGAATCGAGTGAACTCCTCCAAATTTATATGGACACATATAAGTGATGTTTTCTGAAGTAACCCAAGCATATGCTACCAAAAAGTAAGATTATGCACCAAGATATACCCTGGATCCAAAAGCACTGAACAGAACTCCTCAGGCTTTAAAGATTATTTAGAAATGTCGGCATTGTTTAAAAATCTGTAAACATATGCCATTATGTATCTATATTACTGTAATCATCATCATCATCTTATATACAATACCTAATGGAAGCTTGGCGCGTATTCAATGAAACATTCGATAGTTTATTTTAAAAGTTCTTAAAATGTGTTAATAATAATATAACAAACATAAGTAAAAAGGGAAAAATGTATATTTATAAACAAAAAATTAAAGCGACTTCCAGAGCAAAAATACACAAAAAGTATGAATTTAATCATATTTTCTGAATTTATAATTCCCCTTTTAAATACGGCTACAAGTTTAATTATTTTTCTACACAATCTTAATAATTTTGAAGTCGCTACCAGCCCAAACAATATCTTGATAAATCTATACTTATTTTATAGAGTTGGTCTTATGTTGGCTGGTACCGACTTCAAAATTATGAAAATTGAGTAGAGAAATACCTAAAATTTTATCCGCATTTAATAGGCGTTTTTTCAATACACAGTAGGTGCCTAACCTACCCACATAGTACTTATCAGTAAGTCGTTAAACTTTCATTTTACAAACGTAAAACACGGAAAAACATTTACGTTCGCCATGTATGAATCATAAAATACAACTTTGTCGCTAAATGTTAAATACTGAGTTATAGGTTGTGTGACAATATTCTGAGAAAGCTGGGGGTCTAAAAAGGCCACTTTGAGTATTTCATATTATGTTTCATATATTCTTTTCCATACCTACGTAAAACATTATGAATTTGCTATAAAATAATATGATACTGTTGTTTTAAAAACGACCGAAGGACTATGTATGCATGGGCATCCATAAATAAAAAATAAAAAAAAGATTCTGCTAATGTATGATTTGTGTATGATTCATCTAATGTTCTGCTAAGTGGCCTTTATAGACCCCCAGGACTTGAAAACGGTAACGAAACGTAAGTAGTTAATTCCATTGGAGTTTACAGTTTAGTGATTATTATTTTGTCTAGACATCTATAGACTCATCATCATGAAGTAAAAGAATAGCGACTTGGTGAATATTATATTCTATACAACTAAATGACAAGACCAAACAAAAAAAAAATCTTGACATAGTTTTAGCATACTATACGAATTAGGCTAAGCTAACTTGATGAAGATGTTACTGGGTGGGGGGTTGTAATTTTTATGATAATCCTAAATGAAGTCATGAGTTTAAACTAACCAAGCGAAGTAGTTCCAAATGGACAGATAAACATTCATAGTGATTTTACCCAAAATACGTTATTAATTCCAACTTGACTTACCGCACATAAGCCAGGGTTGTATATTTGAGAAGGTCGGTTATTTGGGTATAGTACAACAATGAGAACTGTACATAACATGCCTACATGCCTCTAAGACGCTTAAAAAAGTACAAACAACAAAATTTTATACCTGCTAATTAGACATGATGCATATCTTATAACAAGTTAACGTAAAAAAACAAGTTTTAAATATAGAATATAACCATTTGTTTTCTACCAAACATTCTCCTTTCTCCATGAGCGAAGGTTCAACCGGTCGACACAGGCTAAGGTGTGACTGTGACATATTGAACAAAACTGCAGTTTTAGGTCAATATTTTAAATTAACTTACCACACAAGTTTATTACTGTTTACCTACTTGATAAATAAAAAAAAAACATACTTTCGCTTATAAATTTTCAATATTTTCGTTAGTTCGCTAAACACCATTTTGTGGTAAAAATTATCGTAGCGATTTGGTTGCCCAAATATCGTTGTTTGGTACCTACACGCTACATTTACGATAAGATGGTCGGTTGAAACGTAGGGGCTCCCTCCGCATTAGAATTCAAAAGCTCAGGAATACCTAGAAAAAGCCAACTGGCCAAGGTATAACTGGATCCGAGACAGCGCATGTTCCTCTACTCATAAATTAAAAAAAAAACTAAATCTATTCGAGTTAAACCAAATTTACAACTTTTATATCGCGGTTCGAATAAGCTGCGTAAAACCTGAATTATCTTACCTGTTTTAGTCAGCTGTGCAAAGTTTTTGTGTGCATATGCGTGTTGAAGTTATTTTGAATTTCAATGCGTGGGCGCAGCTCTTCCGTAAATTTCGTAACCAGCATTCCTCGTTCAAGTTTGTTTAAATGATGAATGGATCAATGTAAAAATATATTCTTTTACCTACATTCCACTTGTATAAATGCTTAGGAAAATATTTTGTGTTTGAATTTTAGTTTAGGATAGAAATGTCGCATTTTACTTTAAAACTTTTCGTAAATAAGGTTAAAATAAACACGTCAATTATCCAAACTAATTTGGTGACATGATAGGTCTAATAGAGCTACTTGAACTTTGTTATGGTATGTGCAGGCAAATAAAAACCACAACTATACATACTTACCATTTTTATATTTTTAATGACAAACATGAAACAATAATGTTTAATTGAACAGAACTTATGTCAACTTAAAAGCGTAGACAGTCTTGTAGTAAATTAAATTAAATAGTTACTCTTAACTCAAAAAAAGGCCGCCATGAGTTCGGATAATCGACGCTCTACAGTACTACTGATTGTTTCCTGATCAAGATTAAACTATTAACCTAGCCAAGTTTAAATATATTACAAAACAGTTGTATAACCTGTTATTGTGCATTATTTTCGCAATCCATAATAATTATTGTAGACAGTATAGAAATCTTGTTTCAATTGCGGAATAGGTAATCAATTGCACAGATGCAACTTGACTTGTCTTGCTGATTTTGTAGATGGTTTTGAAATTACCTTCCAATGCACGTAATACGGTATTTGCCGGTTTTTTTTATTACATAAATGAATAGTGCTCTGAAAAATAAGACACTTTACAAAAGGACACTTCACTTACCATAAGTGTACTAAAAATCAAAATTTTCAAAGATATTGCGGATTGTTTGAAGCACTTTTATGAGTCTCGTGAAAACGCCCCATATAAAAGTTGTACTAGTAGATGACGTAATTCGCTTGTTGCTACGAAATGTATGGCCATATGCACAAAATTTCTGATATATCATAATTTTGCGCGTTTATGTTGATACATACCATAGTAAATCTTTATGTATTAATTATGTAGGTTTTATACACTAATGTTTTAAAAAAAAAAATCAAATTTTTTGTGACTTCGAAATTGACGTGGTGTCACCACGTCAATTTGGCCGCGTGCTAACTATCCGAAGAACTGGTGCTACAGCCTGTACCAGACAGTAGGAAGTATATTATTTAATTCTTCTTATACTATACATATTATACTGGGTCGTGCCCAGAAACACAGAAAACTTTTTGTCCCCTCGGCGGGTTTCGAACCCGCGACCTCCAGCTTGAGCGCCAACGAGCTAACCACTGAACACTAACCTAACCACAGAGGTCGTCACAGAAAGCTTATCACATTTTTGGATGTCTGAAATCTCCAAAAGTTGGCTACGTTCATAAAATTGTGACATGAAAAATTTCGCTTTCATCTATTGTTATAAAATATGACATCTTTATTTTTGGCTAATTTATTGTGTTAGATAGCGAAAAGCCTTAGGGTTTTTTTTTTTTTCCTTGTTCCCCCAGCCATTAGCCAGGATAATTTTTTACTTTTTTCATTTATTACATTTACAGTTATTTATTATTTATACATTTCCTTCTCCTTCTACATCTTATTCTTACATCCCTTTTATTTTATTTCCTATTATTACATTTCCTTCATTTATCTATTCTATAACATTTCCTTTTCTCTATTTTTAAAAACTTCACATTAATTATTTCTTACAATTTTTTACTATCTTTATTACATTTCCATCATTTATCCATTCTATAACATTTCCTTTTCATTTTTTACATTTACAGTTACTTATGTTTATACATTTCCTTCTCCTTCTACATCTTGTTCGTACATCACTTTTATTTTATTTCCTATTATTACATTTCCTTCATTTATCTATTCTATAACATTTCCTTTTCTCTATTTTTAAAAACTTCACATTAATTATTTCTTACAATTTTTTACTATCTTTATTACATTTCCATCATTTATCCATTCTATAACATTTCCTTTTCATTTTTTTACATTTACAGTTACTTATGTTAATACATTTCCTTCTCCTTCTACATCTGGTTCGTACATCACTTTTATTTTATTTCCTATTATTACATTTCCTTCATTTATCTATTCTATAACACTTCCTTTCCTCTATTTTTTAACTTCACATTAATTATTCCTTTTAATTTTTTGCTATCTTTATTACATTTCTTACTTACTTCTACAACTCTACTTCTTACTTACATTTATTCATTTCCTTTGCATTATTCACTAATTTTACATTCCCTATAATACATTCCCTTTACATATCCTTTACATTAGTTATTTGTTTTCTATTTTCCCTGTTCCATATTACATTGTCTTTTATGTTTTTACATTTTCTTTCCCTAATTTTATTTGCATTTTCATTTTTACAATTTCGGCCCCGGTTTCTAAATTTGAATTCATAACTACATATTACATTACTTTTTGGTGTTTCATTTACATGTTCCCTCGCGCTGAGCGCGAAGCGTCCGGCGGGCCTTTTTGCAAAAAATTTATCACATAATAAATTCCATCGCAAATGTCGGCGGTCTGCAAAGCATACCGTCCTACCTTCTAATTTCCCATAACAGCAGCAGCTTACATTTAACATTTAACATTTTACATTCATTCACATTTTCCACTTATTAATCCATCCATTCATACATTTCCTTGCTGTAGGTATATATGCTGTGCTATGCCATTGCCATAGCCATATATGCTAAGCAGGGTTACATTCCAGGTTTGGGTTTATTAAAAATCATTTTAATAAATTGCCAAATACTTGTTTTATTACACACACATATACATATCTTACTCATTCATATTTTACTGCTGCTGTTAGGGGCAATCTATATTTTCTTCTTCGCTATATGCAACGATCGATCGTGCTATTGCATCCCACCGACGCCTTACCGGGCACTCCGCGCTAAACTCATTATGGTCAGTTTTGTCTTGCTTTTCTGCTTGACAGTTAATGCAACATGCTGTGCTTCTCTTGCTGTGTGCTCTTAACCCCTCACACTGGGACCGGCGGTGATCTCCGGCGCAGTGGCTACACTTCAATTCGGTGTTACTGTTACAGTGCCGCCTTCCATGTCCGTACCCTAAGCAGTGCGAGCACTGAATTAGGGGGGACTGGTCGGCGACACGAATGCGTTGCATGTCCACATAAATGTGGCCGGCTTTTGTGAAGCATTGCCACAACCCCGGCGACACCGTCAGCACCACGTGTTCGGTACTATCGTCCTTACCCTTTTTTCTATATTTTACCGATATCCTGCTTTTAGTTTCCTCAGATAGTGACTGCATGAGGTGCTTATTTTGGGTCCTTATAGCCTCTAGGACATCATCATTGGTTTTAATCTTAAGCACCCCATACAGCACTACCTGGGGGCTTTGTTTTGTACTGTTTCTACTTCAAAATTACTTCTACTATTTTCAATTTTGCTTTTAATTTTATCCCTATCTTTCTTATCCCTAAATCCTAAAATAATATTTCTTTCCTTCCCTTTCCGAATCCTGTCTACTTTTATCCCTTCTTTTCTAGCTTCTATTATTTCTCCTATTCCTTCTATTATTTCCGTCCCGGACATCACGTTCTCCTTGTCCGCTACTACTAAAGAGTGGAGGGTCATACGCTTTGGTTCCGGTGGCGGGGTTTCCCCCCCGCCACCGACCACACTCGCATATGTCGCGGGTTACTGTTCTGCCGGGGCCCTGGCCCCCCACTCTTCGACAGCCCTACTTAAATTTTTCTTATTTTCCTTTGCTAATTCCTGATTAATCTTTCTAATTTCCTCTACCCTACTGTTTATCTCCTTTTTTATATCCTTACATTCCTTTATGACCTCCTGATTTATTTTGTTTATCTCTTTTAGTTTATTACTTGTCTCCTTTTTTATGTCCTGACCTAATTCTTTTACCCCACATCAATTCTACTGCCCTGTTTAAGTTTTCTTTACTTTCCTTTGCTAATTCCTGGTTTATCTGCATTATTTTCTCTACCTTGTTATTCATTTCCCCTTTTATACCCTTACATTCCTTTATAATCTCTAGATTTGACTTATTTATCTCTTTAAACTTTGTATTTTTATCCTCCGTTATTTCCTTACCTAACTCATTTATGATACTTGTCATTTGAATTACCCTATCTAAGTTAACCGTACTATTCTTTGCCAGTTCCTGGTTTACCTGTCTCATATTTTCTACCTTATTGTTTGTTAGGTTAAGCCCTAGCCTTAGGGCTTAACCTAAGGCTAGGACTTTGTGAACCGGAATCCGGCGGACCGGTGAAAATTTAGAGCATTGAAAATCAAACTCTCCGCTAGGTATTACAATAGAGTTGAAAATCGAAGTATCGAGTGTCGAGTTGTCTCCAGATTCTGGAGCATATTATAGTCCCAGCCTAATCCTCTTCCATACCTACTCTGGTTATACGGACGTTCGTGGTCGATGACGTCCATTCTACTATTCTACTACAGCTATTATAAATGTGAAAGTTTGTGAGGATGGATGGATGTTTGTGACTTTTTCACACAAAAACTACTGACCGGATTTTGATTAAATAATAGTTTATGCTCTGGAGTCTGGATTAAAACATAAGCTACATTTTATGCCGAAAAAGTGCAATGTTCCCGTGGGATACTGTATATTATACGTGGGCGGAGCCGCAAGCAAAAGCTAGAAATTCATAAAATTAATGCATGAAATTTTCGACCTTCATTCAGATGAACAGGTGTGCTCTACAATTCAGTGAGGTGCTAAACATTGTGCGATTTGTTACCTAGTGTTGTCCTACCGATAGCCGTGAAGGTTCGTGTCCAGCGGAGCCTTGCGCAACGTATTGTTTGTGAATTTATTATCTGATTCACTAATGGACATCACCTGTAGCGATACTCAAATGTAACTTGAGCAAGATGAAGCAAACAGCTTTTTCATTGGAATTATATTATACCGTCAACTAGAACATCTAAAAAGCGAATAAATTTCATCTACGATTACTAGAGTCCTAGTCCAATATAAATGTAAAAGTTTGTGAGGATGGATGGATGTTTGTTACTCTTTCACGCAATACTCAATCAAATCTGTTTATCCCGAAAAAGTACAGTGGTCCCGTGGGATAGTATATTTATGCGGGCGGAGCCGCAGGCGAAAGCTATTAATAAGAGTACGGAAATGCCTCTGCATGCAGTCATACAGTCGCTAGTCGTAAGCCACACCTGTGAAATGCTATCCCGCACGGGCCACAATGCACGAGCCGGAACCAGTTTCACGCCCGATTACCCAATTACACAAATTATGGAGAAGAATTTCGGATAAAGTGTGTCGCTTGGAAAGAGTAAGCCATGAGTTTCAAAGTTCAATTCATATTTCACACGTGTCTATCGGCGAGTGTTCTTTCCTTCCTCTAGATGTTGTTGAAAACTTCTAATATGAAAGATAAATATTAATAGTCCCTAAGAGAAAGGTATTTGACATTTTATTTATTTACATATTCTAGGATTTAACGAAATAATCATCTCCTAGGACTCCTACTTTTTTTTTCAACAATCGTATTGCCTACTAGACTTGCAATGTTTTCTGAATCCATTTTGAAGATTGGCTGTTACCGTTTTACTAGCATTGTTTACTCTTGAATTAATTATAATATAATAATAGTATAATACGGACGATTCCAGACCGAACGAACACCACGTCAATCTGGTCCCGTGGTAAGTTCTCGAAGAACTTATGTGTACCAGACACCGGATATATATTTTATGCTACTTACGTATTTAATACTTTTATACTAAACCCATATTTATGAATTTTATTATATTATAACACATATTTAATACACATCCATGACTAAACATAGAAAATGTTTGGCGGGATTCGAACCCGCGACCTTCGGCGTGAGCACTGACTGATGCACTCAACTACTGAGGTCAAATTAATTATTGACAGTTTGAAATAAACCTTCTGCCACTGTGCCACACCATAAACTTGTGCTAGTTAGTATTCTGTGACCATAACAAAACCATATAAAATCGAGTCTGTTCTGTCCCCATTTCGTCGGTAACAGCCGGCGCGGAGATCCCGTTGTCCGTCGGTGTGTTTTGTTTGTCACTACTCACTTCCCACGGCTAACGTCCATCGTTATTGGACTCGTTACAGCGGGCTTAGCATAGCGATCTGAAGAAATAATTTTAAAGAAGAAATATTCTATCCAAAACAGTTCTTAATCCATGGTAACAAGGTCGTCAATAGAAGTTAACTTTTTTAAATAGCCATATTTTTAAAATGGCTGCCGGGAAATCTTCTGTCGAAAATGATCAGATTTTCATGTAAATCACTGAACGTAAAGAAACTATTTGTCTTAGTCTTATTGTGTAAGACTATTTGACATTGAAATATGAAAACGTTTCTACTTTAGCTGTCAAAAGAGACCATTTTGTGAGCTCATGCTCGGGAAGAAAAGAAATGTTGTTTCTCATAACGACGATGCATCGATCTTGCTGCCTTACAATAAGAACTATTTTGCTCCGAATGGTATTAATGTTTCTTCAATCTGTCATTTTGTCGATTCTTTGGCGTTTCTAGGGTGCGCATGCTAAGCCTGCTGATCTTTTTATATTCTACTTAGCTTAGTAAGTACTTTATAGGGGACTGGTGCCTAATTACTTGGTATTGTCTGCAAGTTTCTTATTATTTTCTACGTATAATATACGTGTCAGCACACAACGAAACGAGACGATACGAGACGCGGCGCTGCATTTTAAATTAGTGATTCAAAATTGAACTTTATTCAGTAGTCAGTACACAAGAAGATACCCGTTTCGTTGCAAGAGCGGCGCCGGGCATTGCAGAGCGGCGCAGTTTTGATATTCGAACTCTTACATTTAAACGTGTATCTTCTTGTGTAGTGAATAAAGTTCAATTTGGAATCACTATCATAAAAATGCAGAGCCGCGGCGCGTAACGTCTCGTTTCGGTGTGAACTGACCCTCAGTTAATCAGAAATTCTCGAAGTTTCTTTCGATTCTTTTTCTTCATGGTTGCCGAAATGTCAGCACAAAGATAAGACAATATTTTGATCTATGGACTGAAGTTTGATCCTCAATCAGATCAAAATTCAAAAGCCGATTCTGATACAGCCGGATAGAATTTACTACCCCGATGTCTCAACATCAATTCATTCTATGGTATACTTAACATCCTTTTATTCTCTACTAGCAAACACATAACAATAATTATTTGTAAAGATGATACATCTTTACAAATAATTATTGTTATGTGTTATATCGGTACTAATTCTCTAACAAAAACCCGATGGCAAATTGCCATCTTTTTTCACACACATCAGACATGTGAATCGTAGGTATAGAATATCACATTGAATAGACTAGTGAAAATAGTCTTCAGAACAATTGCCCTAGTTTATGAAGATGACTCAAAATCGTGGTATCTTAATCTCAGTTTAACTAAGTCTAATATTGTCTTATGTCCTAAATATGACTAAGCTAAATAATCTGGCTTTATGTCGGTCAACCATAATTCAGTGCTATTATTTTTACACCTTTTAGAGGTACCTTAACAAAATTGAAAACTACCAACCTAATCCTGTAAAAAACATCGTAAGCAAACCCAATATAACTCCAGTAGCGCCCCCACTTCAGGGGCTCAGGTCACTTCTCAGTATCAGGAGGTTGTAATATATATTTTTACTCTGTGGTTGTAGTCCTCCACGCTAGCAAAGCATATTATTTACTAACGTAAAGAACCGTCATTGGATAGACTTACAAGATTGACAGCTTGTAGCTATGTGTGCGTGGCTAACCGTTTATTTTGGTGTCAACCTTAGGCTTACGTCAACATGGCTGACATTCGTCGGTGCTCGAGCTGTCATTTGTAGAGAGTGTCGCCCCTGTGACGTTAGCCTACTAACTTATGTTACATGCATAACATTATGTATCTTTTTAATAATGGAAAGATACCGCAGACAGAAAACCGGCGTGATATACCTAGTGCTGCGTGACAAAAACCTAAAGCCCCTTCCTCCACCCGGTGACCAAGCGTAGTACTTTGAAGACCCCCTAAACCTCAAGAAGTACCCCTACAAAACAAGTAATAGCTCCCCACACCGATTTCGGTAACGGTGGCCGGATTCATTGAAACCAGGCCAGCTACGCAGGAGTTATTTATAGTGCCCAAGTGTGTGCGCAGTACACAAGAGCACTCAATCTCTTCCTTTACTCTCGTAACCCAGTGGGACGGATGACCGACACGACTGGCGAGAGATCAGGCGCAGGACGAACTCTTTACATGCCCATCCCACGCATAGATCATCTTTCTTGTCAGACAATCAGGTGATCAGCCTGCATTGTCCTAACCAAACTTGAAACAACATTTTTTTTGTTGTTCGAACGCGCGAATCCTCCGGTCGTGGGTTCGAGAGTCGAGAGATAAGCTCTAAACCACTGGATTCTGGACCGCGGAGGCTCCTAACAGTATATAAACAGGTAACTTAGTATGGGTAAGTTCTCTTATCTGGTGGTTATGGGGAATAACTCGCTTACACTAGTTGTCCATGGATCACATGTCGCAATATATTTCACCTGCGCTCACCCGAACAGAACGGCCATTGTTTTACAATGTCTGAGCGGTCGCAGATATTATCAATATCCAGTTCAAACTATCAGCATCTGTGGAATTTGAGACCTTGGCTTATTTAAGGGCTCTAGTTCTCAGATATTAATAGATACTAGATAGCTTAAGCTAGCTGCTAAATAGCCTAAGCAAGTAAGCAAGGGCGTTGCTTCAGATATAATGCCAATACCGCTGAGCATTTTCTAGACAACGAAACCATTAACACAAATATATTTTTGTACACTTAATTGAACTAGATGTCGCCCTGTAGTCGAAATTCGCAAATACAAATTCATTTAATTATATAGGTTCTTTTGCCACTTAAATAGAAAAAATAAGTGTATCTAAATGTTGTGACAGATTGACAAAGGTCAACGTGTAACTAAATTATTGTATCTATCAAACGCACTGTAGTGGGTGTTAATAATAATCGGTAATGTGTGTTTTTGTTATTTTTATTAATCGTATGTATTTATAAGCATTATTTAAATGAATATTAGCCTTCTGCACGCCTTCCTCTACGTAAACTTTAATTTTCAGGCCAAATTTCATACTCGACAAGATAAATAACGTGACATTAGATGTGGTCCAATCAAATGTAAATTTTGATGTTTTTGATTGGAAATGTATGTTTTTTTTTGACGTGATAACGTCTTATAATTCGATGGAGCCGGCTGCACGCACGAAAAAACATGACTCATGCGGCGTTACCTCGCTCTGAGGCGTTCCATTTAAGGCTTGAAGTGCAAGCGAGAGCGCGGAATCTGTCTCTCTCCTACTTGAGTGAGCGATCCATCAGTATTTTCTTATGACGTTGTCACGTTCAACTATCGTCAGTAAACCGACTTTATTTATTAATATCCAAGACAGCAATACAAATTCTTTTTCTTAAGGATTTTAGTCATCATCAGAAGCCCTACAGGGCTTATATGTTGATGACTTAAAAAAAAGTTCATATACGCTTATAATTTTTCGTTGTCTTTGAGGAAGTTATCATGTTTGGTTATAATACTATATACGAAGTTATGCAGTATGATAACAAAAATAAAACAATGATGTTTATAATAACAAGTATCTATTCAAAAGAAGCAAAAGATAACTTATAATATTAATGAACCTTAAACATATCGTCAACATAAAAGCCACTTTAAACGACTATTAAACGTTTCATAAAATGTATTTTTTTTTCTGTTTTTAAGGCGGAAAGACATCCGTTAGTTAAAAAAACCGTAAAAATTAATTAACATTGCGGTTACTTGGTACAAATTGTGACAACTTGTGCCCGTAAATTAATTCAGTTTAGATGTCCTAGATTAAATGGTTTTTATTTAGTGTCTTTATCGGATATTAAATATTATTGGATATTAGATATTATCGGAAATCGGATATTATCGGATATAAGTATGAGCATTAACGTTAACCTGGTGTCGACCTACATATAAATATTTAATTCCGAGACGGTTCCAAGTTGGTACTTATACGCGGTTTTCGCCTCACTATTTTCAACAAATCGATTTATTACTAGTGACGTTGATGTTTTTGTGTTATTATTGTAAAACACTAGCTGTCCCAAAACACGTTATTCTGTCTTAACTATGAATTAGAAGAAATAAATAGTTGAACCAATATTACACCAATATCCACACCAACTACTACAACATAATTCACATCTATTTCTATTATCTACACCTACGACTGCATCTACACCTACAACAACCTACGCCAACATCTATAACTACCACCTACACCTACAACCTACATTTACACCTACGCCTACATCTACACCTACGACTGCACCTACACCTACAACAACCTACGCCAACATCTATAACTACCACCTACACCTACAACCTACATTTACACCTACGCCTACATCTACACTTACGACTGCACCTACACCTACAACAACCTACGCCAACATCTATAACTACCACCTACACCTACAACCTACATTTACACCTACGCCTACGTCTACACCTACCAACCTACTAGACAGTTTTTTTTTGAGACAAACCAAACAGGTAAACTGAACGCATCTATAAATATTTGACAGTAAAGTGAAAAATTGAACACAGAACAGTTAGTATGGGAAAATTCCATCGACGTTTTTTTGGCCGCAATTTTTCCAATATATTTAAACTTTCTCACCGTTTAAACCTTTCCTGAAATTTCACATTTATTTAAAGACCAAAATTAGTCAAATCGGTCCAGCTGTTCTCGAGTTTAAGCGTGACATAGAAACTGCAATCCAGTTTTATATAAAAAATATTATAGTTTGCATTATTAGCACCTACATTTTTACTGCATACTTATATGTGCTTTAAAACACACACGTTTAAACGTCGCCACAGTTTAAAAAAAAACAGCAAATTTATAAAAAAAGCTTAAGTAATGCTTACCAATGTAACTCTGGCATGATTTCTATAAAACTTGAAATCCATATTATTAATTTTATTCTTAGGGGTTGTTTCACAATCGACAAACGCCCGAAATTAATAACGTATCTTAAAACTTAGATTGACTTTAATCTTAGATACTCAAACAAATTATGAAGTTAATCCGAGGATCGTTGAAATGTATTGAAAACTTGATCTCAGATAGCTAAAATTTGATTAAGATAGATTATTAATGTCCGGCGTAATACGTGTCATTATTTTCATGTTTTGTCTCTGTCGCTATAAAGTAAGCAGAAACAAAACTTCCGAGTAAGCTATCGGACAGTTATAAGCGGATTGTGAAACAGGCCCTTACTCACTCAAATTAATATTTGATATTAAAAAACTTGATATGGGTTATGAGCACTGCAACTCATTGAAATTAAAATAAGCTCGATCAAAGAACTTATTAATTTTTACATGTAAAGTTTCTGATAACAACAATTTTGCAAATCTTTGAAGAGTCCAGCAGGTCTAAAATTAACACTACATTAAGTGAAAATACTATGAAACATCATCTACTGAATTTCAATAGTTGATGTTTCATAGTACGATTCACTAACGGCCCGTTTCAATAACCTATTTATCAATAACTATTTGTTAGAAACGACAAATTTGTATCACAAAAAACCGGCAAATGATTGAATGAGAACTTTTTTAACAAATAGTTATCGGTAGATAGGTTATTGAAACCGGCCGTTAATGTGACCATATTAGACCTGCTGTCAGCTGTAGTTTCCTTTTCAAAATATAAACTGACCTTGGCGAGAAAATATTACTGTGATTATATATTGGCAATAACTGGCTTACTTTTTAAAAACGACTGTGCTTTTCAACTACCTAAGAAAAGAGATTACATAATAAATATATTTTTATTTTTACTTTACTTTCTATATCGTAGATCCGAAAGATGTAGTTCGTAACGGTTGCATCAGCATTCCTTATAACGGGCGCCCATAAAACGAGCCATACTTATCTGACTATCAGTCTACTTTATGCTGCCCTAGTAAAGCCATTTATTAGGCTACATTAGTTTTTAAATGGAAAATTAAATAAGTAAAAGAAATTATCATATATTATACCTAATATTAGTACGTGAAACAAAAACTTTCTGTAGAGTTTTACGAGAATTGGGCGAACGGAGGAGTATGATATATGACACAGTTAAAGTTTATGTGCAAAAAGTGAACATTATTTAAATAATGCTTAGAAATACACAAAATTAATGAAAATAACAACAACACACTACCACAGATTATTCACACACTCACTTTCGTGCTTTTGATTGATACAATTTTGCTATACGTTGATGTTTGTCAATATGCCACAACATTAACATTTTAATTTTTTCTAGAGGAAAAGAAGGCTTCTAAAGATCAAACTTATAAATGACATTACTAATAATTATTAGTGGCGAATTTCGATCGCAGGGCGACCTCTAGAATCTAGTAAAATAATTAAAGCTGTGTGATGACTAGCGAGTCCTTTAAAGTGCAAGTGTACAGCAGCGACGAAGGCTGGCTCTCCTTCAGGGGAAAGCCCTATGTGTGTGTAGTGAAGCCGATAGGAACGGACTCATAGGAACCCCACGCCACCAGTGTACAGCACAAGCAGATGAGATTGTTAGGAATATTTTTACAGATTTTAACAGAACCATCGTTCAAAAATCAATTCTTTACAGACAAGTACCTTAGTACTATCGTCAAAAAAATATTTCTACTTGTTACTTAACTGTTTAAATAGTTTCTTACGATCGTAATTAATTCATTATATCAATTAATTACATATTGTACAGTAAATCAATAGCATTGTAGCGGTACTAATTGGTGTTATAATAAACGGCAAAAACAGCAAAAACTGCGAGCAATCGACCGTGTAAATGGCTAATGCGGTCAAATCATAGCGTTCTACAGTAAAGTAAGAAGATTAAGAGATTATTATTTGTAGTAATTACATGACAACTAACATTTTTAATAAATGGAAGGATTAAAATGGCGTCATTAGGGTCCCCACCCTATTATTACCAATGTTATTAAGGGTGGGTACTTTCGTACAGTCTGCAAGGAAACGTAAAATATTGTGTTTTTAACACAATATTTTACTTTAATAGGCAATTTTCCTAGCATTTTTTTTATTGGGAAATGACCTAAACTGTTGAAGGCTTGGCACAATTCGTGCGATAAGAGTAAGAGAGTAGAGATTTATGGCCCATTTTAATAACCTATCTACCAATAACTATTTGTCAGTATAACTAGTTATTGGTAGATTGGTTATTGAAACTGGCCATTTGTGAATGTGTCATATTAATAGATTTTTTATTTATTTTAAATATTGAATACTAGATGTTCTCTACTAGTCGTTCTCGCGACTTCGTACGTACAATTTCCCGCTATAAAAAGTAGCGTATGTCCTTCCCCGTGGTCTATTCTATATTTATGCCATTTTCATTTCGGAGCCTATTCAATGCAAACAATCAAACGTACAGAGAAACAAATCGTTCCTCTTTATAATATTGCTCGTTCTATATCTGGCGCCATGGCCAACATGATTCATACATTTCACTATTTGTAAACTTGATTATTTACTTTATCATACTATTAGGCTAAGAACTCACGGAGCGGATTTCACCCGCACTCGCCGCGGTTGCGGGCCCGCAAGTTCTGTAGCATGCAGATATGTATGTAAAAAATTAAAGCACAACTCACGGCGCGTTTTACGCCCGCGGTGTGCGCGGTTGTTCGCGGCCCGCGGGTCCCGCAACTAGTAGAATCGCGCGGGCCGCGGTCACCCGCAGCCTCGGCGGGTAGCGCCCGCGCACTCTGCGTTCGGTTTGCGGGCGAAATTCAGTAATTCTATTGTAAATATGTATTTGCTTTTTTGCTACCGAGCGTCCTGCTATCTTCGCCGCCACGTTTGCGGGCGATAATCTCAACCGCGGCGGCTGCGTGACCGCGCAAAACCGCGGTCTCATGAGTTTAGAAATAAAACCCGCAGTTCGGCGACCGCGGGAAAAAACAGCTCCGTGAGTTCTTAGCTTAATAAAACCCACACAATAAAATTGGAAACAATATACCGTATAACACATACTGTTTTAATTTCAAGGGCAAATATATTATATATTGTAATTGTATAAATATCACAGTTATATCATCACACACAGTAAATATTTGTAGTATTGCTCGTCGCAAAACAGCAGGTAACATAATATTATAGTAGGTGCCTGTGACAGGTAGAGTACATATTGTTATTAGAATAGATCATACCCACCTAATCTTTTACTTTAAACGAGACAATCTTGTATAAATAATCGGTTCCCCGAAAACGGCTGCAAGTACGTAAGGAGTTTTGGGGGAGAAAAATCGATCTAGCCTAAGTCGTTCTGGGAAACTGATGTACAATTTCACAACGAGCAAGTGACATATCCATTGTAAACGTGTCTTATTTACATGTATTGGGTAATATTATATAATTATTTAATTATAGGATGTTTCGTAATATTTAGTCAACATTTATAAATAGAAGTAAAAGTATTTCACACGAGATTGAGCAATGTAAATTATGCGATTTTCATAAATAAATAAATAAATTATTTCTACGAGATCTTCAAGTAGTGCGTACATACATACTACTCAAGTACTGATACATGGATGACAGTTTCGAGTTACAAAATATAGGGGCTCCCAAACGATCGGAGCTTTTAGCCTAGTTGCCATCGCTAATTACGACTACTAAGTTCGAAAACAAAAATGTATGGAATTTGACATAACTATCGCTAAGTCGATCATCGATATGTCACTTAGCGATACTTTTGACAGATTTCATACATTTTTGTTCACGAACTTCGTCGTCGTCGTAATTACTAATTAGCGATGACCACTGGGCTAAAGGCTCCGATCGTTTGGGAGACCCTATAGGTATTTTGTAACTTTGTAGGATAACTGGGACCTACTGATTGCAATATTCCAACGCACACGTCCTACAAAATGACGTTTAGAAACGCAACACTAAAACTTTTGATGACGAACTGAAGATACGCATTAAATAAAAATAAAGTAAGAGCGAAAAATATCTTAATACGAAAATTAATTTATAAACTAGACTTTCAATTTCTACAAAAGTCATGTCATTCTACGAAATTATCTCAACTTCGTGCAGTGAATTTATAAAATGACATCAAAATGTGCGCTTTCGTCGAATTAATGTTGTTTTGCTCTCGCTTATGCTAAGCTGATGGCTTTCGACTTTCCAATGCGTGATGGAATCGTAAGGCGATTGTTCGATAATTCCCCTGCGATCGTCAGAGGAAATAGTCTAGATACCTATCTACTAACTAGACGTCCACCTGGACGTTTTGAACCTGGGGTTGCCTGTGTTTTAACTTCTAGTCAAGACGTTTATTTTGTTAAGTGATTAAAATCCCATTAGCACATACTTTCATAAAATATTGTAATCACTTAAGAGTAGGTAAGACTTAGGTACTCAGTTTTCCTTTAACAATGATTTAAATCATAACCTATCCCCAAATCTGGAGAGTGGAACCATCGCATGCATTAGAACAAACTTCAGCGTAATTGTTCAACTAAGTTATGACTTATTTATAATAATACTAGCTGTTTCCAGCGGCTCCGCCTGCGTAAATATATTAACGAGAATCCCGCGGGAACACTGTACTTTTCCGGCATAAAAAGTAGCCATAAAAAGTAGCTTAAACTACTACCATACCAAATTTCATCGAAATCCTTTCTGTAGTTTTTGCGTGAAAGAGTAACAAACATCCATCCATCCTCACAAACTCTCACATTTATAATACTATACTAGTAGGACTAGTAGGATTACCTATCACTTAATAATAAGTAATTATTATTAAATAATTTATCTTAAGATAAAGGTATTCAAAGATACTTATTGTTTTCATCAAACTGACGCAACTAATGATATTTTATAAACAGGAAAACTTATTTTTAATTTTAACTATTATGAATGTAATGAATTGATAGTAATGAATTGACGGAACAGTTATATTATAATATTATTTAACGTATGGTATGCTCTACAGTTACATACGGTCCGGTTTCATTACGGTAGAAAATTGTATGTCTCTTAGCGATGATAAATTATAGGACGCATGACATTACTGCCTCGGTGGGTCACTTGAACAAAGGTCTTTGTGAAAAGCAGCGATGGAGCGTGCGTAATGCGATTCGACCTGAAAATTTATCGATAATGGGATAAACGATGATTTTACTGTTGGATGTAATAAGAACATGATATACAGGGACTTACAGTATTCTATTAATGATACCTAATCTCCTTAATGGTTTGAATAGCAACCTTCACATGTAAAGTTCGGACCGCGGGAAACAGCACGCGCCGTTCCAACCCTCGCTACGAACTGAACATGTAGCTATGCGCGAGGCTGACAGTCCGATCTGGCATGTCGATGCGAGGGCATTTTTCACAGTTAGTTAGTGTTACCTAGGAATTTGTATGTGATTTGACCTAGTTGTCGCGTTTACAACTAGATGGCGCTGTACAAATCACATACAAATTTCAAGTAAACGCCAAACGCGCACACGATCGAATGCGAAAAGAAAAACTCACACTTAGCACTCTGATAGCAAAACTTTTAAAATTTTTAACGTCCCACGAGCCACTCCAAACTGCAGTCTAAACTCTTGAAAATACATTTGCACGCACCGTTTGGAACGTTCGCCTAAATATGTCAGATCCGTCCGCAATCCAAACCAAACAGATCCATCCGTTGTTTGGAACGCAGTTTCAAATTAGCGGTTCGAACTATTGGGTATTTACTATTTGGACACAAGTTGTATATTTTTGGCCGTGGTCGGTTCTGTAATGTGCATTCGGTAATAACTAGACCTTAATGCAATTTAGTCCAAACTTTGTACAGAAGTGTTTGTTAAACTTACCACATAATTAAATTGTTACTGTCTCATTTTACAATGAGTTTCGTATACATCTCAGTTAACTTTACGCACCAAAACGAAAATGATTTTATAAATAATGTACTCACACAAAATGTAATCGCAGTTATCTCTACCGAATAACCGAGAGTTCCCTGGTTACCGTAACATAACGGAGCTCCACCATTTAATATTAAGAATTGCGTGGAATACACTTTTTACATCAATCCGCTCTTAATGCGCATATAAATTGTAACATTATTTCTTGAAGGCGTTTTTTTTTTCTATTTACGCTTTCAGACCACGTCAATCTGGTCCCCCTGGTAAGTTTTCGAAGAATTTGTGTTACGGGTACCAGATAACGGAAATATATTTAATACTTTTTATACTATTTTTATATTTAAGATTTTCTTTATATAATACATCAATGACCCCAAGAAGCCACAGAACACCCAAGAACACAGAAAACTTTTTTGTTTTCGGTCTGAGGTCATCGAAAATTTGCTTATAAATTATAATATAAGTGTTGGTTAATTTCTGATTATGTCATGTCTCTACATTCAATCAATCAATGACTCTATAGAAATTTTCCAAATATAAAGTTTCCTAGGGTTAAATACAGTCCTGCATCAACTTAAAATATATATTTTAATAAATGATAGAATTTAATAATTCTATAGACTACAGAAGAAAACATTAATGCTGGAAAGGAAATTCAATTGCACCTTCACGCGTTATTGAGAGAAGGTATGTAAACTAACAGACGATTGCTATTGGATGTAAAGATTAGCTACCAGTTACCACCAATCGGGAACCTTATCCTCGAAATAAAGTTGTAATTTGGTAGTTTAGTATTTGGAAGAAGAATACACATGGAAGGAGTGCTAAAATCGAAGCCGTAAGCTATATGTCTCACAAAACGTCAATAGCACACCCATGTCTTTTCGTTCTTTTGGTTCTTTTCTATGGTCGTCACGCGTTTGGTGGACTTTTGGAGTCCAATTTTACGACGTTGGAATTAGGACTTTATGGCACGCATAATAGATGTTAGCATGTGAGATAAGGTACGATATAAGTTACTTCTCTTACTAAGAGCCGGAGTTCTATTCTACAGTTATTAAGTGATAACTGTAGTTTTTTTTGTATGTTAAATTATAAGTATATATTTTTATACTACTATTTTTATATATTACTATATTGCAGTAGGTATATTTGCTAAAGAAGATTTTTTGCCACGAACTCTCTCCTACGCGGGCGAAGCTGCGGGCAAAAGCTAGTCATAAATATGTTAAAAAACAACGAAATGTACGGTCGCCAACAGATCTCGATCTTATCATTATGACAATAAGGTCCAAAAGCGGTACACCGAATCTGTCGACGACCGGACGTATACATTTCTTTAAATCAGTGTTCATGGCTGTACAAGACACACTGTGGGCCTAGAAATAACATTTGACAGCGGCGTAAGCGTATCGTTATCGAATGAGAATTGTATGAAAATGATGATGAATGATTTTGACAGATTATGTATGATACAAGTTTCATTCGATAACGTTACGTTTACGCCGCTGTCAAATGTTCCTGCTAGGCCTCCTGCATCAGGGACACTGCTGACACTCGACCTGCCACCTTGACCGCGCCCCCACGGCCTCACCTTACCGATGACAATGATAAGTGTTTTCTCTCACCATTGTCTTGTTTTACAGTTTTTATATAGGTACCATCGAACAAGTTATCTCTCGACCATACAATAAAAATAACTCAATCGCCGTTGAATCGTGTGATTTACATACTCAATAATAATACGTAGTTCAACCACATCTGCAGTCGTTGCGGTAACTTCCTGTGTTTAAAAAATTTTAGGAACAGGTCGAGCTGCGTCGATATTGTACATACACTATCGTGTAATACTAGTAGGAGTTCTCTACCAGTGCGGCGCGGCCTCCCTAGGGGGCGTAAACACATGTCAAGGGGGCAAAACACTAGTTTAACATAAGTACTTTTATCACAAATATTAAGTCGACGCCTCGTCAGTCGCTTTAAGACAAGTTTTGACAAATTACAACATTTATTTATCTCCATACAAAAACCAATTTGTATGGAAATAAATAAATATCGATAAAATACGTTTTTTGCAATTAAAGTATCACAGATGTGCATGAAAGTGTTATTTATAATCCGAAAAAAAAGGTGAAAAAAAAGTTTGGGGAACCATTATTATGCGCTAGATAGAACTGAAAATTGAAGTTCTTTGAAACCTTTTTTCTTGGTCATGGTCGTATTGAAAAATCGCAAAAAAATATATGTTAATCTGCATTATATTTAGCCGAGGACTGTCTTTTAATAAATTGATTTTTTTTATTTAAATATGCTAAGTCCGTCCTTTTTCTAAAGTTAAAACCTTTTTTCTCTTCTTCTGTAAGTCACACGACTGTCAAAATTATTTTAGAATTTTAAGTAAGACAAGACTCGGGGGAAGGTCGTTTTAGTTTTTGTAAATTTTGTCTCAAATATTTATAGCTACTTTTTTTATCCGATTTTAATACTCTCCGGTCGGCGCGATACGCCCTTGTCGCCTACAAAATTAGTATGGGACTTGACGCTCAAGGTCACTGGTGTTATACAGAGCCATAATGGAAGCCTCTATATTTAGATCAGAATCCTTTTTTAAAGTTATGGAGATATTAAGAAACTTTTTTTTTGGTACTGTAACCGTATATTTAGGTATAGACCTACAATATCGTCTTTTTGGGGTTCGTACATTTCCCAATTTTCATTTGTTCTATTTAAGCCATATTTTGAATAGTAATTATAGTAACCCAATATTTTATATGTAAAACAAAGATAATAACCAATGTAATACCATATAGGCTGTTAATTGTTCACAGTTCTTTAACACTTTAAAAATATTTTGATAACCGTTAACTGGAGAGCTACGCGTACGGTAAATAATTAGGACGCGACGCGACGTGGCGTACGCGAATCGCGCGGAAAATGACGTGGCGAGAGATAATTAAAGTAATTTACTCATAAGTTATCTTTAAAGTCAAAGTTTGTTGGTTAATTGGTTACCTCATTGCTTCTAACTTTTATAAGGAACAGATTAACGGCCGGTTTCAATAACCTATCTACCAATAACTATTTGTTAAAAACGTCGTCATTCAATCATTTGCCGGTTTTTTGCGATACAAATACTTATTGGTAGATAGGTTATTGAAACGGGCCGTTAAACGCGTTTAAGTCTTTTACTCATCGGGATATTCGCGTTTATGTATGTACTAGCTGTTGCTCGCGGCTCCGCCCGCGTAAGTATAGTATCCCTCGGGAACACTACTTTTTCGGGATAAAAAGTAGCCTATGTTAGAGTTTAAACTACTACCATACCGAATTTCATCGAAATCAGTTCAGTAGTTTTTGCGTGAAAGCGTAACAAACATTCACGCTTTCACATTTATAATATTAGTAAGGATATAATATATGCTCTAGGGCCTAAACGACTCGTCGCGTTTGAGCTTGAGAGATTCATTAGATTCGTCTTACGGCCCGTTTCAATAACCTATGTACCAACATCTATATATTTGTTAAAAAAGTCACATTTGTATCACAAAAAAAACCGTCAAATTATTGAATGACTTTTTGAACAAATAGTTATTGTTATTGGTAGATAGGTTATTGAAACCGGCCGTTAGTCGTGAGAGTGACACTGGGTATATCAAAATTATTTGACGCAGTCGACAGTCGGGTCTTTTGTTTTTTTTTTGTAAGTTATTAACGGTAATGTTTAATTTACCTGCTACACTCCATTTTATAACCTTATCCCTCCATCAGCCAGTAATACATATGACATGTCTTCGCTATTTTTTCTCCTTTGTCAGTTAGGGGAGACTTATTTTTGGTTTTCATTTTGCTGACAAGAAATCAGAGTCTAGTGTAATTTAGCCACCCACTGTCACAATTTCGACGTAAAAGTAGCTAAGTAAGACATACATTATAGGTAGCTTACTTCCATGTGAAATGTGCCACGTTATTTGATACTGCGAACAATATGTCATTTACTTGGTTTTTTTTTCAAATACTGTTTTTGAAGTCAGAAAGAATTATTGCATATTCTTCAACTTTTGTGTCTTTATACGGAAACCTTTGTGCGCGAATCCGACTCACACTTGGTTTGTTGTTAATTTTTCCCTGATATCCCCGTCTAGTGAATTTAAAGAATGGTCCATTTAAAGAAATAATCGTTGTTTTCATAACTTCATATTAATAACCGACCATCAAAGTCCTCACTGCGGGCTTTCTCAATTTGAGGTCGTTAAAGCTATAGACACTGCGGGATGGTATTTGAATCTGTATACTATGACTTAGTTTTCATAGTTGGCGGAAATACGGTAGGTATTAGGTAACTATTAAGACAGATTAGATAAGATATTTCTTAGTCAAAAAAGTCAAAAATACCAGAAATTATGGAAACTACAACCCATAAAGGATAAACATTCACTTAACCTGTAACCCTGTAAATGACGCCTGCGTGGTCCAGTTGTTTAGATTCCGGAGATCGTGGGATTGATCACCGCATTGGGAAAGCAAAAAAATATGTTTTCAAGTCTGGTCATGCAGGCTGATTACCTGAGGGTCAATTCTGCTAAATAAAAACTGCAATAATACAATTACAATCAAGTCCCAACACGCTAAAACTGTCAAACCGGTATTCTCGTAAACGTTTAAGCAGAGTCTAACGCCTCCTGATTGGTCCAAAGGTCACAAAATCAGTTTATGATAACAAGTCGCTTCACTTATAATACAATCAAAGTATAAAATGAAAGTCTACTTTAAATACGAGAATTGAGGTTCTGATTGACTGACAAGAAAGGCGATCCATGTGTCGGACGGGCATAAGTCAGTCCTGCGCCTGATCTCTCGCCAATCGTGTTGGTCATCCGTCCCACTGGGCTATGAGAGTAACGAGAGAGAATGCTCTTATGTACTGCGCCCATACTTGGGCACTATATAACTCCTGCATAGTTTGGCTGGTTTCAACAAAACTAGCCACCGCCACCGAAATCGGTCTGGGAGCTATTACTTGTAAACGATATAGGTACATACAAATTAAGCTGTATCCGTACATAGTTGTTAGTTCATCTCTATTACTCTATAGTAGGTACTCTATAGTAGGTACTCTATAGGCTCGTCGTCACGTATTGTGTTGCTCCATACTTCAAACACATGGACAGATTAGATCAGAACATGTCAAACAATGTCACAGTATTAGGCAATACGTCGGTTTAACCGTTGAAAGTTTTTTGTTTTACTAACCTAACCGGTAACAGGGACTATACAGTGCATCAGGGAATTATTTACACAATAGATACGTTTTGTCCTTGTCTGTCAAGCTACTTTTCCAACGTACCAGATTTTTATTAATAAGGAGAGCAATGTTTAGATATCTAATTATTATTATTTACTTACTTAGCAGGTCTAACTAAAAGCCGACAAAAGTCTGAAGAGTTTCCAAATGTTGCCGACATTTGTCGAAAGCTCTCACTTACCGGTCCTTTGTCTAAATATTTTTTGTGAACTACAATTTACATTCAATCTGCAGTTTGTACTATCAGGGAATTCAATCCTTTAGCTTCGTTTTATAATAAAATTATGAGAGTACCTGATCTACCTACTAAAAAATTTGATTCCCGTAGGTAGTAGTCGACAAAGTTCCTGCTCGGCCAGTTTCTAAACATTTTTCTTTGCACTATGACGCCTCAAAATATATAAACACAAAGGGAGTGACCGCAACGACTGCAGACGTGGTTAAACTACGTATTCACACGTGAGTATGTGTGAGTGCGCACGATTCAACGGCGCTGTTAAGCGATTTTCATCTTATGCCTGGTCGAGCGGCAACTTGTTTGATATGATTGTACATACAAAACTAATATTTAGCAAAATGTATGAAGGTTCCAGAATAACACTTATAATGGAAATCATAAGAATCAGTAACGGCAGTCGGCAGTCGGCAGCAACACGAGGCGATCTTGACCCACATGGTTTATTGCTGTGTTGTGTTTAATGGGGTCGTCGGTCGTATTAACTTCAATACTACATTTTAATTAGTGACGTGCGTCACTACTGGCATCGTAAGCCTAACTGGTGTTGTGAAGGACGACTTTTCCTTATAAATGCACTTTCAAGATTCAGTTGCATTTCTTTTTCCCTGTTTTAAAGGATTCGAACTCAAGACCAGCACTTCAGCACAGTCCGCTGCGACAAGCGTTGGAGAGTCAAGAATGTTTCCAAAAAGCAATACGACATATGTACAATATGTCAAATCGCCTCACAATACTTGGATTTGACAGCTTATAGTCTTAAAAGCGTCACGATTTTATCTAAAGAGCCTGGATATATTTCATTTTATATAGCCGTCGGTAAACGTTTATGCAAATCGTGTAGCAAGCGATATTTTTTCTTAACATAATATACAAAGGTATACTATTCGCCGTCTGTGATGCCCCTAACTCTCTCGCGATTATGGCAGCGATATGTTGACAATGTTGCAACAAGAATGATGGTTATCACTTAACAATAAATAATCATGATAGTGCACTGCTAACTGAGTATTATATAATATAATTATTAATATCTGTGAATGAAATATTAAATCATTATGTTCGTTTCACGTGAACACTTATAGTGAAGGTTTGAGCGAACCGATTCACCTTGACTGCATGAGCTTTAAAAATGGTGATTACGACCGAATTAGGTTTACCTGAGTTGAGCAAGTAGGTAATGGTAAGGTACTGCTGTTTAACCTAGAATTAGTTTAGATAATAATAATATGTATTTTGTAAAGTCCAACACGAAATTTGTGTGATGTGGTAGATAAGTTTTAAACTTATGATTACATCTAGACTAGTTTAGATATCTACTGACCAAGTTAAGGAAACGTTATATGTTATTATAACGAACTTTCCTTTTTACAGGTACCTACTACAAATATAAATTAATGAATGAATTCTACGTAACCAGAACGTAATATATCAGGTAAGCTAACAAGCACACTTTCTACTGCAAGTTACAGACGTAGTAGACTTCTGCTGGAAAGAGAAGAGTGTTTTTACTAAAAAACACGAAAATAAACTAAAAGCAGTGTTCACTTAATTTATTTGTATTATAATGACATCATGCAGTTACAATACGACATGCCAGTAACAGTCAACCTGCTTATGAATTAGATTCCCTGATAGCACGTCACACAAACATCGAATACAACTTTTGTCATTATCTCGGACATCGGATATCCTAGATAACCGATCATATCATAGGATCTTTGCTGTAGTTAATAAGGTATTTAACAAATCTATTGATATCACTTATCAGTGCAGAAAGTTGCAGTAAAATATCGACAGGCAGATCGATTACAGAACTATTAACTGCAAAAACGAGTTTGGCGTGTCGTCCCGACGCGTGACGCTACAGGCGGCACGAGTGACGAGACCAAACAGTTTAACGCTCCGCTGTAATTACTTTACTAACTGATTAATTACTGATTTGAACAATGATTCATTGATGCGAAATACCGTTTTAAAATACTCAGTCGTCACGGAATAATGTTTAAATACGATTTGATAATGGTGATACAAAAAGTTTCAACGTTAGTTTACGTTTTCGTAGAAAAACGGAAATCCTACTACTATTATAAAATATGTTGAGTGTTGTAAATGTTGAATTAAAACACAGGCTACATTTTATTCCGGAAGAGTACAGTGGTCCCATGGGATATTGTATTTACGCGGGCGGGGCCGCGGGCAAAAGCTAGTTTTATAATATATTTTATTGGCTTATTGGCGAAACTCGTGTTTACATGATACAATACATATTTTTTTTCCTCTGTGGCCTTACATTTTTAAAGTTCTAAAGAACTTTAGTAACACGGAGAAGTGTTACAAGCTTACAACTCTCCGTAAAGTTATATCTTTGTATGAACTATGAACGTAAATTGGTAAAGACTCGTATCCACTTGGCAACATTTGACGCGCAACAGAAGACCCTCAACATGTTCGCCAACGTTGCAAAACAACACGTGACGTGCCAGCTACTGCTCAACATGACCAGTAGTAGATGAAATTAATATAAAAACAAAAAACCCCACTGCGTCAAATAATTTTGATGTACCCAGTGTCACTCTTACGACTAAGACGAATCTAATGAATCATTTCAAGCTCAAATGCGACAAGCTGTTTAGGTTTTAGTGCGTGCCAAAGAAATATACATACATACATATACTCGAAAAACATAGCCCTCCTTCTGGTACAATCGGGTAAAAATAGACAACGTTGATAAACAAAAGTTTTGCGGTACTTTCAACATGTTATGTACATATTGAGCGCCATATGTATGATGTTTACATGTGATTTGCTCATACATGACACGGTACGGTGTCATCTCTGAGTTTCGTATGCGTATATAAGTACGCCTACTGTTTTCAACATAAATTTTTCTAATGCTCAGTGAACATTTTGAGGTTTTAGCAATCGGGTTTAGTAATATTTTTTGAGTAGTTAAATAAAATCAGTTAACCCCATAAAACAATTTAAAGTTCACCTAATGAGCTCTACATTTACACCCTTACTAATAAAATAATTACACAACGGATAACTTAAACAACTTTGTCATCTTTTTCTATCATGTGACATTTCGAACGAATCAGACAAAGAAAGGGGGTTACTTTACCCCCTAATAAAAATATTTACGCAGCGAATACGCTAATCAATGTTGTTGTCTTTGTCTGATACTTTAGAACAGTCTCTGTCTGTCTATGTTAGACAGTGCCGGATTTACAGAAGTGGAGGCCTCGGGCAACAAAGGAGTGGAGATCCCCTGGCCCCAAATTATTTTCCAAATAAAATAGACAATTTTTTTCAGTCGAGTTTTCCAATAAATTTATTGTAACCAAGTATAGATTCCTTTATTATTTAACAAACATCTTGATACGTAACTGGTCGACCACTGGGATAAAGGCGGTTGCTTCGGTGACAGATTTGCGTCTTGTGCTTTCCCGTAATCGACTGGTTTTTTCCGAAGAGTCTACTGTAGAGGCTCGGGGCTGTAGCCCCGGTTGCCCTCCCTTAAATCCGGCCCTGAACATATCCGTTTATTTATTTATTAGTCTCACCAACAGCAAATATATTATATATATAACAAACATTTTATGTAACGCATGCACTTATGTGTATGCCACTTATAGGCATATTCAACATTCAAAAATAGTAGGTATTTAATTTATTAATCAATAACATAATCGTTGCTTAAATATTTTTATTAATAAGGGAGTTCAAGATTAAGCAAATACTTTGATAATATTTAATTTCCTAGTATGGAGATACCCCCAGGGGATAAGCGCTCGTATGTGGGAAATCACTTCGTGGCAGATTTTTAATGCTAATTTCCTATTAAGGCTCTGTATAACGCCAGTGACCTTTATAGTCAAGTCCCATACTAATTTTGTAGGCGACAAGGGCGTATCGCACCGACCGGAGAGTATTGAAATCGGATAAAAAATAGCTTAAATATTTTAGACAAAAATTTGCAAAAACTAAAACGACCCTCACCTGACAGTGGCGTGCACAGGATTATGGCACTGGGTATGCAGCGAAGTACTCGGTCACAAAAACTTTTTCGTTTATAGATTTTTAGCATAGCTACAGCCAAGCGACGGATCTCTAAGTCGAAACCATGCCAACAGAGCAAGTCTTAGATGTACTACTATTCATGTACATCTTCTACGGCAACGCAGACAAAACAGCGATCGATCGTCGCGGCGGAAGAAATTCTAATAAGTAAAATAATAAGCATATTTTAAAATATTATAACTACTCACCAGTCAGTCAGCTTCAATTTTCACATATTCAAGGTTCCGGTTACTTGAGATTACTATATCCCGATGGAAATTACTAAATAATATGCAAGGAAAACAATATAATTTAATCGTGTGTACACAACCACACAGCTAGTTATACGTTTCATAACTTTTAACATCTAATGAAGTACATGCTCAGTACGTAAAGATGTCGCTACGAGTAAGCATTGTGAACCATGGAAAAGTAAATCACACTAAAAGCACAATTAAACCGCCATGTAACTTGTTTTGTTTTACGTCAGTGATTTATTTAGTTTTATTCTTCAAAATTTTCAATGATTACTGAATAAAATATGAATTTATAACAATATTTTATTCATACAACGCCCTCTTTTTTAAAAATTGAACTGATAAAGTACATCGGCACTACGGGACTCTTCAAATTAAATATCGTCAATTCACGATAGATGGCGGCCTAGTTAAAACGACGACGAAACGCGCAGACGGCGCTATGGGCGCTTATTTAACAATTTATCTTTATAGCACAGAGATAATAATATACTACGTTAGTACGTATATAATAATATACTTAGTTATGTTTGGTTATGTTCGTTCTCTGAAAATAGTGTCATTTATAATTTCCACGTAAAGTGCCATCTAGTAAGTTTTCTTAGTAAATAACATTATACTGACAATCATAGAACTCGTTGTAGTACCAAGCTCGCGCCACGGGCGCCCGAAGCCGAAGGCCATCTAATGCCGCATGAGTTTCGCCTATATAAACATGTCGATATTCATGGGTGTGTGCGTTTGCGAAGTATGAAAATTACACATACATGCGATAATTTGTCCTGCAGCACGCACCGGCATGAGTTGCTATTTATAAAATATTAGGCGTTTTAAAGTTTTTTTTTAATTAATTAATTTACTATTAATTAAAGTCATCTAAAACGTACGAACGTTTTATTAAAATATCTGTGAATGACAAGTAAAGCACTGCATTTCTGCCTATATGGAGCGCACGCCCCTGTCACCTGAGTATTGTCTTACTTAAAATACTGAAACAATTTTTACACGCGTGTCACTTATAGAAGAAGAGAAAAAAGGAAAAAAGGGTGGACTTAGCATATTTTTAAATCAGTATTTAAATAAAAGTTTCAATTTATAAAAAGACAGTCCTCGGCTAAATATAATGCAGTTAAACATATATTTTTTGGATTTTTCAATACGACCATGACAGAAAAAAAATAGGTTTCACTCTCATTTTCAGTACTATCCAGCGCACAACCCCTTAAGTACTCTACCTATTTCAAATAAGTAGGTAACAAACAAGCACTTTCGTCTGTAAATCTTGGGGATTTTGAGCTGCAAATATCTCAATAACAATTGCATTATACAATAAATGCACGCAACGACACAATACTATCAAAGATCTCATCTGTTGACGCAATATAATGGGTTACTTGTATGCGGACATCGATATTGTCTTCGTTTATTCAATATTAGGAAGTAGTGATTTATCGAGTGTGTCTTGCCTATTACCGCCTTCGGAAGTATTTTTATTAGAAATATATTCTTAATTCAAATATTGTAATGTTTTTTTAATTACATATTTTATGTGCTGCCAGTACATAAGACTGAGCTGCTATAATATCTATGGACGATACCTCACCACGTCAATCTGGTCCTGTACTAAGTATCCGAAGAACTTGTATCACTGGTACCAGACAACGGAACCTTATTTAATACTGTTATACTATTATACACATATATAAGATTTTTACTATATTATACATATATTTAATACACATTCAAGACCCAGGAATACAGAAAAACTTTTTGTCTCTTCGGCGGGATACGAACCAGCGACCTCCGGCTTAAGCGTCGACGAGCTAACCAATGAGCCACAGAGGTCGTCGTGCTATAATACTTTATTGTTCGTAAGTCTAAAAAGCCTCATTAATATATATATCTATTGGCCTATTGCCGAATTCCAAGACTGTTTAGGTGTGAAATACATGATAAATTAAATTGTAATTTGAGAATATTTAAGACTAATGAAGAAAATATTAATCAATTTAGCATGAATTATACCAATTAGAGAAATAATTACTTACTATATATAAAAAAATAATAAATTTAACATTACTTAATCATCGTTGTAAGTTGTGATTTGTGACCATTTAATTTCTAATAGAAAGTATAATTTAATCTAGATAAGTTTATGAAAGTTAATACTGGACAGACTTTAGTCTGACTGCATGTGTGGCATGTTTTTTTTTTTAAAAAAATACGTAGTACATACCTACATTTACCAGGAAAAGATTTTTTATTTTTTAATAGGTAATTTAGCCAACCAAACCAAATCATTCCTTAATTCACATAAAAGAATACAATTCAAGAAATACATTTGAGACTTGTGGTTAACCACGAGATTAAGTTTAAATTATCTTTATTAGTCCAGTAGGTACCTATCTAAGCTATAAAAATCTGAATCACTCGACATTTCAAAGAAGGTGTGGTATTTACGTAGGTGTAGTCAGACTATAAAGTGATTCAACAAACATACTCGTAATATAACTCCATGTATTTAAAATTGAAATATTATTATATTCCGGTTTGGAAGCTCCCGTAAAGATGAAATATGCATATTAACGAATCGTAAAGAAGGCGCGGTAAAAGGGACAATCTCTTATTAAATGTTTATTTATAATTTATATTGAAAGGACCTAAAGTATAAAATATAGAGATGTTCCAAGTAAAACATCCTGTTTATATAAAATGTGTGTAAATTTATAGTTTATAATAACCTAAGTAATTACTTGTTATTCCAAAGGACATGTATTAAGTTCAAACAAAATTCAAAGGCTGCCTATTTTTTAAATCGTCTAACAATATTTTTTCAAATCTGGACAAGTATTTGATGATGGATGACAAAAGCGAAAGTATTTTAGCATGCATTTATTTGCACAAACTTTTACTGTTAATTATGAAACAACTTTTACCAACAAAAAATCTACTTTTTCAATACTTGAACATTACATAATAATTCATACCACTTATCTACTAATTAATGAAATTGGTCCTACTTTGTATTGGGTAACCCAATACAACAAACCAAAAATGTTGGAAACCAAATTGGGTTTTAAAGCGGGTTTGAATTCCACATACGGGTGAAACTGAAAATGACGCTGTGAAAATCATTGAAATTCTTATGTAATTAAATGATAATGAGATACATTCAGAAATTCACTGCAAACTTTCACCCATGCACGCGTTGCATTTTGCGATAAGAGAAAAAAAATCTGTATGCAAAATTACGCGTACGCATGATACGGCTCGTGCGTCGCAACGTGTAGCACGCTACGTCACACATCTTTAATGGTTATTTTTTTTTCTTCAAAGTCATTAATACATCTAATAGATATATTCTGTATAGATCTGGCTTAGGCCAGACCTTAAACTTACAACTTAAAAATTCAATTGCTAAAACGGAACTCCCACTAATGCTAAGTACCGATTTGATGATAGATTACATTTAGCCTTGGTAAAAGCCTTCAGTCATCCTACTTAATGCCTACTTGTTACTTTAATTAAAGTATAGCTGAGTACTGAAGGCTACACTTGCATCGTGGGTGATGATTATCTTATGCAACTCTTTTAGCGATGTCGAGAATGATTAATGATTATTAATTACTTAGAACTTTCAAAATGTTATGACTAATTTATTATTTAATGTATTGAGTCCTTACAAAAGCTGAGGAAGATTCTGAGAATTCTTGTATGAGCCTGTATGGAGCTTGCTTTTGTAGCATAGAACTCTTGCCCTTTATTTTTAGTATCCAGACTTTCTACTATTTGTAAGTAGTAGATTTATTTGTGTCTGAACCAAAAACCACAACCTTCTTTTATTTCAGTAGGTTACAAGTGTCCGATAAAAGTATCAAGATTACCTTAAAGACAAAATAATAGGGCATTAAATTTGAAATTACAAGACAAAATTACACGGTAGGCTGGGCTATCATTTTCGCATTTCCCTTGAGCACCCGTCGCGGTTGCCACATCAACCATTGTCGAGGTTGTTGTAACCTTTACACTTCCATCAACGGACCTAGGCGTACGTGATTTCAAATTAGGTTTTCACGGTAAAAAATAACGGCAGCAAATTCTATAAAACTTATAACTGTAACATTTTGCAAAAGTTGAAGAAGTATTATGTTCCATCATGAACTTTAACGTGAAGTCAAGAATTCAAATCGCACGCAGATAAGGTAATAAACTTCAGTTTTTTCTTTTTCAAAAGTCATTATCGTTATTTTTGCGTAAGAATAAGGCATGTATAAGGTTTTTTCTACAATTCCGTTGGTTTACTTTTTTTTCTTGTGCCGGACAGTACGCGAGAGGTAGGCATGAGTCAAGTTCACTGCTATCTTTGTCTTGATTTTCTGCGGAGGCTGACAATAGAAAGGGCCTGCGTCCTGGTCGGTGACCCCGACACACGGGTATAAATAGTTTAGCCCGGTCTATTGAAGCTTGTCCTGAGCAAATCAGGAATGGCAAGTTATCCGCTTTTCGTATTGATTCGTTCTACGTTTATATGCAAGTTCTTGTTCCTTTACAAAATACCTATATAACAATTTTAAAAATCTTTATAATGTGAAAACATGAAAAACAAGTAATTAGGTAGGTAATTAGATATATTTTTTTGATTCGACACTGCTCTTGATCCAACCTTTAAAGGGCGGAAAAATAAAAATTCCAATACTCTTTTTACCCAACTACGGCGAAGCCAAAGGACGGGTAATGATTTTTGGCAGCCTGTGTATGTATGTATGTTTGTTCCAGCGTAGCGCCTAAACTACTGGTTTAGGTTCCTCACCTGTTACTCGAGTGCCCGATTTTTGCTAGCAGTAGATATGATACTGAGCAAAAATTGGGCATATCAGTGACGGGTGAGAATCTGCCTTCTATCCTGGGGGGAAAGAAGAGGGACTTTTTCCTCTCTTTTTGTAAGAGGATCGTGGGTGTAGTGAATAAGAAACACTGCAATATTTTAAACTGTGATAAAAATTAGTGTTAGGTTCTTTTTAGCGGTAGGTCTTTAAATTGTGATATTAGGTTAGTTGAACGTTGTGCCGTATTTTTATTTGGAATTTTATATTAATTGATTTATATTTCTATTGACATTTTTAATTTTTAAATTGGAATTTTAATTGTATTTTATTTTATTATTTTGGATTTTATTTTTTACTTCATTATGGATGTTTATTGTAATTTTAAACAATTGCTCTTTTTATATTTTTATATTTCTTCGACTTTTTAGAAAAATAACAACTTAAAATAAAGAACTGAAAAAGAAACAGAATAAAAAAAGATAAATAAAAAGCCCTGATTATGTTAGGGGGAGGATATATATTAAAAAAAAAAAAAAAAAAAAACTACTGGTCCGATTTTAATAAATTAGGTGTCAACATATTTATATTAAAAGCCCGGGTAACATAGGCTATAATATAATTTACGTAGTCGGTTTATAGTTTCTTATTGTAGTTTTTATAAAAAGTAAACGTTACGACCGCTAAATCATTTTTTCGCATTACGTACTTAGGTATGTAGGTACCTACGTGAAAAATAATAAAACAGCCGAACGTATAACCGCCTCCGTTTTTGGAAGTTGGTAAAAATTTTCATGTTCTTATTTATGCTCATGTTATTTACTTATAAACTACGCAACTAAATTCAAACAAGATCTTCCCATTAAAGAATCAATCGGAACAAAAGCAATGCAAGTCGCGACCAAAAAAGTGGAGATCAGACAATCACGTAGGCCATGCATAGTCGATGAGAGTATTAACATACAAAGCCCCATCGCTGTCGCCGTGAGACTGATGGACGAACAGATAAAAGTACATACTTATTGTATAGGTACAGGCTATAATAGCAGCTGACATTGAAGAATTAAGAAAGGGTTTTAAATAGTGAAGTAATTCTATGAGGATTTAGTAAGCTCCCTAAAAACGATGGGTTTCCAAAATCTTCAATGTTGAGTTGGTGTTTGTTATAGGACGTGCTACCTAAACAAGTTTGCATTATTGGATGTTTTATGTTGGTTACACAAGTTTGCAATTAATTATAGATATCATTCAATCAATTAATTAAAACATTAATTTAAACATCAAATATAATTTAATCATGTATCGTTTATTTTATTTTATTTCTTATAGCAGTAAGACCGCTAATACCATAAGATTCCACTCAAAAGTAACTGCGGAATGTATGTAAAATCTATTAAACCTATAATCACTAGGCATAAGCCATAAGGCAATCACGACTCAAACTTGTAATTAACGAAAACCTCGCATGGTCAGACATGTCCTTTGCTCACGCGAGTCATCAACTCATCACTATTCAGGTGAGGGTCTGCGTGAGACAGGATGTAGGGAGGTGCTGTCACTTGTGACTTATTCTTCATCAGAAACATGCTATGTTGCCGACAACAAGATATTGTCGGAAACATTGAATTCGATGCCTTCTTCAATCCTAGTCCTCTAAAAATAAGGACTGGGATCGCAAAAAAATAAGTTTCCGAGAAAACATGTGGAAAGTGAGGAAGCGGCGATTTTATATTATTATATCTAATGCTTTAAAAGTAATCATTATCTGTAATTATATTTAATTATAGATACTTAAACATTATGGTACATAGGTGTTATGTAGAAATTAAATTAGTACCTGACGGTTATTATAACGTTGCGGTTTTCATTTATTTAATAAGGTACGTAGGTAGTACTGAAAGGAACCTGAAATTTCCAATTCGTATTAAAATTTAAGTAAGTTTAGTTAATTTATTAACAATAAATTATTTTTCATGTGTAACATCTTTCCTCTCGCTTTCTTGCAATTTGTGGGAGTGATTTCGTGAAATGGGACGGAACTCGGAAGTTTGTAACAGGAAGTCGCGCGCGCGCTATTTGAATTGACGAATGAGCGCGCAGTGGTATAGTGGGCCGTCAGATTAGAATTAAATATTTCAGTATTTATCTTTTTAAATTTTGAGGTTGATTTTTGTCACTGCTTAATGGAAAAGTTTTCGTGTTTTTTTATCATATTAGAAAAACGTTTTTAGGTTTTAAGCATTGTTTTTTTTGAAATATTTTCATAAAATGTTACACATCAAATGCGACTACTGTAAGGCTCGCTCGTTTTTTCATAGAAGAAAATGTTATAAAATAAACTTTCATAAACCAAATAAATAGTTAGGTTTCAAATTTTAAGTGTCCTAAATTTCGTATTTAGAATGTTCCTAGTGGGTGTGTGCGTTTCAATACAATGTAGAGTTACATAAAACGTGCTGACTGCTCTATGTAGGTCTGTGCGTTTAAAATTCATTGATTTGTCACGTTTAGTAGAACAATATATGTGGTAGCGCCATCTAGGAGCGTCGAACGCCAGCTATGTTAGGTGTATCCATTATCGCATAACCATATGTGTTTTGTAATATGTGTAATGTTTGTTGCTCGCTACTTACATAATGTTTAACCTCTCACGTGCTGTTTATTCATTCATTAATATAAAATATTGTAGTTTAAATACAATAAAGTATAATTTTTAATGGCCTTAAATCCAGCCCATGTTTTGTGTTGGCTTTAGTATAGCTGTGTTTGTAAAATTGCTGTTGCCTGTTGGTGAAGTTAAGACTTTTTACTTAGTTATATTTAACTTACTTAAATCTCAACTCTTAACATATCTGTAGTAAGTTACGAGTACAAAAAAATCTTTTGAAATATGTGTTTCACACTTTAATTTAGATAATGCTCTGAGTAACTATGACATCACTTCTCAGTGCTTACTAACTACATGTTTATATTTGTTAAAAATGTTTCGAAGATTTGAATTTAGATACGAACAATTTATATGCAAATTTTGGTAGTTTATGCTATTTACTTTCACTCACGGAACAGATAAAACCTCTTTTATCTGTTCTGTGCTTTCACTCTTGCCAATTTTGTATATTGATGAAATATTATTTTGGGTCCAATGACCTGAATGAATAATTTTATGTTGTTTAGGATAGTGTGAGTATTTATGTTTGTAAAGACTATTAGTAAATAAAGTCTTTGTTAAAACTTATTACATGCATTGAACAGGAATTTTTAGTTTCTTCAATGTTGCGAAGTAGGGCCGCACGATTTTGACGCACGGCGAAAATCGACTGTCTAAATAGCAATTTACTCATTTGCGACCTCGCCGACGGCCGATTTACTTAGACGGTGGATCTTCGGACGATTTTCGCTGCGCGGCTTTAGTCAACCGAGTAAAATGTAAATACCGCATACATTTTCGATTCAACTTAACGCTAAGTTACAAAAGTGAGCAAAAAAATTTGTTAGTTCATTTATCGATGGCAGTTAACAAATAGTTAAATGATGGATGACCGATTCAATGAATAACAAAGCGATAACGAAACAACATTATCATCAACGGTTACTTGCCGCTACCTACTTTTTATTAAACAGATAAGAATTAAGATTGATTGGATGTTTCCAAGGCGGTGATTTTTTTAGCAGTTTGTTTTTTTGCTTGTTTTTATACTCCAAAATCTACAACCATCTCTAAGTCCCGCTGTGGTACACAATAATCCATGGCTTTGTTTTTATTAACTTTTCTTTTTTGGTTCTCCTTAATCAGCTGATTTCGACCCATGGGACAGTTTTTTTTAAAATTACTTACTTGTGAAGTCATCGAGATTTCAGGTATCATTAGTACCTAACGATAGAATATCATAACATCTATAATAAATAAAGTAGGTCACTGACTTCTATAGAGGAAGTGATGATGATAATTTCCGTACAGATATGAAGTAAGATGCGGTAAACTTGTCTTGAACTAGACCTTTTCTACGGCGCGGCGGTCGTGAGAGCGCATTGTTCGTGACAGATTCAGATCACGCGGTGGATCCAATATCACGTCATAATGAGAAAATGTTCTATGGAATTGGAGTAAATAACTTGTTAATAAATGATTAGAATAACTTTTAAGTTAACCTATACGATAAATATAACACCAAAGGGATTTCTTTTACAGGGCAATATTTTCTCAACGAAAGCTGCACCCTAGCCGGTAGGCATGTCCCTACTATAAATATTATCCACTCTTTTGCAAGAAGCTCAAGTGATTAAATGACAATAGCCACGGCAAGAATTCTGTCGTTAGACCGATTTCAAATTAATATTATATGTACTTAGTACTTACCTACATAAATAACGAGTTGACAGCTATATTTTTTACACAATAGATGAGCTTATCTGTCTAGGATAGTCTTATTAGCTAATCCTTCCATACGGGTTGGCGGTTGCCACCAATGGTGTCCTAGTTGGTAATGCAACCCATGGTCTTAAGGCATGTTATTGCCAATTGTCATCTGCAGCCCATGGTCTAAGCCTGTTATTGCCAACTTGTGCCGGTAATCCATGGTCTAATTTATGCTCTCAGTAAACAGTAACCAGACAACCTTGTCACTGTATAACCCAGTAACCGGTTGACACAAACCATTGAATGGACGTGTCGCCACAACGGACGCGATACTATCTGCCAATTGTGACAGACAAACACACGTTAATGACCCGTAATGTGCCGAATTTTCGTTTTTGTCTGACACCACTGGTCTGGCTGGTCAACAGCTTTTTGATGTAAAACATCTGATGACGATCGATGTTAGACATGAATTTATCTTTTTGCTGACTTTCATGTAACCCATATGACCGAACACTAAATGGAATAGCTGTAAAGTCTTTGTTACTTAGTGGCTATCCCATCCCAATAGCTTTTGAACATCTAATCCTAGTACCTGATTTTAAATACATTTAAACTGTTTGACTCTCAAATATTGAGGTTCTACTACATTGGTTCAACACGATTTTGTTTCTTTTCAGATCGCGTGACTCAAAGGAGATACGATGTGGGAATACCAGCTGGCAGGCTGTGTTACATTTTTAGGATGATGCAGGTACCGAATCATTTATTGGTACCTATATTGTTTTTGTAATTTAAAATAAACAAAATTGAAAAATTTAAGTAACTCCCGAATTGTCAAGCAGTGAGCGAGCAGATGGTGATGTTAAGAGAAAATATCGCTAGCTATACACTTTGTAGGGTTCTATCACAGACGGCCAAGATACTACAGTAAAATTTACTGGCATCTTAAGATAAAATATTATAGTATCTTCACCGTCTGTGACGCCCTTTATAGCTAAGAACACTCTCGATCACATCAGATTTCAAACAATAAAACCGCATCTAAATTGGACCTTTAATTTAGAAGCTACGATGCCACAGACAGACACACAGACATATCAAACTTATAACACCCCTCTTTTTGTGTCGGGGGTTAACTATGGTTATAAAAATAATAAGGCGTGATTAAGGATAGGACGAGAAGAGTCAGCTATGATTAAGAATACTTAGGGCCAGGAAAGCAGAAATTAAAGCCTAATACTTACTCTAATAAGATGTTTAGGAAGGAAGCTACTACCTACTTTTCTTTTACATCCGGTGGCATAATTGTCATCAATACAACCAGTTTCTACCTATATAAAATAGTAGCAAACATTTGCAACACTGTTTACATTAAGCATCAATAAAAATGTTAATGTTGCATGTTTATTAAAAACTAAAATTAACCCAGTTGAAAATCGGCCTAAGCAAACGGAGCCCAGTGTAATCCGATTGATAAATATGGCGATTATGATAATTAATATGAAATATCACGCAATATTTTGCATTTCATGACCATATAAACTAGATCAGTGGAAAATAAAAGTAAACTAGAGCAGCCTTTTAGAAACGCGATCCTACTGAAGATGTTGCAAGCTATATTTTCCTATGTATATTATGATGTATAAGATAATATATATCACGTAACAATACATAAGATATACGTTATTTAACAAAATATTAATAAAACATTAATATCCGCTCGCTTTCTCTGACTTAAACATCTGCTTGTATAAAAATTAAAAATGTTATATAAAAAGAATAAAATATATATATACAGCCTAACATATAACCGCCTCCTTATTGGAAGTCGGTTAAAAAAAAAGGATAAAAGGATCATTAATCCGAATACTGATGTCAAAAATATATGACGCAATAAACTTTCGCCTTCGGTTCATCTTTATGGTTATTCGAATTATATTTTGACCAATGAAGTTACCGGTACCCAATAAATGAAAAAAATTCGTAAATTTATAAAAATCCCCAATTTTGCATGGTCGAAATAAATTTTGTGAGACCATCACCTTATATATGTATAAATGCTGTAACTATTTATTACATAAACATGCAACAATTTAACAATCGAACAGCGATTTAGGTGGCCATAAAATATTTTGTTTCTCATCCTTTTCTTAATATTTTACGATTACGATTTACATATTTTTCTTTAACAAGTTTATAAAAAAAAAACAAATTTTGCGTAACAAAGTCACGCATACAAGTACCGACCTGTATTTTCCAGTAAGAAGTGATGTCGCAGTCGGCTCTGGGCTTCAGCGAGCGGCGCTACTCAGTGCCGTCCAACCCACTGATGCACGACCCACGTGGGATGCACTCCGAGGATCTGCACGCCTGGTCAATATACAGGTAACTTTTTATGGAATAAGACCGGCCAAAACAGACGGAATGCCTAAGTGATTACCATAACCCACAAAGACCAACACCGAGGAGATAATGTGTTGCCGTTGTTGCACACTCGGCAAAACAATCCAAACGTGATTCGGATTTTGAGTCAGCCTATTTATACCGAAGCATCAAGTAAAATAAGCTACATAATGTTAACACACCTTTGTAGCTTCATTCCCATTTATATCCCCTCATATTTTTGCGGTATAGATATACCTGCGGTGAAAAGGAATTAACTTAATATAATTATTTTCAGGCAAAATCTCAATTCCGACTTTACGGACAGTGCTCTGGGCAGCACTGACAAAAGTCCGCTGCCCTATGGAAACTTCCAGCTTCGGGATACCACGGTACAGTCCATCCTGTCCCATCCTAGATATGGACCTAAGTAAGTATTGTTTCAAATTCTCCAAGTCTCTGGACATTCATTTTATGTAAAACGTACAAGACCAGGGAACAAATAAACCGATATATTTGTTTTCAATGTAAAGTTTTGGCAGGCATGTATCTACCGTGCTATATGATAAAGATAATCATAGTTGCATGCAACAATTTTTAATTAATAACAAGGTCAATATTTTACCAAAACACATCAGACTAAATTGCCTTCAAAAAATTTTATGCAAAGATAAAATTGTAACTCATTAGACTGTTCCACTTTAATTGAAGCCTTGCGAGAATTTAATAGACTATAACAGAGGAATAAGAAGAATAGCAGTAAAACTAGGTACCTACATATTTAATTTGACCGCCAAACTTTATTTCTAACATGGTACAAAATTATGACGATGTAATGGTTTCAATTATTGATTGAAATCCTTTTCAGATCGGCGCTCGGTTCGAACATGTACACGTACCTTAAGTTTGGGTTACCTCGTGTGTTTCCACCGAATCATAATGGATCCCAAAGATCAGGCACACCGAAGCCAAAAACATCCATTGGCAGTGGCATGAAGTCGGTTCCTAGGTAAGTTACCATGTTGGTAAATAAATCTGCTATATTTTTGAGAATCATCATCGTCCAAAATGCAAAATACCGTCTTTTGGAAGTCTGTTAAAAGACACAAAGTAATAAAATATATTTTTCAGAATCCAACGGCAAAGCAGAGGCATGCGAGAGACTTCGTCAGGTTACGACAGCTCTGACAATGAAACTGCAACAAACTACAACAAATACAGTCGGAAGTATCGGTCTGATCCCGATTTTAGGATGCAAAATTTGAACACCTACCAGGTAGCTTATGGCGATTGTTGGATTGACTTCCAACTTAACATCAAATTCCTACCAATGCACTTTTGATGGTTGATAGTGTCCAAGAGCGCTGGTTTTTTAGAGTTCCGTAATACTCAAGGAACCCTTATAGTTTCACTCTGTCCGTCTGTCTGTCTGTCTGTCCGCCCTTCTAGCTTCTGTAATTATGAATTTTGGTAAAGTTATACAATGTGTATAGATCTCGGTTTTGGCATTATCAAAAAATAATAATTTTATATTTTGGATGTGACTATTACATGTATGTGTGATACAAGTGAAGTGGGAATATATTTTTTTCGTTCTAACTCTTCGTGTGGGGTATCGTTGAATAGGTCTTTTCAAATAAAGGCCAAGTTTCATACATATATTTTCGAGTAATCATCCAAAGTGGTTTATAAGTTGCCCCCCCCCCCCCCCGGCATTTCTAAACTATAGGAAATAGGAACTTGTAACTTTCCATGCAGATAGATCATGTTAAAAACTCTTTAGAAAAAATATGTTGAGCGAAATCGGCCAATAATTTTTGAAGTAATTAAAAGAAAACCTATTGGACGTTGATAGTTAGGAAACCCTCCTTAGACATGTCCTGACATGCTCTTGGTTAGGTTATTTATGAAATGGACCAGGAAACGAGCAGACGGATCGATTACCGCCGTATGGACACTCGCAACACTTGAGGACTTACACTTGACCTCCTGTTACCTCATTCACTCTGCGAAACACAACGTGAGCGTTATTTCACGCCGGTTTTCTATGAGGCATGGTATTCATTTAGTCAAGACAGCGCATTCGTGCCCAAGCATGACTCTCCATGTTATTTAATTCCTTGACGTATGGCAATCCCGCTCGTTTGGCCCATACCTAAAATAGCTCGAAGGATTTCATTAAGGTTAGAACAATAACATTGCCTTTTTACAGCATGCAACTGGAGTACCGCTAGTAGCAATGCAACAGGCTGGTATTCGTGAAGAGGGCCACTGGACCAACTCGAGACACAAGTCGGTCAGCGAAGCTAACCTACTCGGCATCGACGCTAGACCGACTCGCTCATACAATAGACGAAACAGTGTCGCTGACTACATCCCCGATAATGATCATCAAAGGTATGCCCATCGGCTTCTTAATTCAAGAGCCCTTGTTATTGTTAAATTCTTAATATGTTGGAGTTATATCTCCGCTCAAATAGACTCTTGGTAAAATTATCGCACTAAAATATCTAATACCCTTAAAAATATATGGGAAAAACGGCATGACAATTTCTATTTAATTCTAATAAGTTAACATAATTTTTTAACATATATTGGTTCTGCAAAACTTATTAGCTTTTCAATGTTCTTTCTTTATTTTAGTTACTTAATGCCATCATCTCATCTGGGCGGTCGTATGTCAAAGGCGGGTAGTCACGTATCGCTAGCACAATCTAGAAAACATTCGACGCTCAGACCTGGAGACCATTTAGATGGGTACACGCATTCCGCCTACATCTACCCCAATTATTATGTAAGTTGATACAAATTGTAATATAACTATATGAATTATTCCTTTTTAATGTAAAGATAATTAAGAAAGCGTGGTTTTTCAGGTTAATAATTTAGAAATCACATCTCCCGATAACAAATCCACATTGCTAGTATCAGGACTTAGTTTTGAGGTGAAATCTGGGGAGATATTAGCAGTTTTAGCGACATCGCAGCATGAGGCTACGGGATTGTTGGATGTTTTAGCAGGTGTCAAAAAGGTAAATAGATATTTCAATTTGAAGAACTCTCTACATAAGAAGTCTCTTGATTGATTGATTGCGTGATCTTTAATGTATTTTCCTTTCAGAAATTAAATGGTGATATAGTATTAAACGGCCAACCAGTAGCGTCGTCTACGCTCCGAAAAATAGCTGCCTACGTGAGGAACGACACGAACCTCTGTCCCTCCATGACTGTCGAACACACGCTTCGGTTTCACGCCTCGCTCAGAAAACCGAGACACAACCATAATCAAATCAAAATGAACGATAGAGATCGCGTAAGTTGCTTATGTACCTGTATTTATTGAGTGTTAATGTAGGTAGGCTATTTACCATATTTCAGAGTTTATGATGTTTCACTTCTGCCACGAGTACTCTGTACATGTCATTTCTTTTTTTGTTACAGATTAATTTATTAATAGAAGAATTAGGATTAGAACAAGTAAGAGACACGAATGTTGGTCGTCTCACGCGCTCTGAAATTCGCCGGCTGAATGTGGCGTGTCAGTTGCTGCTGGATATGGCTGTCCTTATCCTTGACCAGCCAACAAAAGAGATGGATATATTCGATACGTTCTTCCTTGTAGAGTATTTGAGGAACTGGGCGGGGACTGGGCGAGTTGTGATAATGTCTATACATCCACCCACGTATGAAATATTCGCTATGTTGACGAAGGTATGCTCTATTTAATATTTTATTTTACATAAAATTCTGATCCTGTTAACTAAAGAATGGTAAGACAATTAACTATTATATTTTATTGCTGGAATCTATTTTTTTTCCTATTTTTCAGGTCGTATTAATATCAGCAGGCCGCACGATGTATAGCGGCTACCGAAGGGACATGTTGCCATATTTTGCCTCAATAGACTACCCCTGCCCTGCTTTTAAGAATCCTTCTGATTACTACTGTATGTATATAATGTATTTAAAGTGCTTAATGACATAAATAGGCATAGTCTTTTTTTCCGAAGTTTGCATCAATCCATACACTCTCACCGTTGTCGGGTATGATCATCAATGAGAGGGACATTTAGTTTGTGATCTCTTACTAGCTACTACCAACACTACGTCAGAAAAGAAATAATAAATATTTATGGCTTTCTCTTCTAGTGGACCTGGTGACTCTTGACGAACTATCCGCGGCTGCGCTTCTAGAATCTTCTGGTCGTGTGGAGGCGCTAGCGGGCGTATGGGCGCGACCAGCCCCTGATCCCCCGCCGCCCGTCCCACTCCCCGCACCGCGGCATGCCGCCTCTCTGCCGCGACAGGCGTTCGCGCTGTTAGAGTGAGTTCAGCCATAGGTTAGAGGGAGATATAAAAAAACATTAGAGATAAATAGCTACACTGCTGGAGGCGCCTAAAAAAGAATAAGGGTTAAAAATGTAGCAAAAAATGTAAGCGAAATAAGCAAAATGGCAGAACAAGGCACACACGTAGAAATATGTTGCGTTGATAGTATGAAATAAAGCAATAGAAGCTACAGTGGAGTCATTTTAATAGGTAACATTTGACGTCTGTCAGTTTTATCTTCTTAAACATCGATTAAAGTGACTGAATCGATACGGACTTGAAACATATGAATTTTAAAAATCATCAGGCGAATCCGTCCCATTATTATTTTTTCTTTCGTAAATTTAAGGAACAAAATAAGACAAGTACATAATTTAATAAAAAAAATTGCATTTATTCAGTTGAACTATCATAACTGTTATTAGTAGTGTCACCTTCATCACTGCTGTCAGCACTCAGAGATATTATTAATTAATTTTCAATAATATTGTATATTCTCATATCTCGTTCAAAATCTTGTAAACTTATTTTCTTTGTTTTCTCTACGACTTTTTTCCAGTCTTCTGTAGTGACTTTGCACAGTTTGTAGCAGAGTCATCATTTTAGCAGTACTGAAGGGTGGTTCTGTATTGTTCCGCGCTGCACGACCCTTTATTTGTGTCCAAATAAGCTCGATGGCGTTATACTGGCAATGGTAGGGAGGTAATCGAATAACTTCGTGTCCATGCTCTAGGGCTAGTTCATCGATTACATAGTGGAGCTTGGACGGCTTAGTTGCTTTTACCAGATTTAACACTCAACTTTTAATAAAGTTGGACTTGCATCCACACCATTTCTTACCAGCCACGAGACAATTTCTTGCTTTTTATTTGCTTGAGTTGGTGGTTTATCAACTTGCACAGAATTATACGGTGCATTGTCCATTATAATTTTCGATGGGTTTTCTAAGCTGACTAGCAGCTTCTCAAACCACTCTTTAAAAACCTCAAAGTTCATTTTCTCATGGTAATCACTTGTAGTTTTAGAGGCGAATGCGAGGAGGCAGTCTGGAATAAAACCTTGAGAAACTGATCCCGCGTGACATATAATAAGTCGGACTCCTTTTCCCGATGGAACTTTTGAGGTGGAGGCCGCTGTATCATCGGTCCATGTCCGCGAAACCGTATGGTTCGCATTCAACCATGTTTCGTCAATAAACACGACACTGTCCCAATCTGTAATTTTATTTACTTGACGTAAGAATGTTACTCTCTTCAAAATAATATCGTAGCGTTCTAGCAGGATTTTCCGCTTGTCAGATTTTTTAAATCTAAAGCCAATCGATTTCAAAACCCTTGATAGAGACGATTTACCGCCAAAAAATAAGCCTGCGTTTTTTAACGAACTCATTAGCTTTTCCTGTGTAGGATATTCTTTTCTCGAGTAATATCCATAAATGTGTTGCGAATTGCAGCATCATCAAAATTATCAATGCCAAGAATTTTCTTGTCCCTCTTTCTTTTTTTCGGTGTACGTAAAGTATTACCTTCTGAGCCTGATGGTCCGTATTTCTCTTTCAGAATTTGAGCTACTGTCCTCTTTCCTATTCCCAATGCTTCGGCAACGCGTTCTCTCGGTTGTGTCAATGGTAAAAGAGGCCCATCGTTAACTGATTCACGTTCAAAATAATTGTACAATTTCACCACTAGTTCGCGAGATTGACTGTTTAGCGTTTTCCCCCGTTTCAACATGGTAAGACTGTAATGTTATTCTTGTTTACTAATCGTTAATCAATCTGAGTCCAATTTATAGCCAGGTAAACGTAGTCAGTAAGATCAGTCCAATAAAAAGGCCGGGTCAGAAGAAAATAACAGAAAGCACACCAAAAACGCACAGTCACTTCGCACGACGACAAAAGACTGCGTCATGTAATGGCGACATGACATGGCGTCATCGACAGGCACTGGTGTTGCCAGCAACATCCCACCTAATTTGTATTTTTATAGTTGGCTAAAATAATAATAAATATAATAATGTTTTATTATAATCACAACGTGGTTATTAATTTATGGTGATATTTCTTCACAAGTAATCATTGCATTCGATTCTACTTATCAGCTTTCGATTTTTAGAGTAACATCCCTAGTGTTTAAAAAGAAAAAAGGTTAACTGACGCAACATTGTAACGACGTTCAGTTCTTTAGATTAGAAATTGTTTATTATGTTTAAAAGGGTTTATTAGTGAAAGCAAATCGTAAAATTACTCGTATCGGTCATTATTACAATAAATATGTAATCGTAATTAAGAAAGTAAAGCAATTGTGCAGTTCTAACAAAACGAAAAAATATATTATTTTATGCCCGCCGTTACAAGGTTACGTTGTTGAATTTTGATGAATTGTCAAATGTTACCTATTAAAATGACTCCACTTTAGTGTAGGGTCCAAAGCTGAAAAGAAGGGAAAAGCGTAGCAAACGACACAGCATTACTATAATATTTGCAATTCATTTATTTGCAGGAAAAGTCTACTGTATACGCAGATGTCGACGCTGTCTAACGTCATCACTCGGATTCTGATTGCCGCTGTCATTTCTCTGGTGACGGGAACTATATTCTGGGATCTTCCGACCACTGATGCAAAGGTAAAAAAAAAGAATGTTTCTTAAACAGTTAGATACTCTACATGCCGATGCGTGGCTTGCTACCTAACATAAACTTAACACTGTGGAGAGATGTCTCTGTAGTTGTAAATATCATAATTATAACATAGAGGATGATACTGGTTAGATAATGATGATCATGATGATGATGGTTACATAGACGATGCTGGTGATGTTATGATAATAGGAAGATGATAAAGGGAATTCTAATAATGATGATAACATTACCCCACATATTTCATTGTCTCAAATAAGTTAAATGGATAGTCCATACTACCACGTAGACTAATAGCTAGTTAAATTATCACGTACTTTCCAGCTAACTCAGAACGACCGCGTGGGCTACCACTACGCACTAATGTGTATATGCGCGTGGCCCGTGCTGCTGTGGACGGGCGTGCGCGAGGCGGGTGCGGCGCGGGCGCATGTGGAGAGAGACATTGCCGCCGGACTGTATTCTAGAACTGTGTTTATATTGTTCGATGTGAGTACATAGTCAAACGAATAAATAAGTTTGAACTCCCGCTTCATTTAAAGCGTTAGGGGGCGATTTTCTTGATGATAATCCTTTCTTAACATAAAAAAGATAGAATACGTCCATGATATGGAAGAATAAAGCCTTATTTGTTTAATGGTTTGAGCTATGTCAGTCATTCCGTCAATTTTCGCTTTCTTTTACAAGTTACTTTACGTTAAATTTATACATTGCTTAGCATAGGGGATACTATTTGAATAGTACCCCCTATGCAACTAATGAATCTCTGTTCTTGTATGTGTACTTTAAATACTACCTATCGCTAAGTTATTTTGATATATTTCAGCAATTCCTAGAGCTATGGTCGGCGGTACTAACGTGGTTGGCGTACTTGGTTCCCAGTTACGCCATGAGTGGACTCTACGCGCAGACGCCGGCTTCTTTCGATGGGTTTTACATCTATTTGGGTAAATATATCAACTAACAAATTACATTAGTTAGCTCACAGGTAAACATCAATTCCAAAGTTGCCATAGACGTAAAGTTTTCTAACAAAATTATGCTCAATATTTTCCCACATAATTCAATTGTATCAGATAATGATGATCGATTTCATTACAAATCCATTTTGCCTAAACATTTTTAAATTACAGTTTTTCTTTTTTCTTTGATTATTAGGATACATGCTGCTTTACCTGATAAGCATACAAATGCTTTGTCGAGCGGCGATCTTAGTGTTTCCAATGGAGAAGACTGCCTCGCTGCTAGCCGGTTTTTGTCTTCTACTCACCACTCTCGTCAACGGAGTCATGGTCCACCAACAGGATCTACCGTATTATGTGAAATGGCTGGAGTATGTGTCCCCATCCAAGTGGACGATACCTGAAGTGCTGAGGAGGGAGTTGAGTGAGGTAGCCCTAAGGAGCAGCATGAGTAAAGATATGCGGTGCACTGATAAACAAGTAAGTTATTAATTACGGTTTTATAACATCACATACCAGAATATTTACAAAACCAGGGTCTGAAGGTGTGAGGTATTGAAAATCCCCACGAAATGTCACTCCCCATACTTACTTTAGTCATCTTCTTTAAAACCTAAAGGGGCCACCTAACGGCAAACGCCGTTGATAAAAAGCTATAATAATTAAATTTTTTTTATAAAAACATGGACACATGCGCTATGCATCATTAATTCTGGTAAGAGATGGCCCAGTATCAGTAAAATACGATAATCCCTTAACTTAAAGATGTTGCAACAAAATTAACCTATTATTATTTTTGTTACAGAGACAGCATTTGGGCATAATCACACAATCAGCCTGCCCGCCACCTAACGGGACTCAAGTACTCAGCAACTACGAGTATCTTCGCGCAGACAGTGTTTGGGATTGGACAGAAGACAGCTTCTTAATAGCTCTAGCTGTCTTCTACGGAGTTTTCGCTCTAGTCGCCATTTTCGCGTTCATATTTAACTGTACGAATTACGTTAAAAGTAAACAAAAAGCGTCGTTGAAAGGTCACAAAGTGACTGTGAATACGCCGTAGGTGGAATGGTGCTTGGAACACACTGGTGCTAATATACCTCAGCATATAGCACAAATATTTTTACAAAGCCAGCTAGAGGGAATAAGATAAGCATAGCTATGCCTTGACAGCAAAACCTAGTTCTAGCCATCAAAACGCAAGGCCACTTATCGGCTTAAAAGATCTTATTAAAATCTATTTCTCAAGTTTATACTTTTGAGAACATTTTAATCTTATATCTAAAAAGAAGTAATATAATATACCGAAAATATGAATATAACTGCAAAACCGGCTAGATCATTACATCGGGCCTTACTGTGGCTGTTGTAGGCAGAAGTCAGTAACGTCTTGGCAAATACTTTAGTTGTGAATTTCCACAATGAAATATAATAATATATACAAATAGACAGGGTCGGTAGCAAATGTAGACTAGTTTAATAACAACCTCAATATGGTTGTTTACATTGCTTTGATCATCTTTGAAGCGATGTAAACATTATTTTAAAATATTAGGCATGCTTAAAGCATGCTGATAATATCAATGTACAAATTAATTTAGTTATAGTATCGTGTAGTCATCCGTCCCATGTATTTAGAATAAAATATTATAATTACATATTCAAAATAAATTTTTTTCATAAAAATATCTATAACCAACAAAGTACATGATCAATCTTAGATATTATACTTGAATAGTGTGGATTCGATGTTTAGAATTTAAAATGTTTTTTTTTTGGTGAAGCTACATAATATTTTTATTCTTATTTGGTAGCAAAATTATGTAACGTTAAGAATAATTAGAGTATGTGGGATTAATATAATAGAAATCAAAAAGGCTAATAATGTTTTAAGTACAATCAGTACTGGTGCTATCAGCAGGTCTAAAATGGCCACATTGAGTGAATCGTACTATGAAACATCAACTATTGAAATTCAATAGAATAAATGGTGTTTCATATTACGAGTCACTTAATGTGGCCATTTTAGACCTGATGAAATGGTCGCTTATTAGCGACCAAAAACGTAAGTTTTCCGTTTCAATTTATTCTTTGAAAATACGAAATCATTCGTCGTATCATATTTTCACTGCCTTTTAAATAAATGCTCATTATTCAGAATATATGAATATTATTAATTAGTCAATATCAAAATAATTATTTATTAGGAATGATGCTATGTTAAAGGTACTGAAAGCCATAATATTAGAGAATTGTAATTATTGTTAAGTTACCTTATTCATTCATGTGTAAATAATAAATTTATAAATAATTTGTGCACTGTTTATTTCAAACTTGATTTACATTTACAAACGAACAACACGATTTTATCAAAAGGTATAATATTGCACTAATATATTTACCAGTTTAACACAATTTAAAGCTAATAAATTAATATGGTACAAAAATATTAAAGGTTAAAATTGTAAATTCCATTTTTTCATAATAAATTAAATGTTCATGAGGTATTCGCTTATTATTATCATAATTTAAATAAATAATTTTTGCACTTAATTTATACGAATTTATCTAATTACAAGTCCAGTATGTAAGTAAGTAAATAAACATCTTTCGTTGATTTCGCAACAATTACTAACAAGCGCCATCTAGCGTAAACAGGCTAAAATTTCAGTTCGGTCGGTAAAACAGTCAACGTTCTATGATTCCTAAACAATTTACTATTACTTTTGCCATTATCGCGTAGGGGACGGACTAAATTAAAAAAATTAGTGTTAGGAAAAAAGTATAATAGTAAAATATTGCCACTATCACTTGGCTTTTCAAATTCAGGTCTAAGTTAATCTGAAACCTTCAAAGGCTTTCTTTTGTTGAAACTTGAAAGGCGAAGTATTAGTGACATCTTACTATTTTCTTAACGCATGTTATCATCATTTTATCTACCAACTATCCATTTTAATGTGAAATAATTCGTGATATTTCTTACATATCTCGCAGACGCAGGACGTGACTTTCCAATGATGTACTCGCCTGGGTATGTCCTCTTTATCCTCGTTTATAATGTATCGACTCGCTATTTGTACCTTTTGGAACTTTTGGTCTAAGTCTTCTTCTTCGGATTCATAATCACTGCAAGTAAGTAAAAAGAACAACGATACAAAAAGGACAGCAAAAAATAGCAGAATTAATATGAGGAAAAGAACACAGTCGAATTGAGAAATTCGACTCCCCCTCCGACTTCGGCTCCGAAGTCGGTTAAATACTGACAGATGAATAGAACACTGTTTAAAACAACTAAACTGATTTTAATGAAAAATGTGATCTCTGTAGTATTTACCCCTACTACTACATTATTGTAATTACTAATTTTGTACCTACTTACTAAAATACGGTGTATAAATATAGCACAATGATTGTAAAAACAATCATCAAAACGGTTACTATTGTTTACATAAAATCGTGTTATTATTTACCAGATGCTTGAGCTCTCACTTTCATCAGGTCTATTAATACCAACACACGCTGGTGTATCAACGTTAGTACTGGCAGTAAACACGGCGAATTCGCAGCGCGGCCGGACGGACGGACAGGCGGAGCGGACGCAGGACTTGGGACGTCTGAGGGAAAGGAATGTTAGAGGGAAAGGGTTAGATAGGATGAAGCATGGGAGAGAAAGAGGTATAGAAATATAGGGGGAAAGGAATATATTATAACTGTTGCCATAGACAAGTTTTGAATTTTGATTTATAAATTATTAATATAAATATAAATTGGTTGCACATTGCTGGAGCAAGTACTTTGCGTTCTAAATTATATAAATTATTTTTTCGCCTAGAATTTTTAATAACATTTGAATTAAATAAAATTAATAAAAATATTTTTAACTTACTCTGGACGTAAACGCTCATTAGACTGTATACTGCCGTTCGATTTGGATGATCTGGATCTGGATGAATTCCTTTTTGTTTTTCTACATCTAATTCTGTAAATAGTAAGATATTAAATATAGTAACTGAATAACAAATAAAGATTTTAGATATCGTACCGTATACTAACGCCCGAAATGAATCCTGACTCAAGAGTGCTTAAAGCGAGGTGAGTCGCCAACTATGAAGTATTCGAGGGGATGAAGGAGATGAGTGGGAGTATTCTCAAATCTTATTTAGGAGTAATGAGGATCAGTCATGTTTTTTGTGAAGAAGAGTGGGGGACGTGCCGCCCCCGTAACTGCGGGGTGCTTCGCTCGAATTACGTCAAAGTGGTGTGTCTATAATGTACAAAAGCGTAATTTCGACAATCTCGTAATGTACTTCATAGCCTAGTGAAATTTTTGCCCGCCTGGGGCAAAGCTTAGCGTCTAGGTTCAAATCTCATTACAAATTAATATATTTCTTATCTTCCTTGTTTTTTAAATAAATAATATATCGCTACATATTTTTGCTATATTGCTCTCCGTATTTTTTTATTACCCATTTTTTATAATCTCCACTAATATTTACGACATAAATACAACTTCGGGAAACTAATCATAAGGTAAAATAAATACTTAGAAGGGTCGCGCTAGCGGCTTTTGTGCCAAATTTAACTAATGCGATTTAGAAATTAAGCTTTTTAGTTTCCCCAAGCTAAAAACGCTTAAAAAACAAAATTGATAAATAAAGTTCAATATTGTTAAGTCATAAAGAATCTATATTCCAAATTTGTGCCTTTATCATATATGGTTTAAATAATAAAATGCAAAAATAATATTATTATAATATACGGTCGAAGTACTGCGGAATATACGCACTACAACATACACATTACACACATTCTAAGGCTCGTATTAATAAACCGTTTTCAAACTCGTTCTCAAGACCTTTCTTGGCTGAGACAGTCTCAAGTAACGATTAGCTTCTCAAGACGGTCTTTAATTCATAGTATGATCTCAAGACCGTCTCAGTTGATAACGTTATTGAGATCACTTACTCAACTTTTAAGCGTCATCTACACGACAAAGAACGAATAAAAAAACGTTTCATTTACACTTCTACAAAGAACGGATTTATTGATTATACATTCCTTCAATATTTCTTTTTAAAAATGTAGTATTTAATAATATAAATACCAAAAAAAAGTTTAGTCTGTATTCTTGAATATTTCATTATTTTATGATTATATTGAAAAAACTGATTTTCATTAATTTTTACGTATATATTAATATTTATTATTGTCTAGCTTATTAATATCCATATTTTTTTAACAACTACGTAAAACGGAATGCGGATCATTGCCATTCGAAAAAAGTTCTTCTTCTTCTTATTCTTTAAAGCGGCTCCTTAGTGATTCGCCAATGTGTTGTGTTGACGAAAACTCTGCCTTATGAGTGGGTTTTATGAATAAACAAGGGCACGGTGTACAGGAGGAAGTCTGTTGAATAATGTAAAACCTAGAACAGACAAATTTAGGGCCAGTACCAAAGTATGTACATAAAGTTTCAGTAAAAGGAGTATTTACAAAACACAGAACAGATTTAAGGTTGATAGGGCGAGGAATTGTAGGAGGGATCATATAATGAGGATTGTTTTTTGGGCAGCGAAAAATAGTTCTGTTGTCAAGTGTCAAATCAAGTCAATTAATATAAATCAAATAGGTAATTCGTTTAATATAAATAAATAAATATATTTAAATAAAATCGAAAATATTTCTACAAATACTCGACACTGGCAGAATAGTGCAAAACCTTTGCAACCGCGATTACCAAAAAAAAAGAAGAATAAGTATCAATTATGTATCAATATAGCATCTTTTTTTATAACTTTATTTTGTGTTGAGTATGTAGTGTAAATTCTGAGTTTGTTTAATCATAAATATTTAGATTTTAATTTACATAATTGTAACACACCCAAAAAGCACACACAGCAAGCCGTTCTCAAGTCAAGGTTTGACTTGAGAACGGCTTGCTTGGGAATTGGGACCACGAAACCGCGTCTCAAGTAACAGTTTGACAGCAATGACAGCGTACTTGAGTAACAAGTCTCGTTTATTAATACGTTCGCACTCACTTGATACGCCGTACCTACAGCTGTACTTAAGTGTGGTCTATTAATTTAAACAACGTCTTAAGTACTTTCTTGAGAATTGTCTTAGAGATAAGAATGCTTTATTAATACTGGCCTTAGCTGAATACATGTTCCTAATACTCGTGGTGAAGGACTTATTTATTAGTATTAGACTTTTTTTTTAATATTTAAAGCGCATTTTCACATATATAAATAAATATCTATGGACGCTTCACACCACCTCAATCTGGCCCCGGGCTAAGTATCCAAAGAACTTGTGTAACAGGTACCAGGAAACGGGAAGTATATTTAATACGTTTATACTATACATATATTTAAGATTTTTATTATATTATACACATTTTTAATACACATCCATGACCCAGGAACACAGAAAAACTTTTTGTTCCTTCGGCGAGATTCGAACCCGCGACCTCCGGCTTGAGCACCAACGCGCTGAACCACTGAGCCACAGTGGTGTAAATTCTACAAAAGGTTATGCACCATTCTGCCAGTGTCGAGTATTATTGACACTTTATGTACAATATATATTCTTACTAACAAAATAAAATTGTGGTGCTAACCCTAAATTTTTGGAGTTTGTTCTAGGTTCTAGATTATTCAATAGACTTCCTGCAGTACACCGTACCCTTGTTTATTCATAAAACTCACTCATAAGGCAGAGTTTTCGTCAACACACACATTGGCGAATCACTAAGGAGCCATTTTAAAGAAGAATAAGAACTTTTTTCGAATGTCAATGATCCGCAGTCCGTTTTACGTAGTTATTATAAAAATAAGGATATTAACCCGCCATCACTCGCGCAGGGTGCTGTCACCCCCCCACGCGTTTTTGAACGTAAAAATAAATAATAATTACTCGAGTTACGATTTCACGCTTCCCGCTACCTTCAAGTGACCTTCAAACGCGTCGACACAAGGCGGGAGGGGCAGTGTGGCGCACAGAGTACTTTTTTATATTATGAAATAGAGGTCCAACTCGACGACCAAAATGGGTAAGACAAGTGGCGCCCTCTGGACATAGGTTTAGGGAACTTTTTGTCAATATATATACATATACCTACATATAGCATTGGTTACTGGGTCTAGGTTGCTTTTTGTTTCTTTTTTTACAGGACGTTTTTCAATAAATAAAACACTGCTGTGGATAAAGCACTAATGGGGATAAAAATCTGGAAAAACAAAAAAGACACCGAAAAGCACTCCAGCGCAAGCGGCAGCCACATTTGTTTGATTGACAATTATTGCATAATGTTGCATGTAGAAAATGGATTTAATGTTGCTAGTAGAAAATAAATTATTGAATTTTATTTTATTTCTGGCTTATTGATAAAAAACATTTAATTTCAGCAATTGCTTCAATTTGCTACACAAATGTTTTATTATTTTAATTTTCATTTTAGCTGAAAATCAAGACTAAAAAGACAGAGCAAAAACAGAACCAATAAAAGATGAGATAGCGCCCTCTTACGCACCTTAGCATAACTACTACGCAATCGCACATCATCGTAATTACAAATAACGCCATCTACATTTCAGTTTCTATAATACCTTACATTTATAACACTACCAAATTAAAATGTCACTTTCATGTCAGGACCTCAATGCATTTACTGTCTCACTTCATTTTGCAGACCTATAATGAAACGTTTTCTCGATTGCGACTATTAAGATTGTCACCCCTGGTGTGGCGCGAGCGCTTGCAGCTTGAGGACGTGTCAAAACTTGCGTGGGGTGGTCACGACACCCCGCGAGTGCTCGTGCTATACTTTTTCAGAAGCTACTTTACTAGCAAGGTTTTTATTATTTTGTGAAAGTAAATTATCTTATTGTGCCGTTATTTACTATAAGATAAATAATGGTATATTTCTTAGAACATATATCCAATGATTTATGTTTTACAAACTTTTTATTTACATTTTTCTGTTTGTATGTAACATTTTTCTTCAAATATTTTTGTTTTTAGATGAGTTGGGAACAAGAGCAAGAGAGATTGGCGGCATTATTAGAAGATGAAATGTCGGATGTCGAGGATAATGTTGCAGTGGAAAGCGATGCCAGCATGGATGAAGATTTTATTGAAGAATCTGATCATGACTCTTCATCAGAACAGGATGCTTCAGCAGATGAGTCTGAATTAGAAGAGACTGGAGTTGAAGGTCGTCAATGTTACATAGGAAAAGACAAAATTTCTAAGTCGCACAAAGTCAAGGGTCGTACTACAATTAGAACCCGCGCTCACAATATAATTACTGAAGCTCCTGGTCCTAAAGGTATGGCTAGGTCATGTAAATCTCCATTAGAATGTTTCCAACTCTTTGTCACCGATGAGATGATCGTAGAAATAACTAGTTGTACAAATACTTACATAGACAAAATAAGTCATAAATATGCTCGTCAGAGAGATTGCAATATAACCGATGAAACTGAAATAAAAGCTTTCATTGGCTTACTAATTTTATCTGGTTTGTGTAAATCTAGCCACAGATAGCTGAAAGATTTATGGGATGAGTCTAGACTGGGTATCGCAACTTTTCACAAAACAATGAGCTACAACCGATTTTCATTCCTACTACGATCTTTGCGCTTCGATGATGTAAATACTCGTGAGTCAAGAAAATCAACAGATAGATTTGCTCCAATCAGAAACATTTTCACGCAATTCAATAATCATTGCAGTGACAACGACAGTATCAATGAGAACTTTACTATAGACGAACAATTGTTGAAATTTAGAGGACGATGTATTTTTCGGCAATACATTCCAAGTAAGCCAGGGCGTTACGGTGTGAAAAGTTTTGCTTTATGTGACGCAAAGACATTTTATACGTACCAATGTGAACCATATCTTGGTCAACAACCAGAAGGACCTTACAGAGTCAGCTACAAGCCAAGCGACATAGTTATCCGACTATGTGCATCCATTTTAGGTTCTGGAAGGAATCTGACTTGTGATAATTGGTATACTAGTATTCTATTAGCAGAAGAATTGTTAAAAAATAAAATTACCATGGTAGGTACATTGAGAAAGAATAAAAAGGAGATACCCGCTGCTTTTGTTCACCAAAGAGTTGGATCTTCAATTTTTGGCTTTCATCACAAATTGCCATTGACTTTGGTATCCTATTGCCTTAAACCAAAGAAAAATTTACTACTAGTATCTACATTACATGACAATAATGACAACATTATCACAACGGCTACAAATGAGCAAAAGCCAGAAATTGTTTTATTCTACAATGAGACAAAAGGGGGCGTAGACACAGCCGACCAAATGTGTGGCAACTACAGTATTTCAAGGATATGTTCACGTTGGCCACTGAGAGTTTTCTTTCATATCCTGGATACGTCTGTATTATTAATAGTAATGTTATTTTCAATTGGAATAAGGAGCAATCGCAAAGTAACATGAAAAGGTCTGAGTTTTTAGAATCATTGGGTTTGAGCATGATTCAAGGCCAAATTAAAAAAAGATCTGAACAACCAAGGTTGCCCAAAGCACTCAAAAGGATGTTGCATGCTCCTGGACCAAGCACAGAAGTAATGTCACCAACAAAAAAGCAACGCTGTATAGTCTGTCCACGCTCTAAAGACATCAAAACGTTGAGTCACTGCAATTTTTGCAAAAAAACTATATGCCAAAAACATATGAAGTTAATTTGTAGTTCCTGTTACGAAAAATAAGAAAATTTTAGTTTATTAAGTTATTTAGTCCTTATATTTGTTGCTTTGAATGAGAAAGTTTATGTGGAAAAGTTAGAAGTATTTGTTTTTGTTTTTTTTAGAAAGGATCTCAATATTAAGACTGAAAAAGACTGTTTATTCTAAAGTTATGTAGAACAGTAAAGAAGTTAATTATACAATTTATGTTTTCTTATTTATACACATCGTACCACGCAAAATAATTATAGGCTGGCTTAATTTCGTCAACTAATACTATATTGTATAAAATGCACTTTAAATGCGTGGGGTGGCCACAACACCCCGCGAGCGCTCGCGAGAATAAAAACCGCGCGAGTAATCGAGGGTTAATATGTTAGAGAATAATAAATATTAATATCTACGTAAAAATTTATAAAAATCTGTTTTTTCAATATAAAAAATACAGACTAAACTTTTTTTGGTATTTATATTTATTAAATATTACATTTTAAAAAGTATGTTTAATCAATAAAGCCGCTCTTTTTAAAAGTGTAAACGTGTAAACGAAACGAAAGTGTAAACGAAACGATATTTCATTCGTTCTTTGTCGTGTGTGGATGACGCTTAAAGTTGAGTAAGTGAACTCAATCACGTCATCAACTGATACGGTCTTGAGATCATACTATTAAAAAAGACATTCTTGAGAAGCTAATAGATACTTGAGACCGTCTCAGCTGAGTTCTTGAGAACGAATTTGAGAACGGTTTATTAATACGGGCCTAAGATCCTTATGTCGTCGGCATTAAGGTCAAGTCGGAGGTGCAATAACTATGAACGGCCTTTCAACAATAAATTCTAATGAGTTTTGTGCGGTACAAAACGACATAGGTCCATTCAGCAAGACGCCTCAGCGGGTACTACCATTTTCTATACTTGAAAAACCTTTTTCTATACCGAAAGAGAAAAAATTACAGGTCGCCATTTCGCGTTGTTTCATTCGACTCGTCCGAATTATTTATCATTGAAATAAATTAATCCTAACAAATATCTTATTCCAATCGAAAAATAAAAACGTCAAATCTCTTCCTTTTATTATATATTACGAAACTAATTAATTTTCTCATTTTTGTTCACAAATAATACATTTACAACTCCAATAATATCTATTTTAATGGTTATCTTTGATTTTTTATCGAGAACACTTACAGAAAATTTGTTCTGAAATTCCCGTTACAAATATGATCAAGATTAACATACATTTTTTGCTGTGCTAAAATGTATTTACTCATTCATCTCAAAAAAAAATTTAAGTAGCCTATGTTTACGATGCACCGCGCCTTAAAATGCGAATAAGCGGATTTCGATTCGCAGACACGCGCGAGTTACACGACGTCTATGAATCATTATGACGTGCCACGTCACGTAATATATATGTTGTAGGCGCCAACTCTTATATAACGGCCTATATGATTGATTTTCAATAACGTCAAATATAGTAGTCATCAGTGACGAAGGTTGGTTCTCCTTCATAGAAAAGCCCTAGCCTGTATATGTGGTAGGGATTTGAATGAGGGTCTTCAAAAGGTAAGTGGTAAGTGAAGCCGATAGGAATATAGTTTTAGGAACCCCCACGCCACTGGTAGTACAGAGTGTACTTTGCGGGCTTGATTTCTAATATCTCCAAGGTTCGTGCATTTAAGTTTATACTTACTATTAGAAATGTTTTTGTATTTGATGTAAATAAGGTAAAGATTTTTTACTTAAATATACAAATAAAAATATTAACCTTTTTTGTAATTTTTTGATGTAGGTATCTCATAACTAAACTACACATAAAATTTTATATTTTTCTAACATTTATTAAGTATTGATACCTCAATATTGCTGAATATAATATAAACACACCGGCATATTTAGCGGAACACAAAAAAAAGGTCCATAATTAAAAAAATATGGTTTTATTTTAAAATAACTTATTATTTAATATTTAACTTACTACACTTCTTTTGTTATTTAAAGTTTCATTTGTTTTACTTAAAATGAGATCACATTAAGAACAGATTTTGCGAGTAAAGGCTATTTGTGAAAAATGGTACATTTTTGAACTTTTCATGTCACCGGGAAAAGTGAAAATTAATATTAAAATAACAATTAATTAAATTAGAAAAGTGGTGATTAATATCGCGTATTTCCTCCACGTGCTCTTATTAAACCCTACCCGTTTCTACCCGTCTAGGCATACTGAGAATGATGTTATAGATGGTCTCCTGGGATAGTCTCCGCCATTCCTCAACTACGGCGATTCGCAGTTAACCCACGTTGGCAGGAGCTGGAATTCTGGACTTAACTTTTCTTTTCAGCAAGTCCCAAACGTGCTCCATTGGGTTCAAATCCGGTGATCTCGCCGGCCACTCCATAACAGTGATATTCATATCATTAAGATAAGCTTGAGTTGCGGCCGATAAGTATGCAGCCGAGCAGCCGTATATATTGAGTTGATAAGTATGCGGCCGAGCATTATCCAGCATAAAAACAAAATCGTCACCGATATATGGGGCAAACGGTACGACATTTTCTTCTAAAACTTCTCTGATATAGCGGTCTGCAGTCAGACTCCCTCTGTCAATCACTACCAAGTCTGTGCGGGCTCCCAAACAAATGCCCGCCCAAAACATTATTGATCCACCTTACCTTACTCCATTGGTCCGCGTTCCAAAGTCGATGTTCCTGAGCAAAAGTTAACCCATTTCTACGATGATTTACCTCGAGCCTTGGAGCCTTGGCGGGCACAAATGAACCCAAACCAGCTTCTTCGAACCTTCTTCGTACCGTACGCTCACTTACGGTAACACCCCGCACTGCTTCTAACTCATGTCGGGCTAGGACGGCCGTCAAACGGGGGTTCCTACGTACACGAAGCCGAATGAAACGATCATTCCTACTCGAAGTGCGTCTTTTTCTGCCTTGTCCTGCTCTTCTCACATAAGTACCGGTCTCCCTGAACCGTTGGATACTGCGATGGATCGTTGAAACTGGTCGACGAAGATCTCTGGATATCACTCTGTAGGTTTGAACATTTCTTCGCATTTCGAGTGCCCTGGCAATCTCCGTTGGGGCTAAGTCAGGCATAATTCAGTCCTCAACTCCAAAAAGATACGCGATTAAAAAAAAACTAACAAAAAACAGTATTTCAATGAAATTTTAAATTAAACTCAGAAGGAAGAAATACTCGAAGTTCGCTCCAGATAAGGTGTATTTGAATAAAATTAAAATAATTGCATAAAATGTGATGTTCAGTTGTTTTCTTAATTTGAAAATATTTCTTTTTAAATTTAATGACGTATAAACCAGCCAGCAACCTTATATGATACTGATATCAAACCATTATTTTATGTTCCGCTAAATATGCCGGTGTGTGTAGATTAAACTCATTTTTTTTACATGTAGTAAATTAATTTAATAGATTATAAATTACCTATGATATTGTGGTGAATGGCAAACAGGTCTGTGTCTGGAAGTTTCACAATATTCTACATTGTTTTTGTTACTATGATGATCTCCTTTTTTGGCTTCCTTAGAACTTAAATCAGTGAAATCTTTGGCGCCCCTGATTTCGTCTATTCGAACTTTTGTTGCGATTTCTATTTTAGGCGAAAGTATACCCTAAAAATGTACCAAATTCGTATTATTCAATTTAGTTAATTTTATAGAACATAATATTATTATTATTTATAAATAATTTATAAATAATAGCGGCATAATAATAATTTATAAATAATAATATATATATATATATATATATATAAATAATAAAAGTGGCATATTCCAGCTAATATTATTTAAAAATATTGGAATATGCCGCTAGGTGCACAACATGTATTGTACACCTAGTACAATATGTTACACTGTGTTGTATGAATGACTATGTAATAAGTACTATGAATCACTGATCATTACGTGACATGGCACTGGCACGTCGTGATTATTCATAGACAGCACACAACGTAATATGTATAAATGTTGTAGGCGCCAAATCTAATCTAACGGCCTATACATAGATGAATATTTTTGTGTGAATTTGGTCAATATGTTTCCTGTAGTAAATACATATTACCTATATCTTTATTGCAAGCTATAAGTGAGACAGTTTTGACAAGGACATTATGTTTTAGAATGTTTCCGAAACATATTTATAAATGATTAAAGTTCATTGTAAAATCATGCAAATTAAAGCTTACAGGAAACTCCTTAGTCCTCCTCATCAATAAATCCACACCATCAGTGGAACAGGTGTTTGGAGGGAACAGCACATCGTTCAGCGACCCCAGGTACTGGGCCAGCATCACACACTCCTCCGACGCACAGTCTTCACTCCACTGAATCAGCTCACAGTATATTGTTTCATCCTCTGTAAATTAATATTTGTGTGTAATGTGTGTCATTGAATAGATACTATGCCAAAACATGATTGTTACGAAAGAGTTTGTTCTTTTATTGTAGGTAATAATAATGTTATATTCCTGTATTACTATTGTAGCAAGTGATTCTAAAATCTTAAATTCCTAAATTAAAACAGAATAAACAAAAAAGTGATTGTAAAATGTGTTAGCATACTGTATAAGCCATAAGTTTGTTGTTATTTTTTTGGGTAATCTTAGCTTTTACTATATATAAATATTTCGAATTTGAACTCATTATATTAGTTCATTACATATGAAATTGGCGTTTTGTAAAGGATTACCTATATTATTATAGATATATTTAGGAGGACCTAAAGTCGATTTCAAAGTATATACCATTGCTATCTATGCACTTTTGCCATCTCATAGGTAGTTCATTGATTCCTTTACTAAAAAAAAACCATTTGGACAGGAATTAATAAAATCTTTGAAGACGCTTTGGACTGCCCCATCGAAGTTGAATTTTTTCCCTTGCAAGAAGTTATCCAAATTTCGAAAAAAATGGTAATCTGTTGGAGCAAGATCCGGGGAGTACGTTGGATGTCTTAGACATTACAATTGACGCTCGTCTAATTTGGAAGCTGTCTGTTGTGCAGTGTGTGGTCTAGCGGTGTCCTGACGCAGCAGTGGCCTAGAGCAAATGACCAACCTCAGTTGTTTAGCAGCTAGCTTTTCCATCATGATTTGCAGTTGCTGGCAATAGACATTTGCCGTAATCGTCTGGCCCGATTTAAGATAGCTGTAGTGAACAACATCGGTACTAGTCCACCAAACGCTCACAAGTAACTTATTTTGAATCAATTTTCGCTTGGGGCAGGCTTTGGCTGGTTCGCCAGGGTCAGCCATTGTGATGAGCGTTTCCGATTATTGTACAGGATTCACTTTTCATCACAGGTAATGATTCAATTTAAAATCCCTTCATTATTGTGCCGGTTGAGTAATGTTACCCAGTAGTCGACGCGCATTTGTTGGTTTGTTGCGCTTAATTCATGAGGTACCCACCTTTCAAGCTTTTTCACCTTCCCAATTTGCTTCAAGTGGATTAAAACAGTTTTATCACTAACACCGCAGCCTGCACCTAACTCAGACGTGGATTGCGATGGATCCGCTTCCACAATAGCTTTAAATTTTCTGCAGGTCGAAATTTCCAGAACAAAAACTTTGGAACCAAAAACACACATTGTTTTCTTCTGCGACACCACCGCCATACACATCATTAATCCTTCGAGCCGTTTCTACAGCACTGGTGCCACGGTGGATCTTGTACTCGAAAATAATATGATATTTCAAGTTTTACATTTTGTAAACAGAGTGACGCAAAAAAAAAAACAAAAGGCAAAAACAAATGAATTACGGTTTTCGAAATACAAATGCACTAGTAAATAGCATTGGAATTCCTAACCAAAGAAGATATATTTGAGATCAAAGAGGCCAGTACGACAAAACACCAATTTCATATGTAAGGACCTAATAATATGCTGCATATTGTTAATATTATACAAAGTGTACTTTTATCAGAATTAAATTTTTAACCCAATATTAGAGCTACATTACATAAGTAATGACAGTATGCATAGCCAAAAATTAGTATTCATTTAGTCGAAAATAACATGAATAACATTTCCTGACAATTCGCACTACGCATAGACACCCTCACACCACTGCTATACAAGGCACCGGCTTTGAAAGGCACACGCCCAGCGTGCTGTATCGGCCGTGCGTTATGGATAGAATTTATGTATTTTATAGGACAATATGGTCAACTATATACAATGTATTTTTGCAACGGGATTCGAAAATTATGCTTCTTGAATATCTATTTTTGTTTTAAGACCATCCTGTAGAAATGGCCTTACTCAGTAAACAGCAGATGTTGTTAACAGCACAGGCTTCTTTAAATCTCTTGCGGAAGTAAAATACATCTTTGAATGCTAGCGGGAATGTTGGAGGTAGAAGGCAGGTCTGGTAACTGGTTCCCAACGCGAATACTGTGAGCGACACTCGACCGTCCTGACAGAGCCATACTCCAGGGCACGATACCTAGAATTTAGAATTGAAATCCTGTGTTAAATTTTTTGACAAAAAAAGGTTAGATGAAATGCAAGGAACTGCAATAATTGAAAAGCTAAACTCATCTACTGGTAAACAATCAACATGTTAATCTGGGGTTTAACTCCTGACTTGAGCTAAATTTAGAGAAAGATATTTACAAGGATTTAACGAAGTTTACCTTTTCTACTTCAATTTCTATAGTCAATTCCACAGTTTTAGGCATATTCAACGCTTAGTTCTTACATTTTTAACTAAAAACATAACTATTTGGTAAGCTATTTATTATGAAATGTAACACGTACTATTGAACTACAACAAAATGGATCAATATTCGCCTAACTTACGAAGCATTTAAATAAATTGGTTTTTTTCTTTTCAATATGGAACTAGCTATTGTAAATTTTTATTTAATACATAACAATTTATAATAATTTATTTTGAACTCCTAAAAATATATAAAACATTAAAAAAAATTAGTAAATAAATCAATGTCAACTTGACGGTTTTTTTCTTTAAATATGTCGGTACAGCATATTAAAACCATTACAAGACGTGTCAAGTAAAAAAGGCGGGAAATAGAATTTTCCTAAATTAGGTTTTCTACGCCGTTTTTTAAAGCGCCTTACTCACGGTCCAGCATGCAAATCCAATATCGTGACCTTGAAATGTACTTGTAGGCAAAAAGCACCCATAAGGTTCAATTAAATGAATCAATATTTTCTTATATTGCAAAATGGCGCGATGCAAAGGAGGGTAATGTGTATAACATACTATCTAATGTACGTATGTATGTTTTTACCTATGCGGCACTATTTAGACCGTTTGGTTTAAATAGTGCCACAAAGTGTTTTATCAAAATAATTAACCACGCAAAGGCGTGGGATTTTGATAAACATCGGGATTCAGGACCCATAAAAATCTTTTTAATAGTAATAATGGGTCCCAACTGTTAAAATCGCACTTGTTTTTCTTTTCAGTTTGTACGCAGTCAGGTTTTTTAATTTTTTAATTAATTAATTTTATTCTGCTTTTGAGTTCTGATACTCGCATGAAATGCGACAGTAATATTTTGTAAGATGTGGCCTGAAAAAATGTTCTGTTCAACTCCTAGTCGAACCTTGGATATGAACGGAACTTCTTTGGCATTATTTAATGAATTTTTGGAATTGAAAGATTGAATGGAACAAGTTCCTCCAAATTTATGTTTTTATTGTCCTTTGAATATAATTAATTTTGTGTACATATTTCTTATGTTGTCAATTTTGTTTGTTAAAGATTTTGTTACATAATGAATACGTACATTCAAATATTTTTTACTTTTTGATTTAATTAAAAGAGAGTAATGGTTCTCAAAAATAGGTCGATCTGAATAATCGTGTTCGTCATTAAATAATTTGAGACCAATACATTTTTTTAAACATTCCTGTATAAGGTAATGCAACAGGTTTTATTTATTTGTATTTTTTTTTTAAAAACGCCTTCGGCTATTTCGCAAATTTTTATTACGGATTTTGACAAATACCGCAGACCACCCATAACATATAAGTACTGAAGGGTGTTTTTCATTTTTTCGCTGGTGTGCAGTGAAGAAATGTATTGTTCGCATTTAATTTGTCCCTCCAATGCTTTTATGACAAAACCTGCTATGTAAATAATAACTTTTTGGGAAACATCCGTCAGTCTTGTCGGATCAGCTAAATAGTCGTGATCGTTAGGTACAACAAGATCAGACATTAGAGATGGCTGAATATCCTCGTGATCTTCTGTCAATCTATTGTGACCCGTTGTGTTGTTGATTGCGATTTCGGGTTTCGTACAAGTTAATATATTTAATTCCATCAGAGGAATATAATTACCCGTTGTTAAATGTTTTAATTGTCCATGAACAAGCATACGTTGCTTGTTCATGGACAATTGGAACACAGCTTGGAACTGACTAGCGGTGGGGTTATTGTTAAAATCCCCTCTTGTCCCAAAGAAAATTTCCAGGTGGTCTTGGCTGAGTTTGTAAGTGGACAAAAAGTTTAATTTTTTGGTTTAATTATGTATTCTTCGTACAAAAATAAGATACTTTTTATACAAATCTGGAAACCCAAATACCCTGTTTTCCTATTCCTACTTTCCAAAAAAAGGCTTTACATTTTCAATGTTACCGGGATTCCAGGGCTTTTTTAAAACCAAATGCATTTAAATTGCGCATGTTCATTATGTCGAACAAGGCATTAAATCTTTTAATAAAGTCTATAGTTGGTTCATAGTTACTATATTTTTCTAGTTTTAGTATATCTTTACAAAACTGAAGGGCATCTGCTACAGATTCACTGAACAACTGCGCAACCAGTTTCACCTTCATTATATTTTGTTTTCTGAAATGAAAGTGTGCACAGTCAAATTTTCTGAAATGAAGTTGCATGTGCAAAGTCAGAAACTTTATTGGCCAAATGAAATCCTTCGTTTTCTTGAAGTTCGACCAAGAGTTTCACGTAATTCCATGAAATAGTAGCTCCTTCAGAATTTTTTAAAAATAACTTATCCCCAATGTGTTCCTCACTAACTTTAGAATGTGGCATGGGTTGGGAATATAACAATAATTTTTCTGTTGTTATATAAAAATACGGGATTTATTAATTCACTATCTACCTGATATCCCAATAACTTAGCCATGGAGAAGTTGGCTGGGCATCCGTCAAATGTTATTGACGAAACAACAAGACCGCACTCGCTTACTATATCTATGCAGGTTTTGAGTAAGTTCGCCTTTTGTTCGGCAGTCGTCCCATTAACTAGAAAATAGCCAACAGGAAGCTTCCAGCTACCATTTAAGCAAGTCAGCAAAAACACCAAAGCTTCTTTAGCGACGGGAAGAACATCAGTTTCTGGCTGTTCACCGCAGTTAACAAAACTAACGTTAGTTTTGTTTTACATACCTTTTGGGGAATGGCCATTTCATCAAAAGACAGTCTGCATATCCACTTCTGTGATGAATTTGTGCACAAAAGTTTGAGAGCAGCAAGTGCCTCGGATGAAAATCCAGGTTCACCTTCTATCGTTTGATACCAGCGAGCGAGTGTGCGGAAGGCAAGTATTAAAAGTGTTCCTAAGAAAATTTTCACTTCAGTAGAGAATTTGATTCTTTGAAATTTTAATGTTTTGCCTGGGACGTGCCTGCCTGTACGGAGGTACTGTGCGGTACTGTACGGTATAAATCTGCTGCCTCTTGATCAATCAACCGCTTCTTTTTTAATGTCTCTATGATGGCGGACAGTTCAGCGTTTCTCTTCAAGAGACAATGATTTTTTGACCGCAACACTGCCAACTTCTTTTTTTGTGTCTCGGCGTTTTTCGATTTAATTGTTTAAAAAGTTTCTGTTTTCATAGTGTCATCTCAATCTCCATGGACGACTTCGAGTTTTCAACCTGAAATTTATAAAAAAGGTATTCAAAATGGCTTATTTTATTTTATTTCCATCGGTACCTGTATCTGAAATTTAAAAAAATAATATTTATAATGAACTAGGGTGAATTAAAAAGTGGATGGACATCATATAGCTAATTAATTTTGTATATGTATTCATTTAATCAGTACAAGTTTATTTATAAGATACAGTAATAATATCAACACATTTCAGTAGACTCTACTCGGACTCCTGCATCTAATATTATAACATAATATTCACTTGTAAAGTGCATCCATTAATACAATAAAAGTAACTAACCTGTTCGACAATATGAAATGTGGGGATCGAGGAATGTTTTAACCCCCACAGTTTACCAGGTGGATTTTTAGTACGTAATTACCTCCTGTGGATCCCTGGGTCATATTAAAATGGCACACTCATATTAAAATGGCTCTAAAACTACAATTAAACGCTTTTACAGTCTTGTAATCAGCTTTATTGTCAAAAAGTATTATCCTTGAATAACAATAGAATTCTTACACATAATTAACAGTGAATACTTTTATAGGAACTATAAATCAAAATCACAGAACTTTTCATATAAGGATCACGGAAATCGGAAAATTTAATAAGTGGGTGAATAGACGCGTCGGTAGTGTGTGAACGTTTCGTTAAGTGCGCGAAGTTAGTAAGCCATGGATGGTGTCATTGACCAGGTTGCAAGAGGTATTGCCGCGGCGGATTTGGAAGACGACCAACTTCCGCGACTGAGGGTCCCAGAGCTCAGAGAGGAGCTCAGCCGTCGGAACCTCCGGGTGACAGCTCGCAAACCAGAGTTGCTGGCGAGGCTAAGAGCTGCACTATTGGTGGAACGGGATCGGGTAGCCGACAATGAAGAAGAAGAAATTGCAGACCTTGTAGACGACGAAGAAAAAGACGATTTTGAAGACGCTCGAGTTGCCAATGCGGAGGGACTCCCAGGAAGAGGAAACGGTGATGTATGTATCCAAAACCCTGTGAACAGTGACCGAGAAATCAACGACGAAGACGAAGACGATGGCGACGAGCGCGCCAATCATACTCCAGTGGTTCGAAGACGTAACGAATCACGGGTATCACTGACCTTCAAAGACGTTGAAGGTTCATTGGAAAAATTTTGTGGTGATGACCACACAAACGTTCAGCAGTGGTTGGACGACTTTGAGGAAATGGCGGTGCTGTATAACTGGAATGAGATTCAGAAAATAGCATATGCCAAACGATTATTAGAGGGATCCGCCAAAATGTTCGTGAGTTACGAAAAGTGCGCGAAAAAGTGGAAGAAACTGAAACAATCCTTGAAGGAAGAGTTTGAGAAAGCTGTTGACTGTTTGAAGATTCATCGAGAACTGAGTAAGAGGAAAAAGAAGAGTGAGGAAACACTGCAGGAATACGCATATATAATGTTACAAATGGCAGTCCCTGACGAACTTTGCTGTAAGACAGACCTCTGTCCATTTTTCGATGTAATTTAATTTTTTCAATAAACACTTCACTTAATATTTTAACCGCCCCGTGATTCCTTAATATCAACATCATTTAATACTAGTATCCTATCAAAAAATCCGATACTACATGACAAATCTGAAGACACGATTGTACAGCCGTGTCTTCAGATTTGTCTCATTGATATTTAACATATAAACTTGAAAAAAGTATTTTAAGCAACACAAAAGAAAATGAATTAAATGTTTATATCTTAACAAAAAAAAACGTGCAGGGGTCAATGATTGGTCTTTTCGACGCAGCTCGAACATATCTTTTTGGTGCAGCTTAGGCAGACTGGCTTTGAACAGCTGTGACACAGGTATGCAGTCTTCCTACGTAGACGCCAAGGGCAAAGATGACAAACTTTCCTCTCGTTTCGTGCTAATTTTTTGGTCATAGTTTGTGGCTTCAGAAGGCAGAGGAACTTGGATTATTTCCGATATGATGGCGCGAAGCTGGCGAGGAAGTATTGTATTGTACAGCCGTGTCTTCAGATTTGCCTCATTGAGTCGGCTAGCCAATGCCTTCACATAATTGAGACGTGTAATTTTCGCTATGCTAGTTTGTTTTTGATAGATAACGAAACTGTTCCAAGTTGCCATGTCCAAAATGCGAAAGAAAATAGCCATAGGCCAGCGGTGTGTGCGACGGCTACAAGAATAAACTGCGCATTTTTGGTCAACCGCGTCTACTCCGGCCTTTGTAGCGTTATAATATTCTATTATTTCTGGTTTTTGAGTTTCTAGATTAATTCTGTTAACATGGTGCATAGTTGAGTATAGAATCACCGCTTTACGTTTCTTAGGCACATGACTAACTAGAGTGCAGTCCTTGGTAAACCCGAATAATGAGGACTTCTTCATTCTGGTATTGTTGGGTAGAAACTCTCGTGGTATCACAGCCTTGTTTTTTTGACAGTCCCTACTGTAGTTAAACCTCTCGTTTTCAATTCTTCAGCAAGTTCCATGGAGGAGTACCAGTTGTCGGTAGTAATGTTGCGGTTTGTGTTGTAAATTGGCTTACATAGACGAAGCACTGCCTGCGTAGGGATCGATTTCTTTTTCTCTTCCGTCGATAAAGTTGTTCCGTCTGACCCCTTAGCGGTATAAAGATAGGTATTATACACATAAAACGTGCTAGAATCAGCTAGGACTTGGAGCTTTAGACCATATTTAGCTGGTTTGCTGGGGATGTACATTTTGAATTTACACCGGCCTCGGAAAGCAATCAACATTTCATCTATTGTCATGTTGGCACCAGGGACATAATGTTGTCGAGAATTTGTATTGAACAACTCCAATATATCAGTGATTGCACATCCAGGATCATTTAGTATTCTCTCTTCCCTATTTCCAAAATAATCAAATTGAAGTGCATTTAGAAACACTAAAAAACGTTTTTTAGACATAGTTGCTCGAAATATCTTTTGGTCTGTTCCATCTGTAGCAAATAAAGCCAGAACGCTTTCTCGATTTGACTTGAAACTTGCACTATACATCAATAACGCCAAAAATCCTTTCATCTCCATTTGATTGGTTTGTCTAAATGTGTATGGTTCAGACGGGTACTTATTTTGCAGTTGTTCAAGTTTAGCATTTGTCCATTGTAAAATCACGTTCATTTGACCTTCAAAAATAAGATCAAACGTTTGGAGCGGTGTGAGGGGTCCATCTTCTCGATCAGCATTACATACAGAAGGTAAACGAAGTATGTTATGAGACTGAGTGCGTGAAGTTCGTGCCGGCGGAATACGAGACCATTTGAAACGGTTCTTGCCGTGATAATAGCTTGAACTCGTGCTAGATTCTGTAATTTCTTCGTCATCACTAGAGGCAGAGAATTCTGAGTCAGAATTATGGTCGGATTCTTCGCAATTGTCCTCTTCTTCCGAAACTATATCAGTTGGTTCCAACCGTCTAAGTTCATTCAATGGAATATTACATCTTCGTCAGAATCACTTTCATCGAGATGTCTTAGCCAATTATCAACAACTGACTCTGCATTATCGTCCAAGACATTAATTATATTGTTAGAAGCCATTTTGTGCACTAAAAAGAAAAGAAAATCATATTAAAAAAATACTGCTAAAAACAAAAACAGTTACATACTTACCCCGCTGTGGTCCCATGGACACACTTGAAGCTAGTACTTAGCGATCCGATCCGCGCGCTGACACGTCCGCTCGCCACCGCGATTGGCGCAAACAGAATGAAGGTACTGAGCCGCGCGACACCAACGGAACAAACCAAAAAAAGTTACGCGCTCAAAATAGTGGCCAGTGTGTCCCACGGACCAAGGAGGTAAATTGAGGGTTAAATATGTCATATTTCGAGCAGTTTTTCTAAAACAACTTTGTTCAAAATGTCTAGAGTATATTTGGTTGGTTTGCAGAGGCGGATTGCAGAGTCCTTTGGAAATCTGTAACAACAGTTTCATTAAGTAATGTAAAGTTTATGATTGAATAAAAAAATACCCCACTTTTAGGGTAATTTAGGTACCTTAGGTTTAGATAGGGTACCTCAGCGCCTAGGTATCCATAAATTAACCTTATCACATAATTTGGTTGGTTAATATTTTTAATAATGTGATGTTAAGGGCCGTTTTAAATCTAAAAATTGTACTCACGTATGAAAGGTTATGTCTCGTAATATCGGCTCAGTACGGCTTTTACAGCTGGTTATACAGGTTGTTCGGCACATGGATGGACAAACGAAAACCGTGGTCCCGTGGAGCCGTCTGCTATACATTGAGGCCTAATTACAAGACTCAGGCCCAATAGTTTTTTTTTTAAATAATTTTTTAAGTTAATTTCGAAAAAAGCCAGTTTTCAAACTTCAAACGACTATAAATTTACTTTTAACATTGCAAATCCAAACATGCTTTTGTAATAATTATCTGCATTAGTTGTAGAATCATATTAAATTCAGTTTTGGAGCAAATGTTAGATATAAAATTAGATACGAGTCCTTAAACGATAAACAAAGTGAAAAAATAATTTTCATATTTCACTTTGAAATTCTTAAAAAAAAAAATATGATTTTTGGAGCACTTAAAATTCTAGGAAAACATCTGTGGTTCATACCCTTTATATCGGTATACAATTTGCACTTTGTTTAAAAATAACTAGAGTAAATCGCAATTTAAACTAACGGGGCCTTAATTCATAAGACTCAATTTGCGAAAACTTAAATCAAGTACAAGCCAAATTGTCATAATTGCTTTCGGTATGTTCACTAACACTACACGTGGGAGCTAGTAGTCTGTCTCTCTCTTACCAGTCACGATACTATCTCTTGTCTCTTTTGTTGAATTTGGACAATAGCCGTACGTACAGCAGGTAGAAAAAGGGTTGTTATGTCACTCTGCAATTGCGCTATTGTTTGATTTTGTCTATTCCTTATCAGTCAAACGTTAATTTTGGAAAAAATTGTTTTACTTATTTGTCGAGTCTTAACTGCCTCTGCGATCTGACGTGTCCCTTGCGCTTACTGTTATTGTTTTCGTTTTGTGATTTTGTTATCGTTTTACGTTATTGTTGTTGCTTCAGTTTGTTAAGTTTTCTGTTATTTTGTTGTTACGTTGTTGTTTTTTTTTCGTAAAATGACCACCTCTTTTAGGAATGAAGAATACGCCAATATGTTGTTGGTGTATGGAGCCGCTAATTGCAATGGACGTGAAGCACAAAGACTATACCAAGAGCGCTATCCTAACCGTCGACTGCCTAGCCACCAAACTTTTGCTACTACATACCGACGACTTAGAGAAACGGGTAATTTGCGTTATCAAGAACCGAGGGTGAATGTACGACAACATCATGTTGCTACAGACGAACGTGTATTAGAAGAATTTAATAATAACCCTAATAAAAGTATAAGAGAGGTAGCTGCAATGCTGGGCCTTGGCATATGGAAAGTGTGGGCAGTTCTCCGGGAAAATCGGCAACATGCTTTCCATTACACTCCCGTGCAAGGTATGGATACAATAGATTTTTCTTAATTCCGTAAAGAGACTGAATATGTACCAAAGCCTAGATCTAGTCTTCCTTATTTTAAATTCTCAAGCCTTTTTTCTTTGTTTTCAGATCTTCAAGATAATGATTTTGGTAGACGCGTAGAATTTTGTCGACATCTACTACACACTGACGTAGAAGACGAAAACTTTTTAAGAAGTATTCTGTGAACAGATGAATCAAAATTTGATAAGGAAGGTATTTCAAATTACCATAATCTCCATTACTGGGCACCCAAAAACCAAAATCCACGAGTGACGAGACCGAGAAAATTTCAAAGAAGATTCAGTGTAAATGTTTGGGCTGGGGTCATTGGAAATAAACTAATCGGGCCGCATTATTTACCGGACAATATTAATGGAAATAATTACTTAGAATTTCTGCAAAATGATTTGCCCGGTTTAGTAGAAGAAGTATTACAAGAAGACAGACCTTTTGTGTTCCAACACGATGGCTGCCCAGCCCATTGGAGCATAGCTGTGAGGGAATACCTTAATAATGTGTTCCCGAACTCGTGGATCGGTCGGGGTGGTCCAATTCCTTGGCCACCAAGGTCGCCCGACCTTACCCCAATAGACTTTTTACGTCTGGGGTAGAGCCAAAGAGCTAGTGTACGCAACCGTGGTGCCCAGTCGAGAGCAGTTAATAATTAGAATAAATGAAGCATTCGAAAAAATGAAAGCCGAAATGATATTTCAAACAACAACAATAAGAAGTCAAGGGCACCAATTCGAACAATTGTTATAAAATAAATTTTGGAAATAAATTAAAATTTAAATTATCATAGTGTTTTAATAATAAATTCATGTTCTACTAAAAAGCTTACTAATTAAAAACATACATATAAGATTTCATAGAATTACTACTGCACAGAGAAATAACACCTCTTTTTCTACCTGCTATGTACGGCTATTGTCCAAATTCAACAAAAGAGACAAGAGATAGTATCGTGACTGGTAAGAGAGAGACAGACTACTAGCTCCCACGTGTAGTGTTAGTGAACATACCGAAAGCAATTATGACAAATTGGCTTGTACTTGATTTAAGTTTTCGCAAATTGAGTCTTATGTATTAAGGCCCCGTTAGTTTAAATTGCGATTTACTCTAGTTATTTTTAAACAAATATGTGCAAATTGTATACCGATATAAAGGGTATGAACCACAGATGTTTTCCTAGAATTTTAAGTGCTCTAAAAATCATTTTTTTTTTTTAATAATTTCAAAGTGGAATATGAAAATTATTTTTTCACTTTGTTTGTCGTTTAAGGACTCGTATCTAATTTTATATCTAACATTTGCTCCAAAACTGAATTTAATATGATTCTACAACTATTGCAGATAATTATTACAAAAGCATGTTTGGATTTTCAATGTTAAAAGTAAATTTATAGTCGTTTGAAGTTTGAAAACTGGCTTTTTTCGAAATTAACTTAAAAAATTATTTAAAAAAAAACTATTGGGCCTGAGTCTTGTAATTAGGCCTCAATGTATAGCAGAAGGCTCCACGGGTCCACGGTTTTCGTTTGTCCATCCATGTGCCGAACACCCTGTATAACCATGATAAGTCCTAAGCAACACTCAACTACGTCTTAGTTTCACCACATAAATTACTGTAAATCACATAAATCATATACCTACACAAAGAAAAGATCGGTCTCAACTGATTTGCTTATTCTTCTTCTTTTGGCATAGCTTCCCCTGTAATAGGAGTTGCCAACGTCAGAGTGATGGAGCAGATGTTCAGTGAAAAGCTGATGGCGTACAGTGCAGGGAATAATTAAACTGATTTGCTGGCAAGGGAGTACCCAGGATTTCAGCTAGGGGGGGGCAGCTCATACCTGTTTCGAGAAGACGGTCGGTCTGGTATATTGAAAATTTTAAAATTTACGTTTATCTTCTTTATTTTATTTTATCTTTATTTTATTCTTCTTTTATTTTAATCTATTTTATCTGCCCCTACCTGGGTACGCCCATGTTTGCTGGTCGCAACTTTTCCTTGTGACAGTTGTGCTATTTTGACCAACAGAAACAATAACAAAAAATGTTGTTTTCGTCCTTTTCATTCCTTACAGTTTTCGTATATTATGGTTTCGTTCACACGCGGTAATAATAATTGCGTAGCAAATCCAGAGCATACTTGATCCTACTGAGATTTGGGACTTGGAAGTTTTGCCGGGAATAAAATTGCGTAGCAAACCAGAGCATACTTGATCCTACTGAGATTTGGGACTTGGGAGTTTTGCATTAAATATTCGTTAACGTGCACAAGTGTGGGCAAGTGGTACAACTTCAAAAAACGTGCTATTTTGTGTCTGCCTCCAAAACTCCCTAGAAACTTTCAGTAAAGCTTCTACCACTTTACTGACTTGACTCATTGACTGCACTAACTATTTATTTCGACCTTTTTTGGATTTTGGAACTATTTATATTTCCCGTCTTTTTAACTTGACACTGGCAAATAGTTTTAAGCCGACGGCATATATTTAAATATAATTAAAAAAAATTGTTAATTGACAAACGACAGTTCCGGTTTTCAAATTGTTGCTCAAGAAAAAACAAAACCTATTACAAAAATTACAAAACTTCTATGCTTTTTAAGAAATTAAAAATCAAAATAATACACAATATTATATTTTGTAAAACGTTGTGCACAATGTCTCAAGAAGCGACAGTAGTCCATTGGTTCAGATTAGACTTACGATTACACGATAATCTTGCACTCCGTAATGCCATAAATGAAGTATGTTAAAGTACATGTTAAATATACCTACTAGGCTCGAAATATGTATAAATTACATACATTATTTGCATTTTATTACATTTTTTATTCTACATTTAATTCCAGGCTGAAAATCGGAAACAAAAGTTGAGACCCGTCTATGTCATTGATACTGAAATTAAATTTAGGGCTGGCGAAAACCGAATACGTTTCTTGATTCAAAGTTTACAGGACTTAGATCAAAATCTACGAAAAATTAACACACGTTTGTACGTTGTTCAATCTAAAAACATTGATTGCCTGCCTACCCTTTTTGAAAAATGGAATGTTAAATTTCTAACTATGCAAGTTGATATAGATCAGGATGTCAAGAACCAAGAAGAAATTGTTGAGGATTATTGTAACGAGAACGATATATTCATCGTTAAAAGGGTTCAACACACAGTTTACGACTTTAACAGTGTTCTGAAGAAAAATAATGGTAGTGTACCAATGACTTACCAAAAGTTTCTATCTCTAGTAAATGATGTCCAAGTTAAAGAAATTGTGCATTTAACAAAACAAGTACCTGATGAATGCAAAGCTATTGACTTTGACAGCAAAGACTTTAATATACCAACATTAACCGAGTTGGGCATTGATGAGTCTAGCCTTAATGAATGTAAATTCCCTGGTGGTGAAACAGAAGGTCTGAAGCGTTTGGACACATACATGGCAAAGAAACAGTGGGTGTGTAGTTTTGAAAAGCCAAATTCATCACCTAACAGCATAGAACCAAGCACAACAGTTTTGAGCCCATATATAAGTCATGGGTGCTTATCAGCTAAACTCTTCTATCACAAGTTAAAGGAGGTACTAAGTGGAATGAAACACACCAAGCCCCCAGTGTCATTGATGGGCCAGCTCATGTGGAGAGAGTTTTACTACACAGCTGGTGCTGGGACAAAAAATTTTGACAAAATGATTGGTAATGCTGTTTGCACCCAAATACCTTGGGGAAAAAATGAAGCTCATCTCAAAGCATGGGCTGAAGGTAAAACCGGGTACCCATTTGTGGATGCCATAATGAGGCAGCTTAAACAGGAAGGTTGGATACACCATCTCGCTAGGCACATGGTAGCTTGCTTTCTAACAAGAGGTGATCTGTGGATCTCCTGGGAGGAAGGAGCTAAAGTTTTTGAACACCTGTTGCTAGATTATGATTGGTCTTTGAATGCTGGTAATTGGATGTGGCTGTCTGCATCAGCATTCTTTTATAAGTATTTTAGAGTCTACAGCCCTGTTGCGTTTGGTAAGAAAACCGACAAAACAGGTCTGTACATAAGAAAATATGTACCTGAACTTAAGAAGTATCCCACTGATTATATTTTTGAACCTTGGAAAGCACCCAAATCAGTTCAAATAACTGCTGGATGTATTGTCGGTGAGGGCTATCCAAACAGAATTGTTGATCATGACACAATACACAAAAAGAATCTCCAGAAAATGTCTTTAGCATATAAGAGTAATAAGGAAAGGAAAGCTTTGAAAAGGCCTAGATCATAGTACAAACATAAATGATTTACTATATATTATATTTAATAAAATGTTTCATATTTTGATAAATTTGTTTTGCTACATTTTACTGGCGTTTTGCAGTGTACTAGTGTATTTCCCTTTCTGAACACAAAAATGAAAAGTCTCAATTTTGGTTGTAAAATATAAATTACCATTAAATAGAGCAACTAGGTTAGACTGGTGGGGCAGTGTTTATAGATTAGAATTCTCAAACACGCAGGTGTTTTTACGAATTTGTCTTTGAGCGTCAATAACAATATACTTCAGAAAAATCTTGTCGGTACCAGCCTAGATCACATCGTTTGATTCTAACTAGGCTTTTTTTTATCTACAAATAAAATAAAAAAAACATTTGGAACTTCAGCTGTTGGAGTTTTAACTTATTAACCACTTTAGTGGCCGATTACTCGAAAATGGTTTACTTTGTAATAAAATCATGTATTGCCGTCATTTAAAACGACCTACTCGTCGTTATGATGAGATAGAATAAAAAAAAAAATTTCATGCCCACTTCACATATTTTAAGGAGAGCCACCCCTAAAAAAATAAAAAATAATTATTGCCAAATAAAATAAAAAATAATTGTGTACAGATGTAGTGGACAGATGGGCGGACAGAGTGAAACTATAAGGGTTCCTTATAATACTACCAGGGCCGCCATTAACCTATTAGGGGCCCTGGGTACATTAGACTAATGGGCCCCTGTGACTATAATAAAGAAATATTTTATGATCATTTTCTTAGAATTAACAGCTAATGTTGCAATCGACCTTAAATATATGATATAGGGGCAGTAACGTATTTACTATAGGACCAATGGCAGGCAGGCAGGTAACGCCTTTTTTTTTTTTTTTCGAAATGGTCTACGCTAAGGGTTAGCTGTAGTTAAATTGGACTATAACTAGCCTGGTGGCTAGTTTATTTGGTAAGAGTCGATGGGAGGGTTTGACCCTCCCTAACATCACCCGGGTGATGTTCAGACCGGATATTGGGGACAGCTACGGATTGTTAGCTATTATTATGACAGGGGAGACGCGGGTCTCTCCTGTTAAGGGGTCCGACCCCTTTCTCGCTCGCTGAGGAGTGAGGTTGCTCGCGCGCGGTAGCAAAAAACTAGCGGCGTGCGAGTTATCGCGATAGAGGAGCTCTCGTTTTTATCGGTAACGGTACTGAGAGGGCCGTCCCTCTCCCCTTCCGCGTACGGTCGGGATGACTCGCGCGCGTAAGTCCTAATGTCGATGAGGTTCGCGGTATTGGTAGAGCTCTCTATATCAATATCGCGGTCGCGGACACTATTTAGGTGTGTACCTAGACTACTAGGATGCGAACTCGAACTCGGGTTCGGGTCCGGTCCCGTGTTAGGGTCGGTCTGTACGTCTGTACGTGTTGTCGTGTCGGATGTGGGACCTCGGGGTAGGCGCCGGCGTCGACCCCGGAGGTAACGCCAGGTGCGGCTAAGTTTATATAGTACTGACATTTGGTTTAAGGCCAGGTATAGCGAACCTTTATGTTATAAAGTGCCATTTTTGTAAAGAAATGAGGTCATGGACTGACTTACCATAAAAAATTTCCTTTCATTTTTCTTTGTGATTTAGAGACGCATTTAAAAATTTGGCGCCCCGGGGCAATTAAATATTTTTGTCGCCCATGATGCAGTGACGTGAGACAGTTTGTTTATTTATCGGGTTAAAAAATCTAAAATCCCATCTAAAAGACTGTATGACTTCGGAAGAATACATAAAAATCAAATAGCCTAAAGACGATGTCCGAACGTCGATACTAATTAATTTAGTATGTCAGAGTGAGCGAGCAAATTTTTTTCTTTTTTACCTGTTTAAACTTTATACAATGAAAGACTTCGGAAAAATACAAGTATATCAACAGCCTAAAACTGAACGGTTCAGTTTTAGGGTAACATATTATAATATTTAGTAGTACTAAATATTATAATATGATGTTTAAGCCAAACACGAGGGAGCGAAGCGAGCGAGTAATTTTTTTTCCAATTTTACAGGTACACAAAATCTGTTCAAACTTCAAACTTTTAGTTTGAAGTTTGAACACTGAAAAACGGCGAACTTCCGAAAAATTTCATAAAATCAACCGGTTAAAACAAATCTTCGCTACTAAATTGCTTTTTAACAAAAAAGAGGTTGCCTTCAAAAAAAAAGTAGCCACTGATTTTAATTTCTTAACAACTCTAGAGAATGCGCTATTAGTCGAGGCACCGACTTCAAAGAGTGAATTAAATTAAGGGAAATTGTTTTGCAATATATTTTATAAATTGAATTATTTTTGAGTTTTTCAGTTTTTTGAAGGCGGTTCTCTTTTTTGTTAAAAAGTAATTAATTTTCTACTTTTTAGTGACTGGTCATTAATTTATTCCAGATTCTAAATTTGTTTTTGAAGTCGGTTAAAAAAGTTGAAGCGGACTAAAACAGCAGACGCGTGTCATCACTAATTAATGTTAGTTTTTGAAGAGTTCCATGGTTATCTCCAAAGATCTGACCTTGTATGGTAATTTTGTATGTTGTATCAAAAATAGAAAAAACCTTCCCTGGTAAATGCCCAATTAAATGGTGAAAACTACACCCAAATAGCATCAGTGTTTCTTGAGATAATCGAGGACAAATATACACACATACAAACACACAGGTCAAACTGAGAACCTTCTTTTTTTAAAAACGGTTAATAATATAATATTATGTTAATATTTTATGATGCCATAACCAAAATCTATACACAATCTATAACTGTACCAAATTTCATCTATTTATATTCTTAATTACAGAAACAAGAAGCACGGACAGACAGACAGAGCGAAACTATAAAGGTTCCTTGTGTATTACAGAACCCTAAAAATTATCTTACAAATAGGATTTAAACGTCTGTCACTGTTTATTGGGGTGGCCAAATATGTTAATAGGCCCGAGGCGCAAAATATCTAAATACGCCTCTGTATAGGGCCCCTACACGGACTATCAACACGGACCGGCACATCCAGCAGGTAGCCTTTTGTATGGGTGCTGAATTGGACCGTGGCTCAGAAAATTAATATACATTGATCACAAATCACAATTCACAAATTAAAAATAATTCACAGATGAATTTCTTTAAAACAGTTAAATTTAAATAATATTATATACAATTTTTTCTATTTTAAAATTATTAAACATGCTGCAATCGGTAAGAATGATTTTCAAGCGAGCGTAGAGTAGCTTATGAGTTGGGACTAAGGGACCCCAATCCATCGCGGTAAAGAGGCCTACAGTACTACAGAACCCCAAAAATGATGTTGAAAATTTCAATGAAAATTCTGTTTTCCCTGCCTTTTCACAGTGTCAGGGAATGGTTTTATGTTGAACTGTCATAAATAAAGAAATAAAAAACAAGTTGTCCGGAGTTCTGCCAAGGAATTCAATATGTGACGTTGCGGATTTTGCATTTCCTTCATAAATTTATGTTATTTCGGTTCTTAATGTGTAATATTGATAGATTATTAACCATTAAATATTCGTAAACGTGCACAAGTGCGGGCACGTTGTACAACTTCTAAATCGTGTTATTTTGAGTTTCCCTCCAAAACTCCCTAGGAACTTGCAATAAAGCTTCTACCACTTTACTGAATCGACTGACATGACTCATGGACTACACTGACTACCTATTTATTTGGACTTTGACTAGACTTTTGGGCCGAAACACATAACGCAAACTGCTTATTTTTGCGGCGCCGCAACGCCAAAATCGGCAGTTGCGTTGCCGCGTTGCGGCGTCGCGAAACAGGGCATTATGGTAGGGTAACCATTTTCTCGTGATTTTTGAGTGTGGATAGACGTCTCTCTGCGATGGATCGTAATAAACTTATTGCTTATTTGTTATTAAGAAGACATTATTCTATCTTAAAAATACGGCAAAGAAGATACTGGATACATCCATTAAGTAAGGGTATGAATCCAAATGGCGAGTTCTTTTCTAAAAAATACGAAGCATTAAAGATAGACGAAAAAAAATTTGTTGCCTACTTTAGAATGAGTATATCATCATTTGAAGAGCTATTAAGCGAGTTATCAAAATATATACAGAAGAAAAAAAATAAAGGAAGGAAACCAGTTACTGCTTTGGAAATGCTGGGCTTAACTTTAAGGTAAAACAAATAGGTTTCTTATTTTTTTTTATTAATGTTTATGGCACTCGGAATCAAATGTTTAGTTTTATTTGTACCCCTGGCTTTATACACCTGTGGTACTAGCGGGGTGTCGATAAAAATTTTGCATCACTAGTGTTCATGGTTTGGGGGTACCTAGTGGTACAAAGCCAAGTTCAAATGAAACAAGACAGAATCAAATTAAGCTTTTTGCATTATACAATTTTCTTACTTTAAGAATACTTTAATAGGCCTTAAAAAATGTAATGATCAATTTAAGAAAAATCAAACTCCTCATCTTGTGAAACATAGGAAGTAGCTGACGTTTCGTCCAGTAAAAATGGTGAATTTATTGGACGTTGTTGGTTTGATGATGAGGTAGTCCTCTGTTCAGTAATCGAACTTCCAGGAGTAGAAGTGTGGTAGCCACTCTGAACCGTATTATCGTATCTCATTGTTGAATATCCTTGATTATAACCCTGATGCTGATATTCTTGATTATAGCCGTGATGTGTATTTTGATGAATTGAAGGTTGAAGAATGTCCGTTAATATTTGAAGCACCCGACTTTGAAATATCAATGTTTGATTCTCATTTAACGATTGTAGAGATGGTAAAATCCCCTTGAAAAAATTCAAATGTCTATTCTCCGGTGTTTTTAATATTGCCAATAAATCTTCTTCAATATCATCCTTATCATCTGCCTTTCGTTTTCGTGGTTGACTTTTATAACGAGGCAATGCCGTTATTTCATTCTCAATATCTCCTTCCGCTACACATAAACTGGAATCAGTTGCATTTTGTGAAACCTTTTTCAAAAACTGTAATTGTTTATTCAAGTGATATTCTTTAATTTTTGCAGCTCCAGCTCCTGATCGATTGGCATCTTTTAGTTTTTTTTGATATTTAGCAAAATTATCTTTTATGGCCTTCCACTTCTTGACTAAATCATTACCTGCAACAAATAACTTCACAAGTGAAAAATAGTAATAAAGACTAAAATTCCCTAAATTCCATTTATACTACATATAAAATTACATATAAAATTTGATATAACTTTCATAAGTACTTTCGGTCCATCCAATTTCATATAAATGGCTGGCCGCCGAAAAAGAACAATTTTCTGCTTTTTCTTGACTTAGGCAAGTTAAAAACTGATTGACCTTGCCTAGAACAACCATAATGTAAAATATTTCTTGAGTACTTCTTTGAAAAACTACCTGTCTATCTTTGAAAATCTATTCCTTTAGCAACACTATTACCTGCGCAGTTTGAGTTTGATTATACCTACATTTGTATTATTTTATTATTTGCCTACTAATTATTATTTCATTTTAGATTTCTAGCAACCGGCAGTGACTTTAAAACCATGCATACGAATTACTTCCGAGGAGCAAGTACAATAGCAAAAATTGTAAGGACAGTTTGTCGCGCCATATGGAAACATCTATCAAGTCAAAATATACCTCCTATAACAAAACAGGTTCTAGAAGATGTCGCTATTGAGTTTGACAAGAAAGCAAATTTTCCTAACTGCATAGGAGCTCTTGATGGTAAACATGTCCGTATTACATGTCCTGCGCACAGTGGATCACTGTTTTACAATTATAAGGGCTATAATTCAATAGTTCTATTAGCTCTTGTAGATTCTAGATATAGATTCATTTTTGTCGATATAGGAGCGTATGGCAAGGAAAGTGACTCCACCGTTTTCCAGAACTCTAAACTTTATGATTTGATTATGACACGCAAATTACCTATTCCTGTACCAAAGCCTTTACCAGGTTCTCAAAATGAAACTCCATTTGTTTTTGTAGGAGATGAAGCATTCTCAATTTCGAATAACGTCATGCGCCCTTACTCAGGGAAACATTTGTCGGTACAACAAAGAGTTTACAATTATCGACTGAGTCGTGCCCGAAGATATGTCGAGTGCGCTTTTGGCATCCTAGCCAATAAATGGCGCATATTTCATCGATCTATGAATGTGCAATACGAATTTGCGACAGACATTATCAAGGCATGTTGTGTAATGCACAACTTTGTTTTGAATCGAGATGGAGTACAAGCGACCGATGACATTATCTTTGATGATTCTGATCTGCAAATGTTGTATTTGCCCACAGCAAATGAAAATAATTTAAGCCCACATCTAATACGGAATGATTTTTGTAATTACTTTTCCAGTGATGTTGGCGCCCTAAGTTGGCAATTAAACAAAATATGAATGTTCGTATACCTACTCAGTTCAAAATACAAATAATACCTTAATACATTTGATTCAAACTATTTAACATGTTGTGAACTGCGAATAAACAATTTAAATGGCAATTTGGTTTTATTTATAGTATTTGTTTACCTTTTTGAATAAGAGCGCGAGAAAAAATATAATTTTAACTTAGAGAAAATCTTTTGCATAGGGCATTAAAATAAATGGTGTATTTCATATGATTAAAAAAAAAAAGATACATGCTACTTACATTAAACTACAATTTTTACAATTTAAACCGCGGATCAGATTTTTACGTTTTTACTACAGTAAAAATTGTGGTTTTATTGTGAATAGTGATCGCGTAAACCTAAGACAATACTATGTTACTACTTACCCAGTTTTGATTTTTCGCTTGAGTTTTTTTCCTTGTAATCAACATAAACGATCTCACAAATGCTTTTCCATGCTTCTTGTTTTATAAATTTGTCTTTATAGGTTTCGTCACTAGTATCCCACAAACAACGGTGTTCCTGAACCGAAGATATAAACAGATCGACGTCAACGTCAGACATTTTAATTTTAAAACTGCTTCTCGGTTGACACGTGTTGTTTGCAAGAGTGTTAGAAACAAACTGCATCCTTGTCAACAAGTATGACGTCATAACGCTGGAATTCACGTCGTGCGTTGCGGCGCCGCACCGCTATAGCGCACTGCCGATTTCAGCGGCGCGGCGCCGCAACGCGCTTATGTGTTTCGGCCCTTTGACTTGACGATTTAGGAATACGGTGTTGAAAATTGAAACGCAAGTTCTATTTCCCGCCATTTTAACTTGACACTGGCAAATAGATAAAAGCCGATGCCATATATAAATAAAAAATAATAAAAAAAAAGGTGTCCAATGTCAGCCGTCAAATTACTTCAAAATTGCAAATTCCAAATACTAATTTGTTTACTAGTTAGCGTTCAGATTTATATTAATTAGAACTTTTTTAAAGTAATAAAAATGATTATTTTTTTTATTTATGTACGGAGGAAATACGCCGATACATAGGGTGAGTTGTTTTAAATATTTACCCTATTAAAATTTGATAAACATGGTAATTGGTATATTTTTTGTTTCAAAACCTCCCACTTTTTAGCTGCTATTTAATAAAAATAAGCGAGTTGACCTAGTATAATATTATGTAAATATTATTAGGTGAAGACTCCACATATTATATTCACCAAATATAATATTTTACAAAATATAATAACTTAAATAAAAACTTGAACATACAGAAACTAATTTTTTTAAACTATTTTATACAAAAATGAGACTATTAAAATGATAAGTGAATTGCTTACATTTCTAATATTTGTTTAGTAAAGACGCATGTATAATGTACACTAGCTGTTGCTCGTGGCTCCTCCCGCGTAAATGGAGTATCCATCGGGAACACTGCCTTTTTTCGGGATAAAAAGTAGCCTATGTGTATTAATCCAGAGCCTAAATTACTACCATACTAAATTTCATCGAAATCCGTTCAGTAGTTTTTGCGTTAAAGAGTAACCAACATCCATCCATCCATCCTCTCAAACCTTTACATTTATATTAGTGGGATATTATGTGGCAAATATTTTTACAAGTCATCTGAAGCAGCCTACCACTACTACAGCCTAACATTTTTATATGGCGATTCAAACTTTTCTTCCTTTCTAGTAGGCATTTAATTAAAATATGTAGCTAGTTTTGTGATGCACCTTAACACCTAATTATACATAACAGTACCTATTCAAACTGTTTTAAGTTACACAATAGAACTATAAACTCCAAACATTAAAATGTCTTGACCTTGTTTAGCTTATTTATATATCCAGACGTTGATATCATGTACGAGTAAAGTAATAGTAAAAAGGAACATCTGTATTATTTTTTGATTAATTGCGAATCAAGTCAATCTATTATGACTCCTAAGTCTAATTGCATAAGAATGCAATATGGTGATATCCCCATCCTATATTGCTCATAAAACCGACCTACTATATGTACAGTGTAGTTGGAATTTGTGCTCCGAAATTTGTTGTATTATTGAATTTGTAAACCTCAGCCACTAAAGTCTAGACGTCATTTGTTACACTATCGTGTATGAATTAGGAAAAAAGTGCTTGATGTTTAAATTCTAACATAATTAAAATTTTGTGAAGTAAATTCTACAACACAGAATAGTTACTGCATTCTATTCAAATGAGAAGTTATTCTAAAGTGAACCCAATAAATAGGTAACTTCGTTATAAATGATTTGAATTTAATTTACAACTACGTATTAGCCCTGTTTTTTAATTTGTTGTACTTAGAAGTTACTAGATATGGGGCTTATGTAAAAACTAGCTGTTGCCCGCGGCTTCGACCGCCTAAATACAGTATCCCACAGGAACACTGCAATGAACAGTTTTTGGGAATAAAAAGTATCCAATGTTTTATTTATTCCAGAGCATAAGCTACTACCATACCAAATTTCATCAAAATCCATTCATTAGTTTTTGCGTGAATGAGTAACAAACATCCATCTATCCTTACAAACTTTCACATTTATAATAGTAGTAGGATAAAAAATTTACATAATATTATCTTTTCGATTGCATATGTAAATAGGTCTTAGTCTTTATTTACATATGACATATGACCTATATACATATTATATAATAACTTATTTGGAATCATAATACTTTCTTTTTTTAAATGAAATGGATCAGACGGATCGCCTGATGGTCAGCGATTGCCGCCGCCCATGGACACTCTCAACTCAAGAGGAGTTATACTTGTAACTCCTCTAGTGCTGCACACTTGCGATTCTGGTCCTTAAATTCCTTAACGCTCTCTTGGGCCTCCGATCTCTGGTAACCTCACTCACTTGGCGAAACAGAACTCAAATGTCATTTCACGCCGGTTTTCTTTGAGGCCGTGGTATTTATCTGGTTGAGACGGCCCATTCGTGCTGAAGCTAGGCTCTCCCACGTCAATATATCATTCTGCCTATCTGGTGTCATGCTTGTCTCAAGCACTACTCAGTCCTTGAACTGTGTTGTACTTGCCTTGAAACTTTTTTTTTATCGTCCCTCGTGCTTTAAGCAAAGAGTGTTAGGCGACGGTCTGTTTAGGGAGGTAATTGATGTCCGTCTATCATGGAGAGGTACTGTGGCACACCAGCACGCGTAGCGTGACCGCCGTAAAAATGCGTTTGGTCTACATAATAATAGTAATACTGACAGATTATGTAGACAAAATTATTTATCAATCTGTCATTTTGTCTATTCTTCCGTAGAAAGAAACCATTTTCCATATCTCCCCTGGTGTGTAGCATTAAAACAGTTTCAATTCAAGGTCAATGCTACTCAGGCATTGTCAAGTAAAACTGGTGGTACAGTCGCGGACGACAACTGTACCATTTGTGAGCCCTATTAGCACAGTAATAAGGTCGAAATGTGGCACACCAAGTTTATTGGCGACTCTACATTTTTGCAACAGTATACGAACGAACGAATTCGAACCGTTGACCCCCGCGCCCCGACGTGACCTACCACGTGCTGGGCGAGTGATCGCGTGATGTGTGCCGGTTGTCGAATAGTAAATAGCGGTTCACAATTCACATTGTCCAATTGTACTCGGTCGAACACTCTACACCACAGGTGCTACGAACCTTTCGATTTTATGTACATAATTTTAATACCAACACGTGTGACATAGGCGGTGCTAGGGCTAGGTGGAAACCATGGACACTGAGCCTATAAAATCCACCTAATGCCATCTTAGCCCTCTAGTACACCACAATTACTATAGTCTACGTTCTTTACTTATGAAAATCGTCATAATATATTCTATATTGCTCGTCTGCCACTTCCATAGAAAAACGATGTTTATGCTGCGAGACATTGAGATTATATTATTTTCATATTCGATTGAGTATTTATGAACGTTTTCTAATAATTTGAATAATTAGACTTTGAGAAGTTAGAATACTTGACAGTTGACGCCTATTTACTAATACGGTATTTTCCTGTATTTTACATAGGTACACTATTGTACATAAATGAATAGTGCTCTGAAGAAGAAGAAAGTTTACAAAAGGAGTATTATGTTAAAAACATTTTTTTCAAACAAATTGCGGATTGTTTGAAGCACTTTTGTGAGTCTTATGAAAACGTCCCATACAAAAGTCGTACCGACAGGTGACGCGCCTGTAAGTTGCTACGAAATTGACGGTCAGATGCACAAAATTTCTGATGTTCTCCGAAGTTTGCGCGTTTATGTTTATACTTAATTACTTACCGTAGTAAATCTTTTTGTATTTGATGTAAGTAAACTAAATATGTAGGTTATTTACACTAATGTTGTAAAAAAATATTTCAACTTTTTTGTAAACTTTGAAATGATCCTAATTACAAAACTACACATAAAATCTTAATTCTATTTTTACTTTTATCAAATTGTGATACCTAATTATTTCTGAATGTAAAAAAAAAAAAAAACTAAATTTTGACATGTACGCAAATACCAAACTCATCACAGTTCACTACACGCATGCATAGGGGTCACGGTTACGCGGTACGGCTGCAAGTGTCTTAGAAAATTTTCTTATCTTGTTACACGAAATAAATTTAACGTTGAAGATAAACTTACTTATATTTATAGACTATGCATTAGACATTGTTAAACAATCAACACTTTGCACACTTGTTGGTTTAAACTTTTTTGTGTGTACTATTTTTGTCAATAACATAGTCTATAGTTATCATTTGAAATTAATTTTCGGAATCCCTTATTAATAAATTGAATTAATGATTTCCCTTAATTATATATAGAAAAAAGTTTCATTTCCCTGCTCTTATTTAAAGCGTAATTGAATAAGAGGAGATTCGCAAATCACTTTCTGCATGCACAGGTCAACGATGTTAGGTCATACTTTACTTTCAATCAAAATCGGCTTCTACATTTATTTTCACTATTGAACCTTATTAGGGTTCCGCAGTATCTACAAGGAGCCCTTATAGTTTCGCTCCGACCGTCCTCCCTTGATAACTTTAGTACTTATGAATTTTTGGCATCATAATTATAATTTTGTATTTTAGGGATAGCTGTACAGTAGCTCGTATATGTGAAGTGGAGGTGAATTTTTTTTTCAATCCATCCCTCGTCGAATAGATCTTTTTAAATAAAGGCAAAGTTTTATACATGACGTTTTTTAAAGTTGTCCCCAATGTTGTTAGTAATCTGTGGTTATATTTTCAAGTTTGCACGACGACGCCTGCGAAACTCAATGCCTACATGTACCTAATCCCTACTCCCTTGACATCATATTATATTTGCTATTCTCGTCATTTCGTCATTTCAGACCTGCAAATCCATTAATTTTTTATGATGCTTTTACAGCACTGTAATAAAATAAAAGCATCATAAATTATATGACAAAATTAATGATTTCGCACAATCATCGTGAAATAATTAAAATTGGTATAAACTATTATCTCTAGATTATGTAAACATAGCAGACGTTACAAATTTTATTTATTTTATTTATGAATAAGATTTACCAACGATTGCTAACACTAGTTACATTTTTATATAAATTCTATTACATTGATGTTGGACGTATCACAATCACTTAAATGTAAATACAGCATGCACTAACCAAACAACAAAAATGTCACAATCATCTGCTGTTCGTGTGTTTCTTAAAAATAACAAGTTAGTTCTACTTCCAATCAATATACACTGATTACAGCAACATATTAAGATAAAAAATAATTACCAGGAAAAAAAAATTATATTTTATTGTTTTTGTGTGGTTTGAGATGTTAAGTGTGTGGTGCGTAGTGCGTGTTTGTATGATGACTGATATTACAATGTGTGCAAGTGTGCGAAAGTGTTTGATGTTAGCTTGCGTACGCCTTAGCCATATAGTCAAGCACTGCTTTTTGACCCTATTAAGAGGTTCCGACCAAATGTCTACTAGGTCACTAACATCATTCACAGCCTTACACACTCTTTACATATGGGGAGTTCACACCGAGCACAGTTTTTCGCAGTGGCGGGCAGAGCGGGGTGATCGGGTAACGTGGAATTCTTCTAGGAGCCCGGAAATTAAAATACGCTAGTGTTTGTGCACACTCTATTTTATTAATATTATTATTTATTTTCCTGTACTTATCTACAATTTTTTTACATGTTACGGCCCCATGACTTGTTCAGACACCTTCTAAACGACTGGACCGATTTTGATGATTTCTTTGTGTGTGTTCATGACGAGGAGTCGAGAATGGATTAGATTTACAATTTGGTCCACTGGATGATGTTTTATTAATACATTTTTTATAAGTAAAAATTTACAAGTAACAATGTTTTACGTCAAACGAAGTGGGCTCGGAACAGCCAGTAATAATATAATAAAGAGGAAAGATTTGTTTGTTTGTTTGTTTGCATTGAATAGGCTCCGAAACTAAGTAGGTACTGGATCGATTTTGATGAAATTTGGCACATATAGGTAGAGTAGTCCACGTAGAAGGACATAGGTTACTTTTTATCGCGTTAAAATGTACGGTTCCTGTGTAATTTTCTTTAGCGCGCTCTAAGCCGCAGGCAACATCTAGTTGACTTATAAAATCTTTAGTACAACCACAAGCTTGACACAAATTTTTGTATTTCTAAGATTTGACTAATTTTTATACATATTATTTGGACTGTATTGTATTTATTGTTCACAGACCGAACCACCATAGCGATTACATTCACGGAAACAATGATTCAACGACTGAACTTTTCGTGCGCTGACTGGTTAGTAAAGTTTAAGTTGTGTTCGATATATTTCGCTAGGTATTACAAATTAACTGTATCTAGTATCTAGTAGTGATGCGAATCGAGCCCTGTTTTTACTCGAGTCACTCGAGTTACCGAGTAAACTCGGCGCATCGCTTTTATACTGTTGCCAGTTGCCACTAAGGTACAAAAAACACAGACAACAGAACAAGATACACAGTAAAGAGTATCAAACCATAAAAAATGCAATAAGGTGGTCAGAAATGTTATGGCGAAATTAATGCTAATTAATATAGGTATCATTAATTGAGTGTATTTGTTGGTTCTTGGTTGAAATTCATGTTCATAATAATATCACACAACTTTTTTATACACTTTTCCACTTTATTTAGGTTTTAACAATAATTTATATATAAATACGACCGGTTTCGATTAACTCATTATCAGCCGCCCATCAGACACAATCGAGAATCGAATGAGTTCGAACTCAATAGCTTTCGATACTCCCGACACCTACACTAGCGCACGATCGTGCAGCGGCTCGGCAAATACAAAATTTACAAAGATTCACCAACTTCAACACATTAGCAATGGACATGGATTGTGAGGAATATCGATGCAATTATCGCCTTAAAAATTATTTATTTGACGTATGAGTCGCAGATTGAGTACTCATATGAAGAAACCGACTCTGAAATTATATCACCGTTATGTGTAAAGTTATTTAAAACTTTTACGCATTTGGTTACACATTTGGCCGCTAATTCATGAATTATATTTTCACTTAAAACAGGGACTGATGGACTTCATTTGTCCATCAGTCCCTACATAATATGATCTATATTAACGTATCATACTTCTTTTCGTGACTTCGTGTGACTTCGTTTGTCTCAATCTGTCTTTGAATAAACAAATTCAATAAATAGTTATAAAAAGTCGTATGTTGATAATATTGTTACTATGCTCGGGTTTTCTCAATGTAAACACAACACGAATTTGTTATTGTATCATTTACACTAAATATACCACTTATATTTTCACCAAAATTAACAATTAATTACCTTTTTACAATACGAGGGCTGCACTAAAAGTATCGGGAATGGAATATTTCCACTGTTCCTGTCATATTAAAATCTTTTTAATTTAAAACTCCTTGGTTTAAAAATCGAATACCGTTTATTTATTTAAAAAAAGATTCTCGGTCTTGTCACAAGGTCTTGTCAAACTTGTTTAGTCGTTGAGAAAATGGAATTGACTCGAGAAAATTCTAGAGCGATGATTTATTATGACTTTCGAAGTGGTTTAACACAAAAACAGTGTGTTGACCGGATGATTTCTGCATTTGGTGATGAAGCCCCATCCAAAACCACAATTTATCGCTGGTTTGCTGAATTTCAACGTGGACGTGTCAAGCTCAGTGATGATCCCCGTCAAGGTCGTCCAAAAACTGCAGTCACCCAAGAAAACGTTGATGCTGTGCGTAAGCTGATTGAGGAAGATCGACATATGACATACCGCGAAATTCAGGCAACTTTAGACATTGGCATGAGTCAAATACAAATAATCTTGTATGAACAATTAGGTGTAAAAAAGTTGTTTTCCCGATGGATACCGCATTTGCTCTGTGAAGAGCAAAAAGCGGCTCGCGTTACTTGGTGCGTCAGAACTCTCGAAAGATTCCACGCAGGATCCTCAAATGCTGTATACAACATCGTATCAGGTGACGAATCCTGGATATACGCGTACGAACCCGAAACAAAAAACCAGTCACGAGTTTGGGTGTTCGAAAATGAGTTAAAGCCAACAAAAATTGTGCGTTCACGGAGTGTTGCAAAAAAAATGGTGGCTACGTTTGTCTCCAAAACCGGCTATGTTGCGACTATTCCTCTTGAGGGACAAAGAACGGTTAATGCAAAATGGTATGCTAACATTTGTTTGTCACAGGTCGTTTCTGAACTCCGTAAAGAGAACTGCAACCGCCGCATCATCCTCCATCACGACAATGCGAGTTCTCACACCGCGCACAGAACAAAAGAGTTTTTAGAGCAAGAAATCATAGAATTATTAGACCATCCGCCGTACAGCCCCGACCTAAGCCCTAATGATTTCTATACTTTCCCTAAAATAAAGAATAAATTGCGTGGTCAGAGATTTTCATCACCTGAAGAAGCTGTGGACGCCTACAAAACGGTCATTTTGGAGACCCCAACTTCCGAACGGAATGGTTGCTTCAATGATTGGTTCCATCGTATGGAAAAATGTGTCAAATTTCGCGGAGAATACTTCGAAAAGCAATAAATACATTTTTAAATAGTAATGTTGTGTCACTTCCTTGATTACCGAAATTTTAGTGCCGCCCTCGTACTACCAGTTACCTATTTGTAGTTATTGAATGTGTTTTGTGCACAACACTTGAGTTTTGCTAACAAAATAATCAAAATATGACTATTACATTTGACAGAATGTCAAAGACTTATTTAAACAGGAATTTCGAAACTATTATTTACTGCCACAGTTTTTTTTAGAAAAATAACCTTTAAAAACCTACCATTGCATGAGATTGAGGCGGATTCATTTGAATTAACATACTTACACAAAATGTTATTTAAAGCGAAAAATATTTTTTCCATATTATTATTAATCTTCGCCATAGACTACGGCACTCAGCTGTATGAATAATATTATGAATATAGGTATCAATGCAAACTTGCAAATCGAGTGAGATTTTTACTTGAGTAGCTTGAAAATTCGAGTATGACTCGAGTGAGGAAGTAAAATTGCTCGAACGACTCGAGTCACAGAATCCTATTCGAGTCGTGTCACTAGTATCTAACCAACGTATCTAGTACGTATCTGGATTCTAGTATCTACCAAAAGACAATCAGCTATCGAAAGTATTCTCAACTCTTATTCAGGAGTAATGAGGATCAGTCATGTTTTTTGTGAAGGAGATGAGTGGGGGACGTGCCGCCCCCGTAATTGCGGGGTGCTTCGCCCATATTACGTCAAAGTGGTGTGTCCTTATTGTACAAAAGCGTAATTTCGACAATTTCGTAATGTGCTTCATAGCCGAGCGGTTTTTTGCCCGTCTGGAGAAAAGCGTAGCATCTAGGTTCAAATCTCATTACAAATTAATATATTTTTTGTCTTTGTTGTTTTTTAAATAAATAGGTAATATTATATCACTACATATTTTCATATTTTTGATTTATTGCTCTCCGTATTTTTTTGTTACACATTTATTTTATATTTATTATAACCTGCCCTAATATTTACGACATAAATACAACCTGTGCGTATTTCATGGATGGTTCAAACAATAAAATGCAAAAATAATATTAATATAATATGCGGACGGAGTACTGCGGAATATACGCACTACAACATACACATTACACACATTCTAGGACGACAGTTCAAAATTGTATACTTCGCATAATTTTTCAGCGGTTACAAAATCTAAACTTGCTTTTGCTCGCAACTTCGTTCGCGTAGCACATAGCTAAATTTTGTAGCCTGATTTTATACAATACTTATATACACAATAAAATTTGATATTCAATAGCCTTCCACATTAAACTTTTATCTAACACCAAAAAAATACAATTTCAAATACCTAGTTTTAGTTTCTGAAATTAGTGGTTTAAACCGAATAGTCTCTTCGGCTACATTAAATTATTAAATAATGCAATATTTAAATATTTATTGTAAATATTGTATTATTTAATTAAAAAAAACCTATTAATACAACGCGTGAATTATAAACGTAGTTAGCTGAATACATGTTCCTAATACTTATTTATTAGTATTATAATTGATTATAATAATTAATATTCGTAAACCGTACAATTTTGGGGAAAACCCAATTTGAATATCGCAAAAAATATTTGAGTGACATCCCTATCAGATGCCATTGCATCAAGTTTCGAAACAGGTGACTTCTACACGTGGGCTTTCATTCAACTAGTCTAAAGCCTGTATGATTTAGCCCTCCAATTAGAAAAAGAGATAATAGACCGACCGAGCGGGCGTCATAAAGTAACGTATACTTGTTTCTAGAGTTAGGGGCACCATATACCCGTCCGGTTTTCCTTCAGTTCGGCCTGAACGGATGCAAAAGCGTATCATCTGTGTGCAATTTCGAGATCGCATCAGTCGGCCGGATGGATTGAAGTGATTCGTACCAGTGTTGCCAGCTCTGTTTTTGTGAAACTAATTTCTAATTTTAAGTACAATATTTACGCTTTTAACTAATAAATACATTAATTGTAAATAAATATACAATTGTTTAAAACATGAATTGTTATGTAGTTAGCAACGAATGAAACGTGGCTTGGATAGGCGAAGGATGGAGGGAAGGATGATATCCTTCGTTGGACAATAATAAATAGGTCCTATCTTTGATTGTGAAACGCAAGTTAAAGATAAACAACAGCTCTCCGTTTATCGGGGATAGCTATCTTTCTTTAATCTTAGATATGTTATTGAAAACGGCCGTAAGTCTAGCGTCAGTATATGGTATATATATATTGAGAAAGTCTAATTGGTAGACAGACGACTTGACAAAAAACAGAAAGTTAAAATTTTGCAACATAAGAAGTCTCTATTGTAGCTAATAATAATAAATAGTAAAAGGCTCATTTTAAATTAAACACAACATAAAATTCACTTATTACTTGTATTTTAAAAATAAAAATAAATATATATTATAAAAAATAATAACGCAGCCCATAATATACGGACTTACATAAATATTGTACCTAAACTAAAAACTCGCGTCGATTTCTACGAAAACTACTAAAAGAATACTGAAAACTATCAAAAAGCTATCAACTTAGGAATTCCTAAAGCCCCCAAAAACCACTGCGTTTTATGTTTTGTTAAATAAAAAAAAATATTGAATTATATTATAAATTTTATCGTTACATTAAAATATACTAGAAAATATTACGGATATAGTAATTAAACATGTAGTTTTAAGCAAATTACGGACGAATGCTACGATGTAATATTATGATAAGGTGTCAAAACTTTTTTGTGCCTAACCTAGGCCATTTTACATATGATTGCTGTCTGGATCTTTCCTACTAAAACACTACTAACAACTAAATTCTTACTAAGGAAGGAATAAAATACTTAATTTAGTAGTAAAACTTTGTAAAATAACTAAGTATAACTAAGTTGGCACCATTAATTCTGGACTGAACGGACCATGTGTGACAAATCGCTTCAGTTCTCGCCAGAGCCGCGGCCGTGCGGGCGTGTATCGTGTACTAGCGTAGAGAGCTTACAATTAATAAACACGACCGTAGCTCGCGGCAAACCAGAACGAACTGTAGCTATTTTTCCGTGTCAAATCCGTTCAGGCCGAACCTACGTCAGTTCTAACTGAAACGATCGGCCTCTCGTATGTGGGGGCCTTTAGCAACATTTTTAAAAATGTATGGAAGTCAAAATTAACTCTTTCAGAGCTGCTACTTTCACGGTGAAATATATATAAGGGACATATATCCACACTTAAATACTATCACTCATTTATTTGACACGTATAAGGAAATAGAAAAGCTCTAAAAGAATTTATCAGTTTTTCTGAGAATACGGTATTTTCATGTATCTTTTATTAAATAAATGAATAGTACCTACTCTGAAAAATAAGACAGTTTTCAAAAGGAATTGTATACCTACTTACTAAAAATCAATATTTTCAAAGATATTGCGGATTGTTTGAAGTACTTTTGTCTCGTGTCTCGTGAAAACGCCCCAAATAAAAGTCGTACAAGTAGGTGTCTTCACACGCTACTAATGTTGCTACGAAATGTATGGCCATTGGCCATAGCAAAAAGTTTCTAAAATCTCCGAAGTTTGCGCGTTTATGTTCATATATACCGTAGTAATCTTTTTGTATTTGATGTAAGTAAACTAATTATGTAGGTTTTTTTACACTAATGTTGTAAAAAAATATGTCAATTGTCAACTTTTTTGTGACTTCGAAATGCATATTATTACAAAACTACACATAAAATCCTAATTCTTTTTACTTTCATCACGTCGTAATACCTAATTATTTCTCTATTTATTAAAAAAAAAAACTAAATTTTATTTTAAAAATACCCAATTATAATTCTATCAACGATTTTAAAAATAATATCTAATAACACTTTAGTTGTAATCTAGTTTTCATCACAACTAAAGATTGGAGTGTTATAAATAGCTACAATCTGATATGTCGGTAGGATGATCGCAGACACAATAGATGACAGAACCGTGTGAATTGATAATGAGAAGATCGAATCGCCCTTGGCACTCTTAGCACTGAGAGGTTGATAAACTATTATCTATTACTAGTCTCGTCCATTTGCCTTATGTAATAAACATAATAGGCATTAATAACTGACCTATCTAACAATCAAAAACAAAATTTAAAAATTTAAGTGTTCCCCGAATTGTCAAGCAGAGAGCGAGCTGATGAATTATAGCTAAGAAAACTATCGTGTTCTTAGATATAATAAGCTTAGCTAGTTTTTTTTTCTTTGAAACCATGTCAACAAAAAAAATCTAGATCAAAATCGGTTAATCCCTTTTGGAGCTACCACACCAACACAGATGCCACGGACAGACACACACAACACGTGAAACTTATAACATCCTTTTATTTTCTTCGGGGGTTATAAATGGCAGTGAGTTACTGACCTATGAAAACATTAAAAGGGGTTGCGCTGAATATTGGCAAGCGATGGTTTTTTTGGCTCCCGCTGAAAAATACTTTAAAAAAAAACAGGAGGAGATACGAATTAGATAGTTCTCGCTAGCTTTGCGCAATCAAATGATTACGTAAAGCTAGCGTATAATGTAGCGAGTCCCAAAAATTGCACCAATCGACTTAATGAAATGGTTCTTTAACTTCAAGTCTACACAGACTATCAAGTGAATAAAATTGGCTGATTATAAAAGCATGAATATGTGTCGGAAAATTTATGTCCCATTTCTCGAAAAACATTTACATGGTATACCTAATATAACACAAAATTTGTTATTTCCAACTGTTTGAAGTTGAATGTCAAGGTACCAGGGCTTGATCATGTGTGGCCGGCATTCCACACGAAAGAATTCGTGCGCCACTACAATTTATCTGTAACTTTGACCTTTTTATCGATTTCAACAAGACTTGCTGTTTGATGCACACGTGACACGACACATGATGTTTAGGTACTGTGTAGTTATTCCACCGTTATCACAAGTTTCGATACTGCACGTTTAATGTAAAATGTATATTGTCCAGTGTCTCTTGATGAAAGTACTAAAAGTTCGGAAAAAAAATTCAAGTAGAGTACCAAGTTTGTAGACCTTAAAATGACTTTAGCCATTAGGCCGTATTCTGCAATTAAGGGCGCGTTTAAAATTTGGTTAAAAAATATTATAAAAAAAATATAATTTTTAGTCTAGCAAAATAAATTTTCCCCAACTTCTTCACCCAAAATTATACCCACACACAAAAAGAAGTCGTGCTTAGGATCATTTATAGGGTTCCGTAATACTCAAGGAACCCTTATAGTTTCGCTCGGCTCGGATGGCTCTCCATACATCTGAAGTGGGAATGAATTTTTTTTTCATTCTACCCCATCGTGTGGGGTATCGCTGAATAGGTCTTTTAAAACAAATACGAGGTTTCATACACGACTTTTTTACAAAGTCAACCATTTTGGAGTAATCGGCCTCCTCCAAAGTGGTTTATAAGTTGCGCTTGAATAATAATAATTAAATATAATTGAAGTAATTTGAGAAAAACCTATTACGCGTTCATAATCACGGAACCCTCCTTAGACATGTCCTGACATGCTCTTGATTAGCGGCCCCAAATACGGTCCGGTTTTCCTTCAGTTCGGCCTGAACGGATGCAAAATCGTATCGTCTGTGTGCAATTTCGAGATCGCATCAGTCGGCCGGATGGACTGAAGCGATTCGTTCCAGTGTTGCCAGCTCTGTTTTTGCGAAACTACTAAACATGCGTCGATTTCTACTAAATGAATACTGAAAACTATCAAGATAGCTGCTCAACTTAGGAATCCCTAAAGCGCCCAAAAAACCACTGAATTTTAGGTTTTGTTATATTCAAATTTTATTATTTATTGAATTAAACACCTTAAAGTTATAAATTTTATCGTTAAATTAAAATATACTAGGAAATATTACGTATATAGTCATTAAACGGGTAGTTTTAAATAAAATACGGACAAATGCTACGATGTATTATTATGATAAGGTGTAATTTTTATTGTTTTTTTTTGTGCCTAACCTAGGCCATTTTGCATATGATTACTGACTCTTTTCTACTAAAACAATACTGACAACTAAATTCCTAAAATACTTAATTTAGTAGTAAAACTTTGAAAAATAACTAAGATGGCAACATTAATTGCCTGGACTGAACGGATGGACTGAACGGATCACTTGTGACATATCGCTTCAGTTCTCGCCAGAGCCGCGGCCGTGTACAAGCGTAGTGAGTTTACAATTAATAAACACGACCGTAGCTTGCGGCAAACCAGAACGAACTGATGAGATTTTTCCGTGTGTGTGCTCGAATCGTTTAGGCCGAACTGACGTCATTTCTAACTGAAACAATCGCCCTCTCGTCTGTGGAATCCTTTAGGGTTTATCTGGTCTTAACTATCTACTTTATTTGTTTAAAAATACCCAAAGATATTGGATGTAATCATTAATCACCTTGAAAGTTTTCTTAAAAATAATCCAACTTTATTAAAAATTGATTCCAAAAAGCTTAAAAAATCTTCTCAAATTTTTCACGTGTTTTTCTATAATGGTATTATGCGTGAATATGTAATAATAGGTCTTTACCTATGAAATTGCCGTTCTGCAGTACTGGCCATTTCAAATCAAAATAATTTTTGTTTGGCTATGAATTCTAATTTCAAATTAATTTTATTTTAAAAACATGGAATTTTTTTTGCCAAAAGTAGTCATTTGTTTATTGATTAGTGTTACATTTTCATCGCATTTCAATCTTTTTCGTCATCATGGATACGTTAAAAATTCGAGTAGTATGGAATATGAGTACCGTCGTGGCAGCAACGCGGCACAAGCGGCACGCAACATCAACGACGTTTACGGAGCTAACACTACAAACCAACGCACTGGTTTGCCACAACCACAACATTGGTTTGCTCACTTCCGTTCTGGAAATTTCGACCTGAAAAATGAACATCGCGGTCGTCCGAAGACTTTGGTCGACAATGACGAATTAAAGTCGATTGTGGAAGCTGATGATACACAATGTACAGCTGAATTAGCAGCAGCTTTCGACGTTAGCGTCAAAACAATATTGGTCCATTTGCGTCAAATTGGCAAGGGAAAAAAGCTTGACAAATGGGTGCCCCACAAACTCAATGATCGCCAGCGCGAAGCACGCGTCGAGACGTGCCTTGCACTGCTCAACAGACACACAAATGATGGAATTTTGAACCGCATTGTTACCTGCGATGAAAAATGGATTCTGTTTGATAACCGCAAGCGCTCAGCAAGTTGGTTGGATCCTGGTTCAGCACCTAAACAATGCCCTAAACGAAAACTTACCCCTAGAAAAGTGATGGTCACTGTTTGGTGGTCTAGCTCCGGTGTGATTCATCACAGCTTCTTACCAAACGGGGTGAGCATTACTGCAGATGTGTACTGTGAAGAACTGAACACAATGATGGAGAAGCCGGCACATCTCCAACCAGCATTGGTCAATCGCTCGTCTCCGCTGCTTCTGCACGACAACGCGCGACCTCATACTGCACAGTAGACGGTCTCCAAGTTGCAAGAACTGGGGTTGGAAGCTCTCCGTCATCCGCCCTACTCACGAGACCTTGCGCCTACTACTTTTTCCAGAATTTGGATAACTTCTTGGCGGGAAAAAAATTCAATACGCGAGAGGCAGTACAAAATGCCTTTGAAGAATTTGTTTCCTCCCGTCCAGCTGATTTCTTTAAGAAGGGCATCAATAAACTGCCACTGCGTTGGCAAAGATGCATTGATTGCATGGGTGATTACTTCGATTAATACAAATAAAAAATACATGAAAAAAATTCGTTTAAATTTTTTCATACAAAACGGCAATTTCATAGGTAAAGACCTAATATGCTATTTGCTGTTATGCGTGGCAAATGGCTCTAGCGGGCTACGACCTCTTGATTTGTATGTCCTTCTTGTGCTTGAGTGGTGATGATAATAATACAGCAACAATTCTTATATTCTCCTTTATTGGTGCTTAACACTGATACGTATTACATATGAGGTATGCCTAACACAATAATATACGTCTACACTATTTATAGCCTTTTGGCCAACTAAAGTAAACTCTAAATCTAGATAGGCTTTACTTCATGACATCTGTCAATGTCAAAAATGACATTGACACTTACTTTTGTCAATATGCAACAATGGCAATAAGGCTTATTTTATTTGGTCTAGATTTATGGCACAAAATATTTCAAAAGAAAAGTCAGTCAGTAATAGGCCGCTGTCAAGTAACACATTTTGTAATAGCGCCCTTAAAATAATAGAAATTCTGGAATAACTCAATGGAGTTGAAAATCTACATTTGAGTGTCAAGTTGTCAGATTTGACATTGTCTTGACACTCGTGTTTTCGATTTTCAGCTCTATTGTATTAGCGCAGAGTTCTATTTTCAGTGCTCTTAATTTTCTCCGGCCCTACGGTTTCCGGACAATATAGTCCCGAGCCCCGGCCTCGTAATTCACCAGTTTGTAATTTTTTTATAATACATACTTTATGAGGTCAAGTGACAAAGATAAAACTTGTGATCAAGCTCATACCACATATTCAAAGATTTCAAAACTAAAGATAGGCTAAGACGTACATTTGACAGAACAAATCTTCATACAAGAAAAAGTTACACCATCTTTCTTTTCACCATACCACAAAATATGTCAAAATGGCCACAAACAACCCCAAAAGTGGGGCCATTTAAGTGGGGACAGTTTTTGTCTCGACATGCCTCGTCTATAATTTAAACGTCAATGGAAAATTGGTTATTTCAAAGTAGTTAAATTTTTCATTTTAGCAATATATTCAATGATCCAAAAAATCACTTAATGAATGAACTTAATTTAGCTCAGCCATCATGATTTCTCCATATTTCAAATGTCAAAATGGCTCCCAAAAACTCCAAAAGTGGGGCTATTTAAGTGAAGACAGTTTCTGCCTCAACATGCCTCGTCTATAATATATACGTCTACGACTCTACATATCAGAAACTTCAGACCCTTATACTTACGAGGCCTTTTATAGCGGCAGGTGAATAGCAGGATACTGGCTGCACAAACAGTAGCTCGAACTTCAAAATCTATATCATCTTGTTAGTCATTTCATAATCTTATGCAATGTTTCCGAAGATATTCGCAAGTCATCGTCCCATGGAGGCAAGTGACGTCACCCCAATGATTCGAGCATCTTGCATGTCTCGGCAATCGGCATCGTCATGACGACATTTTCCTTGTGTTATTAAATATTATAATTTAAAATAACACCAAGCTTCTGTAATGGAATTTTTGCCAATTCATTTAATGCATTTTTCCTTAATATCATTTCATTTATGAAAAAATAATCATCAAGTTTTTCAATACTACCAATATCAGTAGTCATACTTTAAAATTATATTGTTGATGTAATATTTTGTTCTAAAGACGTTTTGGCTTTGTCCGCCTATCCTGTTGGCTTAAAGATTTCAATTTCTCGTCAAAAGCATTTCCTACCATACCTGAGTACCATAAGTACTGTCTGACATTGACTCGCTAATCTTAAAGAAGTAACGAAGTTATAACTATTTAACCTATTAGGATTATAATAACTTTATGGGATTGCAAGCTGCCAAGTCCAATGGCCTAGACACGGTCGCGAGCCGTCACACTCCATATGGCTTCGTTTACTTAAGAATTCATCAATATCATCACTACTGACTACTAACGTCCCCACCTCGAGGACAGGGGCCTAGCAGGAACATTTGACAGCGGCGTAAACGTAACGTTATCGAATGAAACTTGTATGGGTGCTGTCATGATTTTGACAGATTTTCATACAATTAGGCCTCCTGCTAGGCCCACAGTAGACAGCAAAGTAATTGTAACGTTATTTTATTTATTTATTTTATATTATTTGGTTGGCTTACAGCTAACAATAATACAATATACTTGAGGATAGTTTACAAAAAGCCAATTACAAGCCTCCACAGATAGCAGTTACTTATGAACTAATCAAAGAAAGAAAATAAGGGTTAGAGTTAGTTTAATACTACTTATCGACTAGGGGTGATTTCAATTAACCATCAAAAATAGCAACACTGAACTGAGTAATTTAAAAACATAATATTTATAAATTAAATTAAATTATCTAATAATGGTTGGAGAGTCACTTTGAGGCAAAGTTATCGAATGAGAGTTGTATGAAAATCATGTCATTTCATTTGATAACGTACTCGTCAATTGTTCGTGCTTACCACTCAGAACTAAATAAGGGATAGGCTGTAGTCCATAACGCTAGTCTTTTGTGGGTTGCCAGACTTCACAGGTCTCCAAAGATTGTAGATGAATACGTTTATTCCGTATTCAACCCCTATATTTGCTACCCTCGTACTTTTACGACTTTTCGTAGGAAGGGGGATTTAAAATCACACCTTCCTATTTGTCAAGTACATCATATCGTACGTACATATATATCGTACATACATATCGTAGATACATAATAGTACCTGGGAGACCGACTACCGATAATTCTAGTGTCTACATAGTACAGAAAAAGAGGGATTTCAATGGGGTACACATTTTAGGAAAGTGTGATATTATTGTAACTGGGCTATTTTATGTTAATATAAATATAAATTGTATGGTAAATTTTGTAAAACCTATTTCTGATTTAGTTCTTAACTGGCTTTGTAAATCTTCTTTTTATGATATTAAAAAAAAAACAAAATTACAAATTTTAAGTAGCCCCCGAATTGTTTATCAATCGGCGAACTGATGATGATGAATGAATAGCTAAGAACCATCTTGAACTCTCGATGACGTCAGGTTTCAAACAAAAAAAACCGCATCTAAATCTAACGTTTCGTTTAGCATCTACGATGCCACGGACAGACACAGACAGACAAACACATTTAACTTATAACACCTCTTTTACTGTCAGGGGCATAGACGTATATACTTATAGACGAGGCATATTGAGTCAAAAACTGTCTCCTGTGTCTGTGTCTTAAGGAGTTTTTGAGTTTGAGGTATGGTGAAAACCAAGATGGCGTAACTTTTTCTTGTATGCAGATTTGTTCTGTCAAATGTACGTCATAGCCTATCTTTAGTTTTGAAATCTTTGGCCCGGGGTTAAAAATAAAAGGAATCACAAAAATATACATCAGATCAGGATTCGATCCTGACTCCCGAGACGCTAATAGGCTACTTGACCTTGTTTTTTACTTTATTTATGTCCTAGAGGTTTCATAATTGTTTCATTACACAAAAAAATTAATATTACATTATTTTGAAATATAAAAACCTACAAAAAAATATTATTAAAATACACTTTTTAAAAATCGCCAAAACACTATTCGCCATGTTGGTTGATAGATTATCTGTGCTGTGACGTCATACTAGTATTATTTGACGTTTGACGTTTTGACATAAATGTAAATAATGTAAATATAAAGTTAAGAATTTTAGAACAAACATGGAAATAATACAGGAAAGCTATTTTGAGCTAATTCAATATAGCATGGAATTAGAATAATTACATATATAAATAATAAATAAATAATGACTTTATATGATGTCATGAACTATTAATTTACAGAAACACGTTCCGTTTCACTACTACATATGTGTTTAGTGTGTTTGTGTCGTCACATCCTTGTCGGAAGTTACTTCGAGGTGTTTTCATCTGTAGAAATAAAAAAATAAAAATACATAATATTTTTAAATCAACTTTATTTATCAATCATAAGTTTTTAATTTATGATATCGCTAGAATACGTTTCCCTAAGCCAAGTACTAAAGGAAATGATCCTTCAATGTATGAAATGAAATATGAGTCAAGTAGCCTGTCTGCCAACAACCCAAAATTAAACATACGCGTAACAAACTGCCATTTGGACTGACGTTATTAGAAAGTAAAAAAAAGTAACTTTGATAAGCACCTAATTACAGAACTATATATAAAACTTTAAATTTCCGACTAAACACACAAAAACTATATATAAAACTTTAAATTAAATATCCCCTATCATAACACCAATCTGGTTCATTGCGAAAAGGTGTCGCCTATGTATCGAAGTTCATCAGATGATAAGCAGATTCAAGATTGAATTCTGATATTAAAGGCGGCTACAGGCTTTTTCTTATCATTCGGCGTCGCGCGCTTGACGAGGACGCACGCACGTGCATTTAAAAACTTGAACTCGGCTGTTTATTCCAAGAAAAAGGAAAAATATTTTGTTTGTGTCTAGTTCTATATTTGTTTTTGTGGAGATTTTATTTGAGGGTATGTAGTATTTTTACTTATAAATTTCAACGAATTTACTAACGTTTTAGCGAATACTTAGAAGGTAAAGTAAATTGATCGTACTTATTTTTAATTTATATTATAAAATTTAGAAATAAAATATTTTTAAATGTTTAAATGTTTTCTTTTAATATTTTCTAATTAAATAAGTGTAAATTGAGCCTAACCATATCATAAAAAATATACGAAACAACTTTTAATAATATTTTTTTAACTAAATATGCTGTCGTTTATTGTTTTTTCTTTGTAGAATTTTTACCGCTATTTACTGGTAAATAAAATTTAGAATTATCATCTAAGATCAGCTTTGCGTCTAATGAGATTGTATAGTATCAACTATATCAACATTGTTCTCGATAAGCCACTATAATCTAGCGATGTTTCTCAACCTAAATGCACTTCAAATCGGACACTAAATAAAGTAATAAAATCGGGCTAATGCCGACTAGAACAAACTCAGAAAAAAGACAGTAAACTGGGCATTAACGTAGAAATAATAATTAAATATATTTTTTTAATTTTAATAACAAAAAAATCTCCAAAGATAACCAAAGAACATAAACAAAAACTTGACAAACTCATTAAAAATAAACTTTTGTGTCTTGTTTTTTTCGCTTCTAAAGTTTGCAGAAATTTAAAATGCTGCTTGCTTTTGTAGTTTACCAAAAACATGGCTCGCGCCAAAATTATTTATCATTTAGATAAATATATGAAAGATATATTATTTTTTTTAGATTTCTCGTCATTTTTCACAAATATCAGGTGACAGGTAGAAGCAAAGTAATCGAAAAAAACTAATGGATATTTAAAATTAACATCTAATTTCATCAAATAGATGTTAATTTTAAATATCGATTAGTTCTTTGCCAGGGTTTAGCTCGCCAGTCGCCAGTCGCTACACTAGATTAGTTTACACTATACAGTTACTCGGTTGCCACTTGCCGTGCCAATGACATTTGTTTGAAAACATTCGGACTATCTGCCCGGTTTTGTTCATCCGGTGCCCGGTCACCTTGTTTTAATTTTGTAACCCCCAACGAGAACAGTAGGGTGTTAGGTTAGGTTAGTAGTTGAACGTTTTACGTGTCTGTGTATGTGTTTGTTTGTGCGTGGCATTGTAGCGCCCAAACCGATGATCCGATTTTGATCTAGTTTTTTTTCTTCGTTTGAATCCTGACTTGACCGAGAACGTTCTTAGCTCATCATTATCAGCTCACTCACTGCTTGAAATTTCGGTGGTTACTTAAAATTTTTAATTTTCTTTTTCTTAGTTTTAACTTATGTTAATTTCTGCCTTGTAAATTTAATGAAGGCTTAACTGTCCTATCTTGTCATTTTGGGTTGTTGTTGTGGTTCGAGGTAATAAAGGGGGAGCGCACTATTGAATAAGTTGCCACTCGACCAGGTATCAGATGAACCACGCCTGCTGTCGTTGGTCTCTTCTTAGGTGTTTTTAAATATTTTGAGGCTCTCAAGTGCAAAGGAAAATGTAAAGAAACAGGTCGAGCAGGTAATTTGTCGATATTGTTCAGTGTACACCCTCGAAAAACGATGGCGAATTTGTAATAGGACTATGGTAGATCGCTAGTGGCACAAAAGTTTGATATAAAACCAACGTCGGTCTGCCGGTTCTACTCTTGGTAGTTTTTTTTTATGTAAAACTGGTCGAGAGTAGGACTGACAGACTTTATTTTGGGATTCTTGGAATAGAGTTTACAATCTTTAGATTCTTACATAGGTACTCGTTTTTTGCCTCATCTACATTGATACGTTTTGTTTTATGCTTTTGTTTATTGAGTTTATTTTGTTTATACCTATAACAATTTAAATTTTAAATTTTACCTTATGCAAGGAAGCGCTTGCTGTATGAAGGTCATTCGGAATTCCAGTTATTTTAACTACACTACAATAATACAGTAACTAGTATTGATCGCAATATTAACGTAACCTTTAATTGTATATTAAGTAAATTGTAATTTAATGTGTAATGTTTGTATCGAAGAGAAACCTTGGGTAATGACTAATGAGGTAATTAAAACACGAAAACCTAGATGTTAGACTACCAAGACATACAAATACAACATCATTTGCTTTAGCATAAAATACGGATCTACTAGTCAAAAACAATAGCCAATAACGCTGCCGTTATATAGTTATAATAGATATTTGATAATAAATCTAGGTTTAAGACATATAATTAAATTCAATGTCGTATCGACTCTTGTATGTTAAAATGGTCCTTAGAGTGGTTATGGGAAAAGAATCGTCCGTTAAGTTTTAAAATTGTTTGTTGGCTTCTCCAAAAAGAGGCTAATCCAGCTTTTTTCGATAAGCCTCTTTAAATTTTAATCCATCAGGGCATGCAATGAGGCCAAACTCCTAAGCCTCCCCTATAAGGCCAGCCTAGGTATTTTAACTCCGGTATCTACTCCACTCCTGCAAATTCTTCATAAAGCGATTACTAATAATTTTTATCCAATTTTGTACAAATCTAGTTAAACATAGATAAATATTTTTCTCGTGTACCGCATATTATTCATCACATTATTATGGTGAAAAATGAATTAAATTACTACTATAACGTCACTAACCATAGCTGCATGGTACAGTGTTTACTTAGTCATACTATCTGATTCATAACTCTCTGCTACTCCAGACGTGTTACAGTTAACATGACTATGATATTTTGGATGAACAAGTAATTGATAGTGACGCTGATATCTTACGCACTGATACTGTTATCTTCTGTCGTGATATGTCCCTTGGGCCATGACTACTCCGATTTTCTTCATGTTATCATATCATAACATATCATAACATAAAATATTATGCCGTAATCACGCGATAGATTAAGTGGAACCTTTTAAAAGAGGTTTCATAAAAAAAATAACCTAACCTAATCACGAGCGTGTCAGGACGCAGGACACGTCTAGGCAGCGCAACTAAAAGTTTTATTTAAATTACTTCAAAAGGTATTGTCTAATTTCGCTGAAAATAATTTTCCTGAAGAGTTTTTAGCGTGATCTATGAGTATGGAAACTTACAAGTTTCTATCTCTTATAGTTTATAAATAACAGGGTGGGGGACCAACTTATATACGACTTTGGAGTCCGATTTCTCGAAAATGGTTGACTTTGTAAATAAGTCATGTATGAAAACTTGCCGTTATTTAAAAATATCTATTCAAATATTCCCCACATGATGGGTTCAATGAAATATATTTTTCATCCCCACTTCACATGTGTGGAGCCAACCACCCCTAATATAGTTGAGAAAACATCAGGGGGTGTGGACACAAATTCTGTTGTATTATTTTATAGCTGTTGTATTACTTATTCCATTTTGTTGGGATGCTTCTATTGCTTCCTAGATTATTTCAGTATTCCTATAATAATATAAATTTACTCTTTCGAGTACTTTCCAGGCCCTATTCTTTGTATTTTTGGCACTGACCAACCACGCTCATTTGGTACTGTGACATAATCAAACTCTCCAGTAGTACATTAGTTTTTATTTGCACTTTTTAAATTCACTCACTACACTTTTATTTTAAACACTTTTAGATTATAATACAATTCAGTACAATTATTCTAGATAGACATCTAGTCCTTACTGCTGTTCTAAGAAGATTGCCTCTTTCAAAATGAAGATCAATGATTTATAGATCATAAACCGGAAACACGATAGTTTAATAATTTAGAAAACGCGTTTCCGGCCTATGACAGACCGGAAACACGCCCTCTAAGACAATCCTCAGATATTTTATAAATTGGCATTCTTCTTAGTCGATTAATTTAGAATTAATACATTTAACAATAAAATAAAAATATGAAATAGATTTGAGTTTCTAAATATACCTAATTCATTAAAATAAATATTAAATAGTAAAATCACAACTTATTGTAAATGTTATTTAAAATTGCATAAAATAATTTAAAATATCTCAAAATCATTACAGTACTATCACCGGCAGTTTCTATTAAATACTCAGCAAAGGTGTAACGACTTGTCTCATATATCTTGGGTTTAGAAGTTAGTTACAATGTAGTTAGTGAGTCACCGAGCCAACAATTTATGTTATGTGCTGTTATAAAATAGGATTTTGGCTTAAAGATGTTCCGCAATTTTAAGATACATATAGTTTGCATGTCATTTTACGATTTTCATTAAATTGTGACAGCAATATTACAGAATATTACATACACAGGTTAATGTGCTAGTATTTGTTTGAATCTTTCCCAGCATTGTAAATACAGTAGGTATTTCTACAAACGCCAAATTAAGAGATTTTAGTTTCTGGATTTCCTAAAAAAAATCTTGTTTTCACTGACAGCAGGTAATTAGATGCTACTGGCATGGTATTGGTATATTTTTAGTATAAGTTTTGTTCTTATTGAGATTGAAAATCTTCAATCTTCTTTTTCAGTGTAGCTTCTTTTCATTGTCATTGATGATGAGCTCATAACGAGATCCGGCTACAGATCTTTTGTGTGTTGACTTTTGTCTTTGGATTTTTTGCGTCCTTGTACGAGTATACTATTATTATTTAAATTAGGTACCGGCTCGAATATATTCAATGTACACAAACATAATAATATGACAATGATAAATTATTATAACCAGCTGAAAAAATCGAACAGTAAAGAACTAAGCGAGTAGGTATGCCGTTTGCAGGTCTATAAAAACTTCTTACAAGTAAATGTCTGCAATCTCGAGAAATAGTAATACATACGCTTATAAAACATATCTTATACCTATTAACAAACATAGAAAAATATTTAATTACAATTGGCAAAAACTTCATTTAAAAACATAATATACAAAAAGTTATATACATTATTGATTGCAGGGTATAAAATTATACTGTCCTTTATTCCATGAAACATGTTAAAAATGACAATGCTTTTTAAGAAAGGTACTTGAGAGTTATTTAATAAATTATCCTTATAATTTATGCCTTGTTTTTGCTCATCAATTATACTTACAAATACAGGCTGTCTTATAAGGCAAGTGGTTCTTACTTCACTACTTGGAAACTTGGAAAGCTGTACTGGCTACTGGGTAATTAGGGCTTCTATTGCCGGCAGGATGTGTGGTGTGAAAGTCTGTTACGGTTGTTCAGAGTTCAGTACTTTACATACTATTTCAAGAGTGAGGCATTAGACGGTCCTTTTATCACTTAATTGTTAGTTTGTTAATTCCTTTTTCCTTGTTAGTAACTTCTTAACCGTCGGCCACTTATCACCACTATTTGTCAGCAATATGAGATTATTGGGCTATTCTTCTGCATTGTGATTGTGATTTCGGAGGTCTTTTTAGGCTTCCCCTTATAGTTTCATTCTGTCCTGTGACTTGTCTGTCTGTCTGACTGCCTATATCTAACTTCTGTAATTATATTACACAAATTAATGAAATTTGCGATAGTTTTAGATTGTGTTTAGTATTTTTTTAAATCATAAAATACCTTTTAAAGTAATTGGTTACGGAACCCTTATTAGACATGTCCGTAATCCTGACATGTTCTTGGTTAGGTTCTTTTAGAAATTGTGCTGTTGTCCTTTACTGTACCGCGTTGCGATACTCGCAACAAATGTGCGCACCAATTTCGTAAATAGAATCTTATTTTTTAGACAAACTATGTTGTTATATTGTTTTTTTATTCAAATAAATATTAATTTCTTTCTTTCTTTAAGACTCAAACCATCAACCATTGGATTTTATTTCTATTATTCTACTATAATTGTTACGCGCACATTTAGAATTAATATGTATAAAGTACACGCTAATTGTAATTACTTTAATTATTCTAAAAATCTCATTGGTTATTCCGATTATTTGTGTCGTATTTAAAGCAAAGGAACTTTTACTTTATACCAAAAGGATTTAAGTCTAATTCCTTGCATAGTACATTAAAGGTATTAATTACGTACTCGCACCAAGAAGGAATTTCGTCTATAGTTGGTATTGTAGACTCGAACTAACAGTGGAGGGTTATATGATATATCTACGGGATCTGGGAGGAATGTTAAAATTAAGCTTATAGAGAAGATTAGGACGCCAATTTAGTTATTAATAATTTGCAGGATAAATATGCAATCAGCAATACGTTGACTTTTTTTGTTGTTGAATTTTTTACAGAGTGCAGTATAATATCAGAGCTATAATTTTTTTGAAATCGCATTTCAATTTTTTTAAATCGGCTAATACATTGGTTAGCATGTATGCCATGTAGCAATATTTTTAATGGCTCCTAAAAGTACAGTAAAGTATTTTGAAAGTTGTAGCTAATTTGATAGAAAAACTTATTCTCATTATGAAACCAAGAGCCTTTGAGGCCTTCGCGATGATTTTATCAATGTGAGCATTAAATAGCAGGTCATGATATCCACCGAGATCCCGCACAATAGAACTTCTACATAGATATTTCCTGTCCCTAGAGTTGATACTAGGTAAGGATTCTATTTCTTTTCCTAGAAAATGTAGTTATAAAATATTTAGAGGGATTCAGGTCCTTGACCTTATTGATAAGACAGTAATTGCCAAGTCGAGCTAGGTTAGATTTCAGATACTCCGCATCCTCTGGTACGTAATAATACGTAAGAAGATTTTCATATCGTCAGCAAATTACAGAGAACGAGAATAGTAAAAGCATGACGTTGACAAAAATGATGAAGAGAAGAGGCCCCAAAAGTGATCCTTACGGGACACCGCTAGGTATACTTACCCAACTAGATATATTATAGTTGTTGACTACAACGACCAATTGTCTAAGATCCATAACCATCTTACAATTTATAGGTCGCCACCAATTCAGATATTAAATAGTTTGGCTTTAAGACGGATTTGACTGCAAGATCAGATACGGTCAAAATACTTACTATACTCTGTAAATAAGACATCAACGTGAGTGTTATTATCCATTTTTTTTGTTAGATAGTCGTTAAATAGAGTTCATAGAGCCAGGCAGTTGATAAGATTTCTTCGTTAATTTTATTGAAATTACAGCGGTTGTAGTAGTGACGCTTGCATGGCGCTTCAGGTTTGAAAAAAATATAAGATAGCGAAAAATATTAAAATATTAATGGGTGATAAGGGTCAAAGGGAATAAGGGGATTCATGTACAGACACCTTATCATTGCACAGAACGAGACCTTGGTGGTACTTGGAAACGTGCAAAATAAAAATATAATTTTTATGGTCGCGCAATTCGATCGTAGTTTACTTTGTAACTCGGGTCGCCAACCATGGTCCACTAAATTTGAACCCTTTGTCACACCTGACAAGCACATTTTAGGTATATTGTGCAAACCAGGTACCAACGACACAGCCGACAAAATGGTGAACACTACAGGAAAAATAAAACATCCTACAATAAATAACATTGGTTAAACTCCTCTTCAAATAGTAACTGCAGATTTAGATGTTCTTGATTCTTAAATAACGTCAATTATAAGAGATAAAAAATGCGGGCGGACGAAATTTGTGTTCACAATCCAGCCCATATAAAAAGTTTGGTTGCGTGTCTTTTTCTAGTAAATTCTAATGGCACAAAGAATATTATTGAGGAATTATTTACATAATTATTACTTTCTCTTAAACGCGGTTTATTGTTTATGCGTCTTAATTATCATTTGTGGTCAGCCACCGTTTCAGATTAGATAGATGCAATAGAGAAATTAATAGTTTTTTTGTTGGCTTTTCGAAAAGTACTTAATAAGCAGGGAAATATTGTCCTTGCAATGACATATCTAAGATCAACCGTTGACGAAATACAGTCATCAAAAACAGTGGCGTGCACAGGATTATGACACTGGGTATGCGGCGAAGTACTCGGTCACAAAAACTTTTTCGTTTATAGATTTTTAGCATAGCTACAGCCAAGACGACGGATCTCTAAGTCGAAACCATGCCAACAGAGCAAGTCTTAGATGTACTACTATTCATGTACATCTTCTACGGTAACGCAGACAAAACAGCGATCGATCGTCGCGGCGGAAGAAATTCTAATAAGTAAAATAATAAGCATATTTTAAAATATTATAACTACTCACCAGTCAGTCAGCTTCAATTTTCACATATTCAAGGTTCCGGTTACTTGAGATTACTATATCCCGATGTAAATTACTAAATAATATGCAAGGAAAACAATATAATTTAATCGTGTGTACACAACCACAAAGCCAGTTATACGTTTCATAACTTTTAACATGAAATTTTCGAGTTACATTATTTTTTTGCTGGTTTAATTGTTGTAACTCGGGTACACACCTACCTTTAGACAGAATTTGAATCTTTTCACTGAATGACAATAATTGTGAGAACTTGTTATTTTTAATTTTTAATAAACACACATTTTCAACACAAACCTCACAATCAAATAACATTTTAAAAAAATCAAACGCACTAGTAAAGTAATCACTACAAGTATTATAGAAACTCAGTAATAAACTGTTAAATGTTAGAGAATGTTAGACACACTTTCAAATGTTAAAATGAAAAATCTTTTAAGAAATAAACTATAAATAAACTGGAGCGATTAAATTGTAAACAATGCTTATCACATGAAATATGCAATATGGCCCCCGCGAAACGCAAAACGTTATTAGATTTCCGTCTATTATTTTTACTCGGATTATAGGCAACGAATAATTTCCGACAAGGCAGTTCGGCGGTTTTCGGAAGCGATCGGATAGCCGAGAGCCATCGCTTGCCGCGGGAGTTGTCGCTATATACTCATGTCGATATTCATGGGTGTGTGCGTTTGCGAAGTATGAAAATTACACATACATGAGATGATATGTCCTGCAGAACGCAACGGCATGAGATGAGTTGCTATTTATAAAATATTAAGCGTTTTTAAGTTATTATATTTTTTAAATTAATTTATTTACTATTAATTAAAGTCATCTAAAACGTACGAACGTTTTATTAAAATATCTGTGAATGACAAGTAAAGCACTGCATTTATGCCTACAAGGAGCGCACGCCCCTGATCAATAAAGTGAGAACGTTGGAGAAGATTAAAAATATCCCATACAAAACGCTCGACAAATGACGTCACTGATCACAACTGCTGATGACAATGTATGGAGATTTAATATAAAATTGATTCTATTAACAAAACTAGTGGGTTTATGTGCGTGATATGCATATTAAGAAAAAATGTCACAAATAACATAATGATTTAAACGTTAAGTACATGGGTAACCGAGCTTTGCTCGGAGCTCTAGTAGATAAAAAAAAGGAACTCATAAATATTTTATCGGTGTTCGAATCCATCACATTCCGAATTTCCGAACAACGCAAAAATTAACCAAACTGCCAATCGGACTGACATGTAACTTAAAAATGTAGTTTCACAGGGATAAAACATAGCTAGATCGATTTTTCTCCCCCAAAACTCCCTACAAATTAAATTTCATGTTAATACTTGCACCCAGTTCCGAGATTACGATTATACACTGGCGGACACATAAACTGCATCATAGTGTAAGAACAAATTCAATCAAATTTTATTACGAAATATGCGAACCTTTTACATTTATTAGTTTTGGAAAATAAAGGCTGGTTTATAAAAACAAAATCAAATTTAAATATGGTACTGTCACTAAAGAAAGAAAATATTCTATAGAATAAATTTTGTCAATTTACTAAAGTTTAACTCGTTGTAACAAAAAAAATAACCATCAATCACAACATTAAGGTTGTGATTGATGGTTATTTTTTTTGTTTTGTTACGTGTTGAATTATCGTTACTAAATGTTTAATTGCTAGTTTGTTTTCATTTTAAACACGTTTTTCTCTCACGAATATGGACGTATCGTCCGAAAAGCCGACTAGATTAAGAACCAGTCTTAGCATTATCATTGTAATAAATATTTAATTGAAAGTTATCTTGCACTATGGTGCAGTTTATGTGTCCGCCAGTGTATATATTCAAGATTGTCTTGTTTAAAGTATAAGATTTTCGTTTTTCAGCAATAACATCTTTTTAGGCCTGTAACTTTTTAATTTAGCAACTGATTACAGTATTTACTTTGCATTAAATTTACTGAAATTTCTGAAAATATCGATATTTTCGTTACAGTTATTCGAGATTAGAAAAGCCGTGACACGGTTATTTGTAGAAATTGACCGTATCTTTATTCAGTCCCTGAAACTCACATATAATAAAATACCTACTTTCAAGTAAGTCCTCGAAGAACGTGGTATATGCAAATATTGCTCTTAATTAGTAATCAATTCATTAATTTAATTACTTTCGTCGTTTGTGTTTTACATTTGAAATAGTAGGGGAGAGTGGGGGACAGTGGGTCACTTTTTTTTAAAGACATTTTTAAGTAATAAAAAGACCATTAGTAACACAGTTTTATATTTTAATTGATAGCCTGATATGTTGGCTACCTACGTACATGTATTTTTTTTCCAAAATCACTGATAGTTTTTTAAACGTAAATGTTTTTTTTTAAAGTGGGGATTGATCCACTGTTCCCCATATATAGGTTACACTGGGTCTTGCCATGGGATACTGTGGATCGTAGTGGGGCACAATGAACCAAGACATGAAACCGTCATACTATTTTACCTGGGTAACAATGGACTGATGAAATTTATGAAATGGAAATTTTTTTCGAGTAATTAAAGGAGTTTTATTGAATAAAAAACACCATAATCTTTATGTTTGGTACAATTTTACCAGCCTTAATTAAATTATTGTCTAAAATCACAATATTGGGCACTTTTAAACCAGTCTTATAATATTACAAAATGGCACGTTTAGTATTCTATACTTAACTTCCAACTACCAAAACAGTGTTATAATTATAAAAATCAAAACAAAAATAATCTTCTACTATCATATTCTTCGTATGTATTAACACAAAATTACTTCTTTCTATTAAAAATAAACTAAAACAACAAAAACAAACGAAATTCTAATAAACGAAAACTAAAATAATATATTATTATAAATACATATATAATATAGTTTATATTATTATTTAATATATATATATATATATATATATATATATATATATATATATATATATATATAACCTCGAAGCAGCGTAGATGAGATATCAATGTTTCGGAAATGGAACACGAGTTTTCAACTTAGATGAAACCAATACAATGACGGTTCAAAAGTCGAGTAAAGTGTTAGCTGTCAGAGGGCAAAAACAGGTGAGTAAGGTAACAAGTGGTGAAAAAGGGACACTTGTTACAACTTGCTACATAATAAATGCCCAAGGTTATGCTCTTCCGCCTGTGCTGATTTTCCCTCGCGTGCATTTTAAGCTACATATGCTCAACGGCGCTCCGACAGGCACTTTGGGGCTTGCTAGTCCCTCCGAATGGATGAACAGCTCACTGTTTTTAAAAACGATGCAACATTACATTGAACACACACAAAGCAGCAAAGACAACCCATCCCTGCTAATCATGGACAATTACGAAGCACATATTTGCATAGAAGCTATCAATTTAGCAAAAGAAAATGGTGTTACCATCCTTACAGTGCCTCCTCACTCAACAGGGAAATTACAAACACTTGATGTTGGTGTTTTCAAGCCATTTAAGACAGCTTACAATGCTGCTGTCGACAGTTGTTATATATATATATATATATATATATATATATATATATATATATATATATATATATATATTATTCGTTTTTAACTTCTCATTTTAACTGAGGTAGGTACAAACAAGTCTTCTAATATCACACAATATCAAGTCTTAATTCTAATTTGAACTACTCAACTCCAACTAGTCATTAATTAAAAAGAAAAAGAAAAAATATCTGCTTCTACATTCATTAATTAACAATAGACCCATAGTAAGTAACAAAACTGTACCTAGGTAATAATCAGTCTCATGTCATCACAAATTTAAAGTTAATCAAATTAACAGAAGAACTTTGTTCTGAAAAGAATACCGGAAAATAAAAAATCAACGTAAATTCAAACGACAAAGATCAAGATGGAATTTATAGATTTGTTGCTGTCGTTTGGTTCCACCAATAGTGGGCGATGGTAAAATCAATTTAATATCTTCCAAGGGTACAGAGGCTATATCCGGAACATCTGGCAGTCTATACTCATTCAAGACTTTTTGGCTTTTTCTCAAAAAACTAATATCAAAGTCTGTTCCATTTTTTGTTCCAAGAACCTTTCCCGTGTAAAATATCTTTGACTTATGGGCCACAAATTACACTAAAACAAAATTGCCTTCTCTGGGGGTAGTTTCAAGAGTAGGAAAGTTGTCTGGATCAATTTCGTCTGTTTCTTCTTCGTCGCCATATTCTTCTTCTTCAGAATATAGGCTCAAGTTACTGTCCTCTCCATTTGTATCAGAGTCGGAAATATATATATATATATTTTTGCATTTCTCTGTCAAGCTTCTTTTTCTTGCTTTCTGGTTTATTATCGTCTTCACTTGACTCAGATTGCAAAACTTTTTTTTTAACTCTCTTGTTTTCTTGTTTGCGTTGTTTTTGTTTTTTCTCTTGTTGACGTTTGTCTATTTCTTCTTTATTAGGCGTATCTGTAGCAATCATTCAATCAATCAATCACTACCTTTGCGACCTGGAACTCTATCGGTTTTCCTAGGCGCAGCTTTTGGGAGTCCTCGAAAATTAAAAGGATTGACAAAACTTTTTGCTCCACTGTCTGCAATCTTGGTTGATCGTACTTGTGCTAATGCTGACGCTTCACTTTTTTGCTCATGCGTGTTAGGGCATTTTTGTATAGAACTAGCACCTTCATGTGGTGGAGTTGTCGTTGCCGGCTCAAGATATGTGGTGCTAGCCTCTTTGGACGTTTCAAAAGCTGGTGTAGAAGAGTTCCCAGAAGTTACACCTGAAGTTGATGGTGCAGGAGATGAAGGTTGTTGTGGTGCAACTATTGCAGGTTCATCAATAAACAACTTTGACAATATAGTCGGAGAAGGGGATCTTTTGGGATTTCATTTTCAGGTAACGGGATGTCTCTGTTGGTCACTTCACTCGGAGCAAAGTCTATATCGCTGAATATATCCCTATTGAAGGGAAATATTCCAGTGGCTTGAAAAGCGCTGCAGATATTTGATGGAGTCATAGATCTTATATGTGCTTCTTTGACGCACTGTGCAACCTCGTAAATAGAAAGCGTTTTCCGGGATGACGCATCATCCAACTGTCGACAGCAGCGTTGTAAGCTGTCTTAAATGGCTTGAAAACACCAACATCAAGTGTTTGTAATTTCCCTGTTGAGTGAGGAGGCACTGTAAGGATGGTAACACCATTTTCTTTTGCTAAATTGATAGCTTCTATGCAAATATGTGCTTCGTAATTGTCCATGATTAGCAGGGATGGGTTGTCTTTGCTGCTTTGTGTGTGTTCAATGTAATGTTGCATCGTTTTTAAAAACAGTGAGCTGTTCATCCATTCGGAGGGACTAGCAAGCCCCAAAGTGCCTGTCGGAGCGCCGTTGAGCATATGTAGCTTAAAATGCACGCGAGGGAAAATCAGCACAGGCGGAAGAGCATAACCTTGGGCATTTATTATGTAGCAAGTTGTAACAAGTGTCCCTTTTTCACCACTTGTTACCTTACTCACCTGTTTTTGCCCTCTGACAGCTAACACTTTACTCGACTTTTGAACCGTCATTGTATTGGTTTCATCTAAGTTGAAAACTCGTGTTCCATTTCCGAAACATTGATATCTCATCTACGCTGCTTCGAGGTTGTCAAAGAAAATTTTGACATTGTGTTTATTAAATGAAGTAGCTCTGCTGAGACTACAGCCTTCAGGTGTACGGAGACTCAAAACTGCATGGCGTTTTCTAAACCCATGATACCAGTCAATTCCAGCTTGCTGCAAATCAATCCAATTCTGTGGTACCTTTATGTTGTTTATGACGGCCAGCTCATATGCAAGCTGCCTTACATCTGCTGTAGTTAGTCCATAGAACATTTGACTACATATGATAATGTAGTCAACAAGTGACTTCTCCTGCTCGTCACTGAAAATTTTGTTTATTTTGTAATTCGGTGTAAGTCGAGTGTTACCATCGCTACTTGTTACTTTTTTGAAATATCTTTGCAGTGTAGTGTAGGGAATATTTTGTGATTTGGCCACTTTCTGTATTTTATTTCTATCTAAGATGAGATTAATAGCATTTTTCATTTGTTCACTCACTGGTGAGGCCAATATTAGTTTTTCTTATTCTATTGCGAGGCATGGTTAGTCTGTAAACAAAAATCAAATTAAGTGACGTGAATAATAGACTGTTCGGGGCACAGTGGTTTCTTGATGGGGTACAGTGGACCGCGATCCACTGTGACCCATCAAGAAACGGTCCACTGTTACCAGTCACGCCATATTTGAAAACTCAACACGTTTTTGCACGTTACATAACCTGTACGAAAAATCACTATCCTGATTTCAAGACCTAATTAGATTGTTATATCTATAGCGTAAAAACATTTGAGCAATTCTTAAACGCTTAATATAAAAATCATTCAATCAAAACACCAAAAAAAATAGATATCGTACTTACAGTCAGCGAGGTGGCGGTTACGTGTCCATGCACGGCCGGAGCGCAGCGACAACTGAGGCAAGGGGGGCGACGGTATGAAATGGCGCGACGTGACTATGTTCCATGTGTGCGTAGCTAATTCAATGAGAGATATACGTGTTGATCCACTGTTTCCAATGGTCCACTGTCCCCCACTCTCCCCTAAACATAATAGTAAAAGAAATTGTAGTAGATTCACAAACTAAATATATTTTGCGCTTTGATATTAGATGAAGAGGCGAGATGTTTAATAGATATGTTGTATCAAAGAAAAATGTGTCATTCATTCTTCGTCCAATGAATACTTATAATATAGTTCAAAGACTTCTTCGATATTTTTGATCGGTTTTAGTGTTACCCTCTCACCTTAACGTGAATGTCGTTACGGACGAATGACGTTTTATCCTCTACGAATGTTGTTTTTTTTTTTTAATTTAAATCCGACTAATCTGTGTGTTATTGACTTTTCGACCTTACTTTGTATGCGTTTTTAACGTTTGTATAACAATATAGTTCGTAATGTCCTATTAATTATGTCACTTATTTTCACGGTCTTGTGCTTGTTATAATTTTCTTCTATTCCATAAGGAACTTATTCATAATAATCAATTCTTTTTACCTTTAAGTTTATGATGAATCATATTGCAAATCGTGGACCGATCTCATTCTGTAACTGAATTTTCATCAACTGGAAATTTTAATTTGTAACTGAATTGATATTGGTGCCTGCAAGTTGCAACCTAGTGGATTGTATACCTAGTTTAAATATTTACGATATAGTGATATAAAATAATAAATAAATATCTATGGACGCTTCACACCGCGTCAATCTGGCCCCGTGCTAAGTATCCGAAGAACTTGTGTTACTGGTACCAGAAAACGGGAAGCATATTTAATACTTTTATACTATACATATATTTAAGATTTTAATATATTATACACATATTTAATACACATCCATGACCCAGGAACACAGAAAAACTTTTTGTTCCTTCGGCGGAATCCGAATCCGCGACCTCCGGCTTGATCACCAACGCGCTGAACCACTGAGCCACAGAGGTCGTACTTATTTTAAATTCTAAATACACATACATTAAAACATACTTATAATCTCTACAGTATTTTATACGTATAATTTATTGATATTGCATCCTCTAAGTGCGGCGTTGCGATTTCGTTACGCTGTGTTCTACAGGCACTTTAATTAATTTTATTGAAGAAATGTTGCACAGGAAGTGGTTTTAATTGGATTTGTTTATAGCTAGGTGACGTGCACATGTAGTTTTAACTATAGGATCGCCTCGGTGTTGCTAAATGTTTAATATTTATCCTACTAATATTATGAATGTGAAAGTTTGTGATAATGTATGGATGGATGTTTGTTACTCTTTGACGCAAAAACTACTGAACGGATTTCGATGAAATTTGGTATGGTAGTAGTTTAGGCTCTGGATTAAAACAAAAGGCTACTTTTTATCCCGAAAAAGTACAGTGTTCCTTTAGGATACTGTATTTACGCGGGCGGAGCCGCGGGCAACAGCTAGGTGTTTTATATATTGAAGTTCATATTCTAATGTCATTCAATATAATATACCCTCCGATAAAAGATTTTAAGGTATTTGATCAGCGACTTCGACAATATGGGAAAATGAAAATTCGAAAGAGGTAATTCTTCACAGCTGCACATACCCACAAAATGTCAAAGATTAATGGCCAAGGTGCTAAATGAGTTCATGTGAAGGTGCTTAATGAGTAATGACATGTATTTATATTTGCTTTGTTCGCATAACGGAAGTGGCGTAGAAAGGAGGTGACATCGTTTGACGTGAAAAACTGCATAATAGAGGTCCAAGTTTATCCTCTGTCATGGCTGTCTATTCAATGTTTTCTTTTATTGTTATCTGATCAAAGAGTAAAATGTATCAACAGAGTCATTCTCAAAATAAAAAGATTAAATCTTTCTAGATGAAAATAAATTATATTACTTTTAACTTAATATAAATTACGGATTACGAGTAGGTTTATCATATTATTAATTTTTATTTATATCCTCTTTTACGTAGAGTACAAGAGTGCTCGTGATATTTTTAACCGACTTCCAAAAAAAAGGAGCCAGTTTTACGTTCGGCTGTATATAGATACTGTATATATCTATATTTTTTTAGCATGTTCAACGATAACTCCGCCGTCTGTTAACCGATTTTCAAAATTCTTTTTTTTATGTAAAGAGTACAGAGGCGAACGGTGGTTTTACTTCAGAGGGAAGCCGTAGTCGCTAGACGTGAGTTGCACAAGTTTTTTTAAGTAAATTTAGCACCATATATGTATGATGGTCAAGGTCGTTATAAGCGTGTCGAGTTGTGTCGTGTCCGAGAGAAATTGTAAATACTTATGTAACTATAAGAATACCTACAATTAGGTAAATTTTAAAATACAAAATAGGTACTTAATAATAAAACGTTTTTCTGTGTATTAATTAACTATTTTCAAATCAAATCAAATCAAATTTTTTTTATTCAAAATTGGTATTTTTAAATACTCTTTTTGAACGTCGATACTACGTGATGCCTACCACCGGTTCGAGAACTAACCCAGCGAGAAGAGCCGGCAAGAAACTCGTCTGGGGCCATCTTTTACCAAAAAGATGGAAAATTATTCTTTTAAAATCAAAATTATTACAATGTTTACTTATGTCTATGTAACAAATAATAAGATAAGATAAGGAGCCACCTTATTCCCATATTGTAAGATAATCATAATATTAAAATACTTCCACGGTACTACCGCCTATTAAATAATAATAGGTATATAATATTATAATCGTCTATTAATATGATAACTACAAATAACAGTTTATAGTAGGTATGTATCCAACTTTCCGCTTACCGTAAAAGTAAATTTATTCAAACGATTTATCACCAACAACAAACAACTGTCAAGTAGTCTCACATTCAATATTCAAATATAAGTACATAAACACGTATTAGTTTAAACTTTATTACAAATTATATTTATCACTTCTCACTGCTGAATATAATTACAAAAATAATAGTTGAACAATAATTATTATTAAAGTAATAACATGATTTTACATCCAAAGACGCGCCGGTTGAGGTACCGCCGAGCTACTTTTTAAAATTCATTCGTCTCATAATGCACGTGATATTATCTAATAACGGCTCCTCATTGGTGAAAGCTACAAAATTGCGGGTTAATGTCACAGAAAAATTGGCCTTAATTACTTCGAACTGTCATCGGACAAATCATATTAATAATATTATTCTTTAGTTGGCTAAGTTTGAATTTCAACTTTATTGTTAACAAAATAAGCTCCTATGATCTCCCATAACTCCGAATATTTCGGCATATACCTAAGTTTGAATTTCACCTTTATTTCTAACAAAATAAGGTTCATATGATCTCCTATAACTACAAAATTTTCGGCATATAAGTTTGAATTTCAACTTTATTTCTAACGAAGATTAGGTTCCTATGGTCTCCCCCCACCATAAAGAGATCTGTGATTCCAATATTCGTGTCAAAGTTGCAACGTGGTGCGTATAGATGTCGCTTGAGTCGGTCTCTATCTCTCTATCGATTGTCCGACCTGATTTGTATAAGATATTATTGTTTTCCATATGCTAGTTTTGGCTGGAGGTCTTCATGAGGTAATCTGAAAGGGAAGCTGATAAGAATGGAGTTCTTTAGACCCTTTGCCACTGAAAGGGTATACTCCGAAGTTGGTCCTGTTTTACCCAAAACTGGTGACCTGATGATGGGATCCATAAGTAATCGAGGGAACTCCTAAAATTTATATGGACACATAGTGATTTCGTTGCTTTTTCTGAAGCAACCCAAGCATATGGTACCAAAAAGTAAGATTATGCACCAAGTTATACCCTGGATCCAAAAGTACTGAACAGAACTCCTGCATACATGTTTGGGGATTTCGGCGTTGCTTAAAGAACTGTAAGCATAAGCCACTATGCCAATTAAAGTAATCATCATCATCACCACTATCATCACCCCATAAATCATGACATAATGATATAATAAGTACTTCTCATAGTATTTTACACCGACACGGATATCTTTGAGCATACTCTGTCGTTTATGGACCGATTTTCAAAATTCTTTTTTTGATGTATTGGGTATAATCCGAAATTGGTCTCCTTGTCACCAAAGCGGTGACCAGATGATGGCATCCATGAGGAATCGAGGGAACTCCTCGAAATTTATATGTATGTATACATTTATTTAGTGATTTTGACTTTTTCAGAAGTAAGCATATGCTACCAAAAAGTAAGATTCTGCACCAGGGTATACTGGCTAGCAGGCAAGCTACCCTGGAGCCCAAAGCACTGAACAGAACTCCTCAGTCTTTAAAGATACTTGTTTGGAAATTTCGATGTTGTTTAAAGAACTGCAAACATATGCCATTATGTAACTTACAGTCATCATCATCTTACATACAATACCTAATGGAAGCTTGGCGCGTATTTAATTATACATTCGATCGTTTATTTTAAACTTTCTAAAATGTATTAATAATAAGTACCTGGGCGACCGAGCTTTGCTCGGTGGCGTCACAAAAATTACCCGAGAAACTGTGTTTAAAATTTGTATCGGTAAATTTTTCGTTTTGCACTATTGCTTCATAAGTATCGATAAAAAGAAAACTCGAAAGCATAAATCTTATTAATGTAATCAGTATAGGTAAATGTTAGACATATTTATGAGAAATATATATTGTTATCTCAAACATTAACTAAATTTTTTTAAACTTGTCTAAAAACAATAAAAATTAAAAAATTATATATAAACTTGAACATATAAAAAAAAACAAAAGTAAGTCACCGAGCGGGATTCGAACCCGTAATACTCATTTCTTGCCGTCCGCGTCTTAACCCGCTGGACCAGACGGACAGTGGCCGGCGCGACCATATTCTGCGTGGACAGAATAACGCATGAAAACTCGAAAACACGCGTTTTCCCAATCATAAGACTAATCTAGATCGATTGTTTACCCCGAAAACCCCCATATACCAAATTTCAGCGAAATCGTTAGAGCCGTTTCCGAGAGCACAGCAACATATAAATAAATATACAAGAATTGCGAACGTTTAAAGGTAAGATTTAACAAATATCACTAAAAAGGGAAAAAATATTATTATTTTTAAACAAAAAATTAAACCGACTTCCAAAGTAAAAATGCACAAAAAAGTATGAAATAAAACTTATTTTCTAAATAATTCCCCTTTTAAAATTGGCTAAAATTTTAACCATTACTCTAAGATTGAGTAATCTTCAAAATTTTGAAGTCGGTACCTAGAGATTAAAAAGCTTATTGGTTTTATCTCGCTCTCTTATGTTATATTTTTATTGTATTCACATGTCGGTCGTCGCGACAGTCACGCGGTAAATGTCGGCGACCGTACATAATACACTGATTTCTTTTTCTCATAGAGTAGAGACTAGAGAGTATAGAGAGAGAGACTGTCTAGATATTATTTCGTGTAATTCTGAAATAGGTACTTTATTGCTTAATCGATTTTCACAACTCTAACCGAGTCCTCTTTCTCCCTCCCAATCTATATCCCGTTACTTAGATGTATTCCGTTCCCAGTTTCCCACAGTTTATTTGATACTTTTATTTATTTTTTACATTTGTTTTTCATTTCACATTTCATTACATTTTCTTAGGAAGATTGACTGCTTATTTTTGCGGTCTTCTCGTGGGAACGGAAAGTACGCGGGCAGATAATGCGCATTCATTTCGATATCTTTTCTTCCTAGGTATTGAATTTTCACAATACCTAACGTTATTCAATGCTGTTCTCTAATTTCCGATACATAATTTCTGTTGATATGTTAAAAAGCATTTAACCCAATTGTTTATTGATTCGAGGTTGGTGTAGCTACTCGTATTGAGGATTAATGTTCTTAGTATTGAATCCTTTGAGAGCCGGTGCAGGAGATTATCGCTCTTATTGCATTCAGAATAGGAGCCATCAGTTCAGCAAATATCGGTGGTTATCTGGTCATTGTAACTTGTACAGATTAATGCAGGCAATGTCATATTCGTTAACAATGTAATTCGATGTTGGTTATTTGGAATTTGGCAGAAGTGGCCACTGTTTGTTATGCTTATTGCATACATGTCAATGTTGAAGAGAGTAGATGATACTAGTATTTTATTATTGCAAGCTTTTATAAGTGTTATCATGTGATTCTCATTTTGCTTGCGACGAGGTTTGTGAGTTTTTACTAGACTAAGCCCCAATTTCACCAACGCATTAAAACTACGTTTAATGCTGAGCGATTTTCGATCTGTCGGTCCTTTTTTAACATTGAATGAGAGATAGAGAGATCGAATTCGGGTTTAGCGTTAAAGTGAAGTGAAATAGGGGCTAAATTACGTAAGACACTTTGACAAACATACTGAAAATTATTTTTTAAAATATAAATTTAAAATATAAAAATTTAACTTGAATTCCCTACTGTACGTATCAAAATTGTTAATCAATCAATTTGTTGGAAATATTTAATTAAAATGTCGAGGGATTAAATATGAACTATCTATTAACAAGTCGTTAAGAAGAAATTCTTAACCGGATTGACCTGACCGTGATCGTGGTACAAAAAGCTCGGCAAACTTGATAGGTAACTAGTAGTGATTAAGTAGTGACTGTTAACCTAAAAAGCAATTGACTGCACTGTAATGATTTTTGAAAGTCGTTGGCAGCAGTTAAATAAAATGAAACTTATATACTTCGTCCCAAATCATTCAAACCAATCGTAAACAAACCGAATTCACCAAAAATCTCCCACAATCACTTAATGTATGCACTTAACAACACATTCACCGGATTCTTGAAGGATCGTACTTGATATTTCACTACAATTTATAACAAATAAACTTTAAATAATATATTCTACCATTACATATAGCTAATTAGCTACCGCTTCGATTTTAGTGCTCCTTCTATATTTTTCCAAGAGCCAGACAGCCAACATTTTCTTTTTCATTGAAGAAGATGAATCTTGGTTGTCTTTATCATTCATTCGACATTTAGTCATGCAAGTGACATCTATGTAGGATCTCTTAATATATTAGACACTAGATGCTGCCCATGACTTCGTACGCGCAAAAGGTAATCTCGAAGGGAACCGTACATTTTGCTGCTATTAAAAGTGTGTGTGCTGTGCTAAATTTCATCAAAATTAGTCGAGTAGTTTCGCAGCCTATTCAGTACAACCAAACAAACAAATCTTTCCTCTTTATAATATTATTAGTATCTAGATAAAAAAAAATAAAAAATATTATAAAATAACTAATGGGATAAAAAATAATGCAAGTTAGTAGGTATATTTAATTTGCTGAACCTGTCTCTTACGGTGAATCAATCTGAAGATTGCTCGATGCACAAAACTCAAGAAGTGTAAAATTATAACTTTTTTTATTTCCAAGGAAAGAATTATGTGATTTTATGATATATGTTTACGTCTCGTCTTCGTCTTTGCCATTGCATTTTGTAAAACCTTAACCAGAACGACTGGTACTTGTCCAACCCTGAGTCCCTGACACACATTCGCGAAGCCTTTGTAGCCTCGGGCTAGGTGAGCCGCATAATCTCGTTACAACTGACACATTCATATCACTTATTACTTTAGGTATTTAACCAAATATCGAACCCTGACTGACTGAGGTAGAAAAACCAGCCTTATCATTTACCACTTTACTTACCCAAATATCAAGGTAATTATATAACTTTTAATGAATGGCATACCTGAAATGTTGAATATTTAGACATACCAGTCATAACTCTGGTCACTCATAGCAAATGTTACACAAAAGAGTACACAAATAAACAGCTACATAGTAAGCTTTCGATTTGTTTGCACTACTACAAGCAAACGGTGAATGTATGCATGTGCAAAACTCCCATTGCGGACGCGGGAATTGTGAAAACATCTGGTACATATTGTATCATGACGAAGAAACGTCGAAATTTCGTGTATATGAAATATAATAGACTAAAGAAAAATATTTCTTAAATATTTTCTAGTAGGTGTCTTGCTTTATTATAAGAGCGTCCGACATCCGTCAGTTGCATAGTGAATAGACCCTTTAGGCTTTTTCGATAACCATTTACTGACTTAGTGTCAGTTAGACTTAGTTTAATTTACCCCCATCTTCTGTGACAACCCTGATTAAATTTGGATCGTTCCTCCAGTGAAAGCTGTTCCTCTGTACGTAAGTATATGTTTCTACACTGTGCTAATAGTCTGGATGTCAATACTCAACTCACATTCTTTCGTAGACGAAACGTTATACGCTGCGCGCTACCTTAATTATTTTTTTTCAAATAACATCATTGTGCATATGTTTTCACTAAACTTTATAGGAATTAATGTAGAATCATTTTACATCAGACTGGCAATAGTTTATCGGACAAGCCTTTCAATTGTTTTGTAAACATGTAGTGGACTGTTGAAACTAAAGCGGCGTGAACATTGTTGTAACTAGTAGGTAAATATAACATCATTTTCATCGTGTATTAGACACGCCGCGGCCGATAGTTCTGAGCTATTGACATTGTTTTTACTCGTTACACTTGCAAAGTACATAAGTTATACGTAAGTATTTCATTTGTAATATATAAAATTCTCGTGTCATAGTGTTCACACTCAGAGTGCTGAGTGTGAGTTTTTCTTTTCGCATTAGATCGTGAGCGCGATTGGCGTTTACTAGGAATTTGTATGTGATTTGACCTAGTTCTCACGTTCACAACTAGGTGTCGCTGTACAAATCGCATACAAATTCCAAGTAAACGCCAAACGCGCTCACGAGCGAATGCAAAAAGAAAAACTCACTCTGACTTTCCTATTTTTCCACAATTTCCGAATCCAAAACAGAATCGGTCCGATATGACCGATTCATATGAATTTTTTTTGTAAATTCGGTAGGTATGAGAATCGGTCGTAGTCTATTTTTTTATATATGGCATGGCCGGGTCAGCTAGTATATTATATTATACTATTTTAATGACGAAATGTAAAGATAGACGAACGTTTTTGATACTTATGAAATTGCAGGTTTTTTATAAAGTTAATAGTGTTAGTGCATTGAGTAACGAGGAAGTTACAGGGGGATTTTTGATGTAAGATATTCCTTTTTAATATCAACAATATCACGATTATAATTTTACCGAATTTCGAGACAGACAGAGACAAAACCTAACAGAAACACTTCTGAATATATAACTAGTGTAGATAATGAAACCTTTAGCTATGGCTATCTGGTAGCGGCGGATATTATATACGATTTTTATACTAATATATATTATACAAAAATATATAATAGTACAGTACTACCACGATCTCAATGTCTTTCGGCAATCATCGTATTTCATACACCGTCTGTAATGTCCATACAAAAAGGAACATAGCCGAGGGCCATTAGGTACGTGGTTGTACTGTAGGTACCAAAGTCATATTGATTACTAGATGATGACGTGTTAGTTATTACACAGTAGCCATTAGTGATGACGGGATAAAGTCGTAGCAGTGTGCAGTGGCATGAGGTTGGGGACCACGGCTCTACCTTGACCATTTCCATTTTTGTACCTATGTATTTCCGGATTTCTATCTGTATTATTTTCTTGTTTCGGCCTTTCTAGACCCCTTTTTACGTAGTTAAATTAACAGCTCACTAAATGCCCATTAAAGTATATGCTGTACTTAAAATAAAAAAAAAACAAAATTTAAAAATTTTGTCTGCCCGTCTGTCTGTTTGTTCCGGCTAATCTCTGAAACGGCTAGATCGATTTTCTAGGGGCCTTCACTGGTAGATAGCTGATATTATAGGAACCAGTAGCCTAAGCTACTTTTATCTTAGGGTGCCGTTTAAAAAAATAGGCTATGTATGTATGTTTGTCTGCGATTTTCTCAAAAACCACTGATGCTATTTGGACGGGGTTTTCACCATTGAATAGCACATTTATCAGGGAAGGTCATTGCCATACGACGTGTCTAGGTCAGATGAAGATCTTCGGAGATAAACCGGGACTCTTCAACAACTAACACCAAGTGACGCGCGACTGCTGCTTTGATCGGCCTTAACTTTTTTGCTTTTAATGCTATTTGGACCAGGTTTTCACAATGGTGAAAACCTCGTAACACATTTATCAGGAAAGGCAACAGCCATACGTAACATTTCAAGGTCAGATAAGATAAGAACAGAAAAGGAGGTTCTCAGTTTGACCTGTATGTTTGTATGTGTATACGATTTTCTCAAAAACTATAGATTCTATTTTGACGGGTTTTTCACCATTCAATTGGTCATATATTTTTCAGGAAACGTTATTAAAACTTTTAGAGTGTAAAAAATGTAGAAACTAAATAGTAAATATTATTAAACCAGTGATTAGTCTTAACTTATAAAATCTGAAATAAATGAAGTCTATCTAATTATCTATCCTGTCACTAAAAAGTATGAAATAAAAACAAAACAAAAACGATATGTAACGTCTTTTTTTAGGGTTCCGTAATACATAAGGAACCCTTATAGTTTCGCTCTGTCCATCTGTCTGTCTGTCCGCGCTTATAGCTTCTTTATAGGTGTACCAGAATCTCATGGCAAATGGGGAAATAAAATTTTGTCGAGTGCAATACTAGGAAAATTGGACAAAACTATCTTGATACTGGTTATTTTTATTTATGCTTATTGCTTATATTTTTACGTAATATTAAATTTGTATTATTATGAACATGAAGTATATTAGTGATGTGTATGAAGAATGTTATTATATATTATATATCGAAAATATATCATGAAAAATAAAACAATTGTAAAATACTTGATATATTTATTTATTAAAAATAACATACAACTAATACCTACTTCAGAACTAGAAGACGATTCCAAGAACTCTACTTCCATTTCTTATTTTTCATCATACGATAGATAAAGAGGTATTTATTATAAATCGCTCTTCTAGCATTTCAATTATTCCCTCTTCTAATCTTGCTTGATAAAATAGTCACAGTAATAACACACAGGACATAATTCATCATCAGGTGTGTCTTTATCGAAACCGGTCGTGTAATATATTAAAATTAATGTTGAATATTTATTAAAGTGGAAATAGTGCAAGAAGTCCTGTGTGTTATTACTGTGAAACATGAATTTCCACCAAGAACCTACAGTACAATCAATAACATAATATGATAAAATAGTTTTCAATTTCGTTTACATGTTTACATTTTCGCCAATCCTCTGCCCCAATTTGTGAGAAAGGTTCTTCAGTTAATAATTGTATGTCACTTGCAGGCCTATTTACATTTTTATCAGCAAACTTTTTGCTTCATTATACCCCAAATAATTTCTATGGGATTCAATGTACAATCATAAGGTGGGGAGCCTTAAAACTTCGTGACCATGCGATTTAAATATTTCATCTATCTCATATATGGGAGCAGACATGTTTTGTTTTACTATTTCAAGTAATTGACATTTACGCCAAATATCATCATAATGCAAATCATTTGCACGGAGCCATTCTTTTATATCTGAGATACGATTGGCTTGTGTGGGTGGTTTGTTTATACGTACGGAATGATAACTAGCATTATCCATAACAATTAGTGTAGGTCTTGTCAGATTTGGAATAAGCTTCTCTGGTCACCCATTCTGTAAAATTGTCCTTATTCATATCGTGGTGGTAGTCAGCAAATACACAATATGTTGACTTGTAGACCAGCTAAAAATTGGTACAAAACCATTTTCTTCACCAGCGTTTACAATGATCCACCTCGCTCCAAATGAAATACTTTTAGATGGAACTGCAATATCTTTACTTTGCCAGCACTTGTTCACAGAACACGAACCTCTAAATAAATTACATCTAATTTATTATGCTCTTCAGCTTCGCGGTTTTTCTTTATACGCTTCAAAAACTTGTATCTTTGTAATTTTATGTCATCTCTCCATCAACATGGTGCGGATTGATTACCATTTAACATATTCAAAACCAATATCCTTAAGTATAAGCCTGTAAAAAATAATAGCATATTTGATCATGTCATCATCTAATGATGATGTGAATGTTATGGGACGTATATTATTATAGACGAATGTCTATAATATACGTCCCACTACAGGCTACAGGTCTCCTCGTACGAGTGAGAGTATGAGGGATTATGACTTTTTTCTTACATCAGAGATTCTCTCCCTCCATTGAAATCAATATCTTAACGATAAATTTGTAACAGTTTATTTACTGTTGGAATTTCTATCCGAACTGTATAGAACTCGTTTACTTTATTAGTAATCAACTGTAAATCGAAACTGTCTTAAGTTCATTTTCTTCTTCCCCCCTCTCTCCTTCTTTTACCAGGCGTGGAAAACACACCATCATTCGATGTGCCCTCAGCTATGATTCGCCGTATAGTAGTACTGGAAACCCCTATAAAGAAGTCACATCAATTGTGACTTCTTTGAATTTTTCCAATGAAAAAAAAACCTAAAAGTATCAAAACAAGTCACTTCAACTTACCGGTCAACCACGTGCCACGCGCTTTAAAATTAAATATTGAGTTTGATTTACACCTTCTTCTTCCTGAATTTTACGACTAGCTGTTTCCCGCGGCTCCGCCCACGTAAATATACTATCGAGTATCCCGCGGGAACACTGTACTTTTCCGGGATAAAAAGTAGCCTATGTTTTAATCTAGAGTCAAATCTACTACGGTACCAAATTTCATCAAAATCCGATCAGTAGTTTTCGCGTGAAAGTGTAACAAACAAACATACATTCACTTTTAGTAGGGATAGACATTGAAAACAATATAACACTCAAGTTAAAAAGGCGAGAAATAGAATTTTCGTTTCAATTTTCAACACCGTATTTCGAAATCCTCAAGTCCAAAGTCTAGTCCAAGTCCAAATAAATAGTCAGTGCAGTCAATCAGTAAAGTGGTAGAAGCTTTACTTTACAGCTTTACTGAAAGGGAGTTTTGGAGGGAACACAAAATAGCACGTTTTTGAAGTTGTACCACTTGCCCACACTTGTGCACGTTAACGAATATTTCATGGTTAATATTCTACCAATATTACACATAAAGAACCGAACTAATACAAATTTATGAAAGAAATACAAAACCAACAACGTTACAAGTTGAATTCCCTTCTTTATACGCTTCAAAAACTTGTATCTTTGTAATTTTATGTCATCTCTCCATCAACATGGTGCGGATTGATTACCATTTAACATATTCAAAACCAATATCCTTAAGTATAAGCCTGTAAAAAATAATAGCATATTTGATCATGTCATCATCTAATGATGATGTGAATGTTATGGGACGTATATTATTATAGACGAATGTCTATAATATACGTCCCACTACAGGCTACAGGTCTCCTCGTACGAGTGAGAGTATGAGGGATTATGACTTTTTTCTTACATCAGAGATTCTCTCCCTCCATTGAAATCAATATCTTAACGATAAATTTGTAACAGTTTATTTACTGTTGGAATTTCTATCCGAACTGTATAGAACTCGTTTACTTTATTAGTAATCAACTGTAAATCGAAACTGTCTTAAGTTCATTTTCTTCTTCCCCCCTCTCTCCTTCTTTTACCAGGCGTGGAAAACACACCATCATTCGATGTGCCCTCAGCTATGATTCGCCGTATAGTAGTACTGGAAACCCCTATAAAGAAGTCACATCAATTGTGACTTCTTTGAATTTTTCCAATGAAAAAAAAACCTAAAAGTATCAAAACAAGTCACTTCAACTTACCGGTCAACCACGTGCCACGCGCTTTAAAATTAAATATTGAGTTTGATTTACACCTTCTTCTTCCTGAATTTTACGACTAGCTGTTTCCCGCGGCTCCGCCCACGTAAATATACTATCGAGTATCCCGCGGGAACACTGTACTTTTCCGGGATAAAAAGTAGCCTATGTTTTAATCTAGAGTCAAATCTACTACGGTACCAAATTTCATCAAAATCCGATCAGTAGTTTTCGCGTGAAAGTGTAACAAACAAACATACATTCACTTTTAGTAGGGATAGACATTGAAAACAATATAACACTCAAGTTAAAAAGGCGAGAAATAGAATTTTCGTTTCAATTTTCAACACCGTATTTCGAAATCCTCAAGTCCAAAGTCTAGTCCAAGTCCAAATAAATAGTCAGTGCAGTCAATCAGTAAAGTGGTAGAAGCTTTACTTTACAGCTTTACTGAAAGGGAGTTTTGGAGGGAACACAAAATAGCACGTTTTTGAAGTTGTACCACTTGCCCACACTTGTGCACGTTAACGAATATTTCATGGTTAATATTCTACCAATATTACACATAAAGAATCGAACTAATACAAATTTATGAAAGAAATACAAAACCAACAACGTTACAAGTTGAATTCCCCCACAAAACTCCTTCAAGAAGTTATTCACAAAATCTCAACAGTGGTTGACAGATCTCGTACTTTGATTTGACGGGTAACACTTGACATTGCCATGTGAAAATATATTTTTTTAAATGCCATGATATCATATGACGTCATCTCGTGAGTAACTAAAGAACTAAATTATACTTGTGCATTGGAATCCGACTTAAAAAAAATTGAGGAAAATTGTTTTGCAAGTCTCATTCACAACACGTTAATCAGGACGCGGCGAGACCCGACAGCCAAACAGGTTAGTCAGAACCAGCTTTTACTTGATCCATGTCAGTCATTGGGAACGTCCAAGTATTACGTAACGCAGTGGGGGGGGGGGTCTTGTAAAACGTTACGATGTGTTACAAGGGGGAGGACTCAAATATTTGATATAAAATTGCGGAGATCCGAACAACGCGTTATGTCAAATAACCTTTTTCTACTTAAATAAAAAAATTCACCCCGTGAGTAGTAATGTAATGCAGTAAAATACGGAAAAATAACATTACGGTAAGTTTCGGTAAAAAACTTATTAAACCTACTTGAACCTACTTTATTAACAATATAACCTATCCAACAGCATATCAAGGACATGTCTAATGGGATTAACGGACGTAACTAACCACGCGAAAAAAACAAAGCGAAACGAAGTTCTTTTCAAATTACTCCAAAAGCTATGTTCCAATGTCGCTAAAAATATTTTCCTAAAGAGATGCTAAATGCATGACATACCGACAAGGAAATTTACAAGTTTCTACCTCTCTTATTTAAGTTTTGAAGTTATTAAAAAATATCTATTGCTCGTTGATATTTACGGAACCCTCCGTAACATGTCCTGATATCAGTAATTTAAAGTTTTTTCATAAATTGGGTTGTAAATTACTTTTTTAATTTTCAAATGCACATTTTTCCTGATTTAGACACGCTAGATAATTAGGAATTCTAGTCTCGCGTTTCTTTTGATCTAATATATACGAAACTGTAATGAAAAGTCAATATTTAAATCAAAATTAAAATGTACAATGTTCAAAGTAGCCGGTAATTTTATCGTAATTTATACGCGTATTTTGCCTGCGTTTTCGGTAAAATCACGTTATTTTGCAACCTAGCCCCTAGTGTGTATCAACTAAAAGTTTTACAAAATGAAAACAAAAATCTGCCCCCATTTTCATGAAATTAAATGAATTTAACATTCAAAATAATAAAAACACATTAAATAAATCATTGAGCACGTTTTTTGTTGTTTTTCCAAATTCATTCCAATCCTAGGTTTTGTATGTTTGTTATGCAAATTTGGCAAGCAGATAGTTATTATGCCGTCGACATACGTTAATCCCACATGGTGGGTTAAAAGGAGGACAGAGTTTATATGATTAAACATCAACCACTGGACGGATTTTGCTGAAATTTGCCAAGCAGATAGATACGATTAGTTAAGACGTTAGTTAAGATCGAAATTCATCGCCCATGAGCACCCAAAAAAAAATTAGCTTTAAGCAGGTATAGTATTGTGGGAATGTGGTGGCAAGCCCCAAAGGGAGATCTCCGACCGAGCGAGGTGCTATGCTCGGTCAGGCCGAAGCCCACTTGTATGAATTTCAGATGTCGTTTATATATATATAGTGCCGATCATAGAAAACTTCGATAGCGCGATTCAGGATTGTGGCGCTAATTGGTCCGCCACATCACTCCCCCCCGAAGATTTGAGGTCGAATCTTGAGTCGTCTTGCTTGAGTCGCACCAGTGCCAGAGAGTCCCCAGTGAGTCGGAACTGTGCTGCTTGCTGCACGGGCTCCAGTGAGTCGGGGTGCTGCCGTGCGGGCCGATGCTAAGTGCTGACCAGGAGAGATGTGTTCTGCTTGCTGACCGGTCGTTGTAGTGAGAGTGCCCGATGAAGCCGATGAGGGTTCGACCAGGCCGCGGTGCGTTGAGGCTGGTGGTCGAGGTACCCGATGAGGCTGAAGCTGGCTGGCGTGGTGCGGAGGGGTGGGGAATGATGATGATGATGTCCAGAAGGAGGCGTGTTCTGTCGAGGGTCACCAATGTGGGAATGTGGTGGCAAGCCCCAAAGGGAGATCTCCGACCGAGCGAGGTGCTATGCTCGGTCAGGCCGAAGCCCACTTATATGAATTTCAGATGTCGTATATATAGTGCCGATCATAGAAAACTTCGATAGCGCGATTCAGGATTGTGGCGCTAATTGGTCCGCCACAGTATAATGGTATGGACTTACTCTATACTAGCTTTTGCACGCGACTTCGTTCGCCTGAATGACTTTCGTGTGTGGTTATCGCAGTTGGATTAAAAGTAATAATTACTATGTCCTTCCTTGAGCTTAAAGCTTACTATATATAGTCTATACAAAATTTCGTCAAGATCATTTAGTATGTGGCGCCACTACTTGTACCATGCGCCACGAAAACGCTTCCGCTTGTGCGCCTTCGACCGCGCCTCGAAACCGGCCAGCGTGTGACGTAGGCGCCGCCGCTGTCCGATCATCCGATGCCTACGAGCCCCGCCCCACTCACTCGATTATACATCTTGCGAGACGATCGCGCGCACACCTTGTTTTTTCTCGCTAAATGTTTTCTAATTTGATTGTACTTACTAAGTTCGCATTAAATCTTTCTTTCATTCATAATATCATCATTCATTCTGAGTTCATCCTTCATTTAATCTCCATCATAAAAAACCTAGTGAGGACTTATGTGTAAGTAGTTGGGGTTAGGTATCAACCTTACCTCAGCCGAGGCCCAAGAGTAGTTTAGCAGTGAAAGCGTGGATAACGTTTATCATACCTAATTGTTGCGCATTTATTTTTAAATGTTGATATATCTTAAGGTGTTTTTTAAAATCAAGTGATTTCAAGAACAATTACCTACTTAATAACTATTCAATACTTGTGATTAATAACATATTAATTTGGCAAAGCATTAATATCATGTTGATAAAACTCCTTTACAAATAATGCATTAATTTCCATCAAAATTGATTATCATATTTTTATGAGTTATGTTATAGTGACTTAATATAAAAAAAAAAGACATTATACTATGGACTTCGGTGGAACTTTTTTATTTTAAAGAGAAACAATTCAATAATGCACGATTTTAGCGTCACTTAAAAATAAAATAAAAAATTCTGCTCGCCCGCTCGCTACAATATAAAGAGCATTTTGTACGCGAGCATTAAGCGAGTTATTAAGTGTTGACATTATTCTCTTAATAACAGTTAATAATCAGAAAAATGTTACGGCGCGTTACACAGAGGGGTCTACAATCTTCAAAAGTTACGTTACGTAATACTTGAACGCTCCCATTTAGTGACGTCAGATGTGCTTGTTTGTGCGTCTTATATCGATAAAATTAAATTCAATTGGTGCTTGTGCATATCGATAAAATAAATTTTTATTACAATTTTTTTTATAACAAAAAAGTAGGTAGGTACCAAGTAAGTAAGTACACAAGTAATGTGTACTTAATTTAAGTAAGTAGGCAGAGGTACGTCGCGTTAACGGAGTTATAGGCCAGCAGTCATTTAGAATATCACACTTTTTCTGCGATTTTATTCGTATATAAATTATAGAACTACATACATGTTGCCATATTAATGCTGATAATTCTTCCTCAAATAATGACCAATAAAATCCGGTACCCCGTACCCTGATAAATACAAAATACAGATCAGTCGGGCAAACATTGTAATTCGTCTCGTCCTTGTGAGATTTCTATTACAAATATTATAATCCTTGTCGTGATTAAATACGTGCGTAGAATAATAAGTCTCAGTACAGTCGAAGAAAGATTTTTCCAAAGGTCATCGCAAATCGGAATGTATCGCGTATAGAAAATATAAGATGTTGTACTCGTTTGAAATGTAAAATAAGTTTAAGGATAAAATTGATCGCATTATTATTAAGTTTCAACATTACTTAAGAGTAAAATATTTACAATTTTCGAGTATAAATGCTTTGAATATTTTCTGTAAAGGTGTAGTGTAGCAGAACCAAAGTTTTTTTTTTATATTTATATATGGCATCGGCTTATAACCATTTGCCAGTGTCAAGTTAAAAAGGCGGGAAATAGAACTTTCGTTTCAATTTTCAACACCGTATTCCAAGTCGTCAATTTTTCTCTAAAATTTTTTTTTGAGGTTTTATATATTTTAATTTTTTTCCATATTCAATGTTTTTGCAAAACCTACACATTATTAAAAAAAATCAATTACTTTTTTATAGTTTTATTTAAATAAATTCTTATTTTAAGTTGTAAGTATTTAAAATTACAATCTGAATAAATAAAAACACAATCTGATTATATCGAAATTATAATATAATTATATATTTTTTTCACTTTTAGAAATATTTTATATTAATTCTTAAATTCCTTCAATATTCAGTTTTATAGTCACTATTTTATTTGGAACAAGGTACACACTGGTATCTATTAAAAATATTTATTTAATCTGCGTAGCTGATAGCATAATAAAATCTAACAAAGTGCGTAAAAACAATCAATTATGTACTCAGTTATTATTATTATACCCATTTGAAAGCTTAAAAATCAACATTATTAGAAATAAGTTACTGGAAATAAGTACTAGCTTACTGTTTTTTAAGAATCGTGATCTTGAAAAACATAAAATCGTCAAGTCTTTGTTCGCTAAGGTGAGATCTTGTTAGATACTAAATGTTCCAGTATTAAAGAAATATAAAAAAGTCGAATAGCATGTGATCGTTTCAAAGCTTTTTTTAAATATCTGTACCACCGTTTTCGTAAAGTGCCATTTCTAATTGAAACTAACGTAGGCAAATTAGTACAGTTTAGTAAAACGTAGGAAACTGAAAATCCTTTAAATTGAGATTCGGTGAGTCAAACAAATCATTTGAAGTCCCATATGTATGGTCGAAATTGGAGCACTTTTGAGTTATCAAAAGTAAAAACCCCACCTGTTTGGTTTATAATAAAACGCCCAAATGGTGCTTTTAATTCCCTCGTTAATTAACAGAAGTACAATTAAACCTAAGCACAATTTAAACTCGATAACTGTTTTAAGATCTTTAGTTTAACATTTTACTTACAAATTAACAGTAACATCTTACTCGTCATTGCACTTTAGTTTCCACGACCATAGGATGAAAACTACATAACTAAAATAATTAACACTGGCTTACACAAACCATTAGTGCTATTTTTGACACCTACATCTTATCTCTATTATATCTAAAAAATAATTACTTCTACGCATAAACAGGAGCGTTGATTTGCATTTGGTTTTTCTCCTGACCGGTTAGGTTAACCTAACTAACGAGTTTAATCGAATTAATTTTATTTATAAAAAAAGTGTTTTATTATTACTAGAGGTTTTTGTTATTCATTCGGAAAAACTCTCTCTAACTATAATCGACTCTAAAACTACTTCCCAAATTTTTTTAAGGATTTATTCAGATATTATAGAGATAAGATTCAGGTTTTAGAAATTACGTATATATTATTTAGAAGATAATTAAATGTCGTTAAACCACTACATTTTTTGTCATATTTATTTTACATTCTACGTTTGTTGAAACTTAAAAGTGCAATAGTATGTTTCGTAAGTTTTTAAATTTAGATAAATATTAAAAAATACAGGTTTAATTAGGTTTAGGTTTGCTTATTGTACTTCTTACTACTTGAGTAGCTGAAACCATATTCAGTGTTTTTATAAAGTAGGTCACCTACCACTACTGAAAAACTATAAAATGGCGAATATATTAGAAACAGTCCAATATCGGCCATACATAATATTATAGCAGATCTTCATCCCTCACTCCATTCCACGGATTGTCTACGTTTAACGGATTGACTACGTTTTACCAAATAACCTGTATGACATGGAAAAATGTGTCAATAATTTCAGCATTACAACAAATAATGTCGATTTATTCAAATATTGTAAGTCTTGAGTACCTAATTATATTTAAAATATTTTATTTTTCATAATAGTAACTAAGATTCGAAAAATTGGAAAAATTTTATTTAACGCCGGGAAATCCGGATTTTTCGAATTTTACGAATTTCGAAGTATCTGGATTTCAACGCTGGATTGCAAACTGGCCTAACATATGGCCAGTGGTACAGATGGCCGCTAGGGTCGAAAGGTTCTTGAGTGGAGACCACGAACTGGACGTCGAAGCGTAGTTCGGCCTACCACCAGTTGGACAGACGACCTGAGAAAAGTCGCTAGGAGTCGGTGTTACAGGCCGCGAGCACCTGGAAATCTATGGGAGTCGGGATAGGCCTATGTCCTGCAGCGGAAGTCACCAGGCTGAAACGACGTCTATTGTGTACGCTGTACAGTCAAGTTTGTAAATTGACTTCTAAACATCCTATGTACTGCGTACATTCGAGCTCAACAATAACCACTATTGCGTTCTGAAATTCAATAATCGATTACAATTTTCATTTTAAAGTTAGTGTTGTACGCGTGTATAGAATTTTCCACTCTTTGGTATGGTTTAATATAAATGAAAATAATACCTCCATTACCTCCATCGATAGCGCCCATATATTTTTATTTTGTTTGCAACAGTAACCAATACAAATAAAATTGAATTATCCATACAATATTCTCATTGTTACAAGTTTTATTGTAGTTCGAACGCGTTTAAATTTTCCACGTTTTTATAAGTGTTTGGTAAAACGTAGAAATTGTGTAATTTGTATGATTTAAAATGTATACTGTTTTTATGTTAGTTGTAGAATGTAGATTGTAGGCGTTTCATAAGCACAACGAAATCACACTTTTTAAAACATCACGTAGAACCGCCACGATACATTGACCGATAACATCGGAATTTTTATTTCATTTCAATTAAAATTCCACACAATTTCTATTACAAAATACCAAAGTATTGCCTATTAATATTTTCTTAGTTAGTGTCTGTTGTGGATAACGAACGTTAAAAGTAGCATTTCCATCTGAACTCTGAATAGGGTTATACTATAGTTGACTACATGTAAAATATTTAGTTTATTTTATAGATTCAGAAATATTGAGGTATTTACTTCATAATTAATGTAAAAAATATTAAAATTTTATGTGTAGTTTTGTAATGAGATACATCGAAAATTTACAAAAAGTTTAAATTTTATTGTAATACATATAATAAAAAAATCTGCATTAAGTATATTAAAAGGAAAAAAAAATAAGTATGAACTTATAACGTCAAATTCCGGAGAAATTGACAATTATGTTCCTGCGTCGCTGTTACCTTTGAAAATATTGATTTTTAAAAATATACTGTTTCTTGTATTTACTTTAGTTTACTATTCATTTATGCAATAAAACATTAGTCTTTTATTTTTATAGAAATATGTAATTTAAAATAGGCTTATATAAATTACATATTTAAAAAAAAAATTACACTTTAATAACTAAATAACTGCCATTCTTTACATGTTTTTTTCTTTGGTTACAGATAAATAACACGAGATGGACCGCCCAAGATCAGAATTTCACCCGCACCGGGTCGCCGGGTTCGCCCATCACAGAAAAAGCTACTGTATCGTCGCCATATTCCTTATAGGTAAGTTAATTACTATACCTACTCTGTTCATCAAAAATCTAAACATAAATAAAAATACAATAGAGCCATTAATGTTACCATTAAAAATGTCACTTCTATACCCGTGCAGTGAAGAAAAACAATGACACAATAATTTCGTCGAATTTCATCTTTTTGCTTACGTTATAAATGAAACAGGATATATAATAATAATTAAAATTAAACGCTTAGTAAAAATGACAATAGGTGGTATATAATAGGTCTTTACCTATGAAATTGCCGTTCTGCAGTACTGGCCATTTCAAATCAAAATAATTTTTGTTTGGCTAAGAATTCTAATTTCAAATTAATTTTATTTTAAAAACATGGAATTCTTTTTCCAAAAGTAGTCATTCGTTTATTGATTAGTATTACATTTTCATCGCATTTCAATCTTTTTCGTCATCATGGATACGTTAAAAATCCGAGTAATTATGGAATATAGTACCGTCGTGGTAGCAACGCGGCACAAGCGGCACGAAACATCAACGTTTACGGAGCTAACACTACAAACCAACGCACCACCTGTTATTGGTTTGCTCGCTTCCGTTCTGGAAATTTCGACCTGAAAAATGCACCTCGGGGTCGTCCGAAGACTTTAATCGACAATGACGAATTAAAGGCGATTGTGGAAGCTGATGATACACAATCTACGGCTGAATTAGCGGCAGCTTTCGACGTTAGCGTCAAAACAATATTGGTCCATTTGCGTCAAATTGGCAAGGTAAAAAAGCTTGACAAATGGGTGCCCCACGAACTCAATGATCGCCAGTGCGAAGTACGCGTATATCATTATGATTGCATGGGTGGTTACTTCAATTAATACAAATAAAAAATACATGAAAATAATTCGTTTAAATTTTTTCATACAAAACGGCAATTTCATAGGTAAAGACCTAAAATAATAAAAAATACCCTAAAAATACTTGTTCGAAGGAAAAGATAGTTATTATAATGAATATCACTTTATCGATATCTGTGGCGTGACTTGAACATCCCTATTACTTAAAACTTTAAAATTTAATAATGCAGTTGCAGTTACAAATAAAATTGCTGTGCATTATATTAGATACCATTTACTAATATTAAAAAGGGAGAAGATTTGTATTTTTACATTTTTGTATATTTATATCTTTGTATCTTTGTAAATATACAGTTACAATTTACACCTGTTCCTAGTTATAGCTTATTCGGAAGTTTTGTCGCTGATTACTGTGTATCGAGCGACAGGGATAAAGCATGCAAATAAGCTATATCTGACGCTTATCAGTAGATTTTGAAACATGCCATTAATATTGCAGTGAATTATAACTGTATATTAAAACTCAGTTATTTAGTTAAGGTTACGAAGTAACAATTTAGTAATCTGTATCTAGTAAAGGCACAGTAAATAAATATATTTATTGACTGTGGTAAAGGAATTATGCCGATGTCCGGTGCCTATAGCAATTTAATATCAAATTGACTACTTCGCGAAATCCTACTACTATTATAAATGCGAAAGTTTGTGAGAATTGATGGTTGTTAGTTACTCTTTTACGCAAAAACTACTGAACGGATTTTGGTGATATTTGGTTTGGTAGTAGTTTAAGCTCTGGAATAACACAGAGGCTACTTTTTATCCCGAAAAAGTAGTGTTCCCGTGGTATACTATATTTACGCGGGCGGAGCCGCGGGCAAAAGCTAGTACCTAATAATCCTCAAAACTGATGTTGGTTAGATTTTAATGAGATTTTGGGGGACCATCAGGTGATCGGTCTGCTCATTTATCTCTATGTTTTCAGCGCTACCCATCGGACAGTGCCAGCTGAACAAGATGTATACGGACGTGTCGGACATCATGATGCTGGTAGACGAGACAAGGCTGTTCAACTTGCTGCAGGTGTAAGTATTGCAGCGGTATTTATATTGTCAAAGTAAACAGGAAACTATTCTGAGTTGAATTTGTCGGTAGCTATTAGGTCGGCTATTCATTAGCGGTTCGATCCTTTACACTTGGCACACCCAATTCACAAAACGACTAACTCGCGTTGTGTCTAAATCTAGTGACTCTCTCACTCACTATATGTCATTTTTTGGGATTCGGAAATACTGCGCCAGTTTAGTTTATCTAGAGTTTATGTAAAATGTTCAGTAACGGCATCATTGATGTTATTATGGTGATAATACACACATAGCTTACATGTTAATGAAATACAAGTTTCCGGTAGCGCGTAATCAAAATTTAAATCTTATTTATATCTTAAAAGATAAGATCAGTCTTATACGTATAATGTTTCGTAGTCTTAAGGTTAGATGTGTGTAATTTATATACATTTGTGATCAAAAATTCAAAGTAATCGCTAGTGTTATGTAAATAGTAAATATTGACTCTGATTATTTGTAATATTGACTCTGACTTGATTTATTGAAATTAAAATTTAATTGACATAAATAACTTAATACAGGTTTGTTCTTGTGTCTTTCATTATTTAACTTTTATGAATTTTAAATAAGTGAAGATTTGTACAGTTATACAATACTAAGTAGGTGTTGCTTCTAAATAAGTTTCAACACGCTGTGAATTTACTCGTAAGTTGAACTTCAGCAGTCAGTAAAAAAGAAGTGCATTGTGTTAGTTTGTTGTGATAATATAAAAAAAAAAATAATGTAATAGTGCCCATAGCTAACGTATCTAGATGGGATCCTTTCTTTTGGCTATGTATTAGTTGACCTATCTATAGAACTGATTTATCTATTTCCAGCGGCGAATACAACACAACCCTCTCCGTCATAGCCAACATCCAACACCCGGACATAGTACAATACGTGCCTCCCGTATTGGTTATAGCCGGCACTGACAACCCCAACACCAGCGCAGTGATAGCTCACGACATCTGCGCGTATGGCAAGAGCCCGGGACACTCGGAGGTCACCTTCAACGTTACGCCCAGCGGTATAGTCAAGTGAGTATCAGATGTGGCTATAGTAGTTGCTAGTAGTGGTTATAGTCGGCAACTTAGCACTGATAATTCCAACACCAGCACGCTGATAGCTCACGAGATCTGCGCGTACGAGAAGAGCCTAGGACACTCAGAGGTCGCCTTCAACGACATTCCCAGCAGGATAGTCAAGGGAGTACCACGTTTGTTTGTAGTCAAACATAATAGTCAGTGCTAGTACCGGTTATAGTCAGTGCTAGTGTTTGATTACATGGATAAAGAATTATGCAATTGTAATTTGGAAACATGTCAGAGCTTGTATTTTATTTTCATTAAGATTTTAATTCAGCCTATAATGACAATCTTTAGTCGCCATGACATTCTGCAAGTTTTTCTAATAAAAAATACACAATAGGTATCATATTTAATGAAAATAGCAAAGATTTCAGAACTACAGATATGATATATGACGTACATTTGACAGAACAAATCTTTATACAAGAAAAAGTTACGCCATCTTGATTTCACCATACCTCACATGTCAAAATGGCCCCAAACAACCCCAAATGTGGGGACAGTTTTTGGATCGACATGCCTCGCCTATAATTTAAACGTTATTTCAAAATAGTTTTATTTTTTATTTTAGCAATATATTCAATGACCCAAAAAATCACTTAATGAATGAACTTAATTTAGCTAACGTCAATCTTCTCTCTCCCTCAGCCTCGACTCGGTATTCATGCGAGTAACAGTGATGCACTCTCACGCGATCTACATGATATCCGTCATCATGGGATGGATCTACTTCGTGGCGTGGTCCGTGTCGTTCTACCCGCAGATATACATTAACTTCAGGAGAAAAAGTGTTGTCGGACTCAACTTTGACTTCCTAGCACTGAATATTATGGGCTTCACCATGTATTCTCTGTTCAACTGTGGGCTATACTTCTCCAAGGCCATTCAGGTACTATTTTTTCTATAATTTTTAACGATTATCTGATATTACACAACACTAGCGTAATATTTATCAACATCGGTAGGTATTTATTAGATTGGTAAATAACCAAATTAAAAGTATCGATAGCCTATCTAGTCATATGAAAACATCGCCATATTGTGGAAAATTTACGAACTATATTGAAACTAGCTCTCCCGACACACGTTGTCCTGTCTCAACTATGAACTGGATTAAATAAATAATTACACCAAAATCTACAATTCTACAGCATACAGCAAAGTTCAGCTGTTTTCCGCATTAATTCGACTGTCTGCCATGAGATGGCGCTAGCGGTCAGGATCGAGTTGCTAGATCTATGCAATAAACACAATGACAGAAAATGAACTCCAACAACACAAACATATTACATTAATGTAAAATATATCCTTGGTTTGGTGGCCTCTCTGGTACCTTTGTAATAGTATACGACGTCAATATTGTCAAATTTTTCTTCGAGATTCAACCTATCCCATCCCAGCTTTTCCTAGTGTTGCTGCAATAAAAAATGAAGCGCCCCCCGTGCAGGCTTTTTATTTTCTTGGTCAGGCTTTACTACCTACTATTATTTACATTACGGTAGCAATACGACCTCTATGGCTCAGTGGTCAGAAACTCAGAACCCGCGACGGTCGACCCGAGGGTCGCGGGTTCGGATCCCGCCCAAGGAACAAAAAAAAATCTGTGTTCCTGGGTCCTAGATGTGTAATAATAAATACTCCCCACACCGATTTCGGTGACGGTGGCCGGTTTCATTGAAACCAGGCCAGTTACGCAGAAGTAGTTTTATAGTGCCCAAGTGTGTGCGCAGTGCACAAGAGCACTCTCTCTTCCTTTAAACTTTTTTTATAACCCAGTGGGACGGATAACCTATACGACTGCTCTCGCCATCAGGCGCAGGTCCGACTTTTTACATGCCCATCCGACGCATGGATCATCTTTCTTGTCAGACAATCAGGTGATCAGCCTGCATTGTCCTAATCAAACATGGAAACAACATTTTTTGTTGTTCCAATAACCTCCGACGAACCAACGACCTCCGAGTAGAGAACCAAGCTCGTAACCAGTAGACAACGGAGGCTGTTATTATGTGGAGTAGGCATGGATGTGTATTAAATATGTGTATAATATAATAAACAAACCTAAATATATGTATAGTATAAAAGTATCAAATATACTTCTGGTTATCTGGTTGGTACCTATAACACAAGTACTTTGGATACTTAGCGCTGGGCCAGATTGACGTGGTGTGAAGTGTCCATAGATATTATTATAATTATTTGCTGGTCTTGAAAGTCAAAAATTAAAATTAAGATCTTTCCTCTCGCTTTCTTGCAATTTGTGGGAGTGATTTAGTGAAATAGGACTGAAGTATGTAACAGAAAGTCGCGGAAGCGCGCGCTATTTGATTCGGTGAACAAGCGCACGGTGGTAGAGTTGGCCGTCGGATTCGAATAAAATATTTCAGTATTTCGCTTTTTTAAATTTTGAGGCTGATTTCTGTCACTGCTTAAAGAAAAAGATTTCATTTTTTTATCACATTAGAAACTAAGTATTGGCTGTGTTCGGCGGATAAAGCGGTCGGGTGCGCTCGTAAGCAAAATGGCGATCGCTAAGCGGTAAGCGCTGTCAATACTAAATGCTTTTTTCCTCTAGGACGCTAAGCAAGCGTTAACTGGGAACTTAACCTAACTTAAAAAAAAATATATGATTAAAAAGTATTCAATTCAATTTATATATTTATTACATACAAATATATCTCACTATTTTTTGGGCTGACATTATTGTTAATTTTAATAATACTTTAACTAAATAATTAAATATAAAACAGAACACTATTAACTGATTTCAAAACAAACAAAATAAATAAGCAAAATTGCGGATTGTGTCAGCGCTATTAAAGTCAGTAAGCGTGTCCTGGCCGACAACGTGTCATTTTTTTTAGCGCTAGCAAGCGCTTTTTGCCGCCGAGCACAGCCACTGTGTTTTTACTAAGGTGAGATGTCAAATGTTACCCTTCATATGCGACTACTGTAATGCTCGCTTGTTTTTTATTAAACCAATTTGTACACACAACGTTTCAGGAAGAGTACTTCTGGCGTCACCCGCGCAGCCTGAATCCGGTGCAGCTCAACGACGTGTTCTTCTCCATACACGCCGCCTTCGCCACGCTTATCACTATATTCCAGTGCTTTATTTATGAGGTATCAAGTTGTATCATCATCCTATTCTTATATATAAAAACTAGATGTTGCCCGCGACTTCGTGCGCGCAAAAAGAAATCTCGCGTAAACCGTACAATTTGCCGCGATAAAAAGGTGCCTATATCCTTTCCCGTGGACTACTCTATATCTGTGCCAAATTTCATCAAAATCGGTTCAGTAGTTTCGAAGGCTATTCAATGCAAACAAGCAAACAAATATTTTCTATTTATGATATTATTATATATGGATTGGTCCTTTGGTTTCACAGCATGGCTATCTAACGTTGTATTCTACTAATTAACATTACTCGTTTTCAGCGCGAGAACCAGCGTGTCTCAACCGTGGGTCGCGCGCTACTGACCGGGTTCTGCCTGGTGGTGATAGTGACCGCGAGCTTAGCGGGCGCGGCGCGCGTCGCCTGGCTCGACTTCCTCTACTACTGCAGCTACATCAAACTGTGCATCACGCTCATCAAGTACCTGCCGCAGGTGAGTAGAGCCAGCGCTTGTCAACCGCTGGTCGGCGAGAGATAATGCTCGTTATCTGTGTCACCGTGGTATTTCGCCCGCTAGGGCCGGGACTATATTATCTGGAATCCGTAAGGCAGAATTAAAAATGTAAAACAGAACTCAACGATAGTACAAGAGATCTGAAAATCGAACACACAAGTGTCGAGTCAAATGTCGAGTCAAATGTCAATGTCAAATCTTCCAACTCGGCACTCAAGTGTTCGATTTTTAACTATATTGTATTGGTCCAGAGTTCTATTTTCAATACTCCGAATTTTCCCCGGCTTTCCGAATTCCTGACAATATAGTCCCGGCCTGAGCTAACTCATTTGGTGCATAACGCTACTCGTAGAAACTACACTGAAAGTGGTAAAAAATATTGTTAAATGTAAACCTCAAAAAAGTTACATTGTAAATGGGCCTATAATACAATATACGTTTTCAGGCCTACATGAACTACAAACGCAAATCGACAATCGGTTGGAGCATTGGCAACATATTCCTGGACTTCGTAGGCGGGACCCTGTCTGTACTCCAGATGTTACTCAACGCGTACAACTACAACGACTGGGTGTCACTGCAGGGCGACCTGACCAAGGTCGGCCTGGGTCTTTTCAGTCTGATATTCGACATATTCTTCATGTTACAGCACTATGTGTTCTACAGGTATGTGGACGGATATAGTATGTTTCGTAAGCGGTTAGGCCGTAAACGTGGCTAAAATCGAAAATGTATGGTTGTTTCTTTTTTAAGTTTTAGAACTGGGCTATAATTTCTGTTTATAAAGATTTGGCAATAAGTAAATAATGTTCCGCAACTAAAACTACTATTGTATATATTCTATCATAATATTTTAAAAATCAAATAAATCTTATGTGGGACAAACCAAGAACGAACCATAAAAATAATTAAAGAATAATGACGAAGTCCGCTGCTATTGGACATTAAAAAAAAATAGCCGAATACATAGTGTTTGTTTTTTTTTTCGAATATGTTAGCCACTTTTACTATACGCCCGTTTACTATAATTTGCGCCTACGCCCGAAATTAATAATCAATCTAAATCTAATTTTAGCTATCTATAGATATATAGACAGATCAAGATTTCAATACATTTCAACGATCCTAGGATTAACATTTGTTAAAATCTAAGATTGAAATCAATCTAAGATTTTAGATACGTTATTAATTTCGGGCGTTAGCCGATTAAATAATAAAGGGGAAATGTTTCCATTGACAAAGGAAACATTTTCCATGAATTGTGATTGTTTTCGCTTATTTTCTTTGCTATTTTGTTGTGTAAATAGTAAACTACATTTCTTTTGTTTTAAGTATATAGTTTACTATTTTTGTGGCCCGGTTTTGGCTTTCTATCATTGCTCATTGCCATAGACTTCTTTAATACACAACTATTTGAGCAACTGCCAACAGTAAATTATTATAATAAAAAAGTAAAATAGTAAAAAAAAATCTAAAATTCAGAGGAAACTGAAAACTTTTATAGTTTTTACTTATTTTTTAGTTTTTGACTTTCGCCAGTTATCCTCAAAGTAGTAAAGTAGCGTTAGTTTTCTCTATTTATTTAATATTTTACAGTTTTTATCTTTCATTGCAGAGCACGTGAAATTAACATACTGCCTCGTATCTGTGTAAATTTAAGATTAGGTGTTTCGTTTTGGAAAATTAATCTTAACAATAAAAAAAGTGCTATTACATACTTGAATACTAAAAACACAAAAAGACAAAAAGTTAAAATTTAAGCGTCTTTTATTAACTAGTGTACTTAAAGCAGTCTTAAGTGTATTGGAAGTCATGGTTTGATCTAGTTAGTATTAACATAGTATAAGAGCTTTTCTAACATTATCATAAACTATTTAACGTCATGTTGTAATGACGTCACGACGTCTCGTGTCTCACAGTCATCAAACACGGAATACTCAATGTCAGCAATTGAATAAAATTCCAAAGTCGGTATAAAGCCAAATGATATTATTAGAGAAGACATAAACATTTTTTGAAGACTAGGTAAGAAAATTCACAAGCAAAAGAAGAGGAAGTAAGTTCACCTTTCATTACTACGAAAAGAGAAAAGAAAGATGCTTGAATTATCGTAGTTGATCACAAAAGTAATCGTTAGAAATCACAGACGCTTTTATGGACGTTAGCATACGCTTCGCTTGCGGGACGCACCGTGCACGCAATGCACCCAACGTTCGTTCGTACGGGATCAAAAATGGCGCTGACGCTTTAGATGTTTTATTTCTAATTTTTAAGGCGTTTGGCTAAGAAATTTTTATGGATGTTTTCAGAAGAGACAAGAAATATATAATAGTTGACACTAGCGATGAGGGCTCGGATAATGTGGCGAGCGGTGTTGGGAGCGAGTATAGTTTAGTGCGCAGGTGGTATGTATAAACTAGTGTAAATAGAAATGGTGAAGTTAAACTAACATAAGTATATCGGCAACTTACTAACACATGTATATTTCCCTGGTCCTAGGTTTTGTATTTTTTATTTTTAGGCACGCGGACGAAAAGATGTACGATTTGGAGGCAAAGGCGTGATCCACACTACAAATGGATTATTTTTAACAGCTAGATAATTTTCATTTTGAATTTATTTATTTTTTTAACTTTTCTACTGACTTTTGAGCTTTCGACTCTCAGATTGTCTTCAAATTGTCTCAAATACGAATGGTATTTTTCACACTAGCGCGCCATCTTGGTGGATAAGTTTTTTTAGATTAAGTTATAAAAATACACACGACGATGATAATAATAAAAGTGCCTTAACGTAACCTAAATTTGCTCTAAATTTCACTTTTAATATAAGAAATTGTTCTTAATCATTTGCTAGAAATATATTTATATGTAATCCTACTGTACGTTAACTCGTTGTAAATTTATTCTCAGTGTGATTCTGAGCTCAAAACATATTATCATGACAGGGTACTAAAGATTACTCTTCAAATACCACGTTTTATGAGTATTTTGAAATTATAAAATTTAACCTAAAATTATAAAGTCCTAGATCTTGTCATGTTTAGCTGAAGAATGTTTTATACAAATCTGACGAACTTATTAAATAATTTAAACAATAAAGAAACAGTAACAATATAAAAATATTTGTTATTGTCGTAGGCTGTAGTTTGAAATTAATTTTAAGATTAACTATTTTGTTTCACATCTTCACATTTGAAACTACTACTCAGTACTCTTGAATACAGTATATTTTAAAATATTTTTGAAATATTATAATTGTTAATACTTATTAAATGACTTTGCAATTCACAGAATAAATAATAATTATTAGAACAGCATTATTTTACATGTTATAATATGAAAATAAAATGTACGTAATAAAATGAAAATGTTTTTAAAACAATTGCAAATTCTATTTTAGTTTAATGTTCTGTAACGAGTGTAATATGTTACAAAGTCAAATGATTGTTTATTATCCTTGTTGTGTCTTTATTGTGACGAAGTCATGTCGATCTGTGATGAACGACACATTTTATATTAAAATGTGCGTTATTAATCATTGCATTTTTGATTTTTCTCCTCGATTTTTTCTATTCCAGTCCGAATTTCCACCTGCGAGGACAATTTAGTATTATTTGATAAATATAATTGTATGTTAGTGTTTACTGGTTTTATAATAAACTGATCTTGGTTTTGCTGTGTTTCATTTTATATTTTTAAGAAAAATAATTATTACAACCATACAGCTATGCATACTAGAAAATTTTTGCATTTACCGCGATAATGTTTAAATAATAACTCTTCAACAAGTAATAAACATTCCAAATCTACCTTGTCAATTTGATGTAGGATAGAAAGTTACAGAAATTATTTTGTACACTTTTCGAACATACTGTATATACTGTTTTAGCAACAACATTAATTGCTATTCGCTATGCTATAAATAGTTGCCATTAACTGTAAATAACATGTGAGACAAATAACACATTTTAATAAATGAAAACCAAAACGTCTCTCACAAATGTTTATTGAGCGGAACACAATTCCACAATATAGTTTTATAACAATGATTTCACTTATTACAAACATCGTTAATAATTTATAGGCCGAAAATTATAGCTATCAAACAAATTACAAAAGCGAAAACGCGGGAAAAACAGTACACAGTAATATAGAATATCGTCTAGCCAAATCGCTACCGATTTGACTAGACGAGCGGGAGTCTGGCGGGGGCGAGTCGGACCCGAACCACACGGTTCGTGTCCCGATGCGTTGCTGGCCAACGGAGCGTACGCACGGTGGTGCGAGCGAGAGGGCACGGTCTCCGGTGCACTCGCTATAACATTATAATAATATTGTTGATAATAATAATAATAATTAGTCATGACCATCGCAGAGCATTGACCAGACGCATTTAACCTAAGGGAAGATATTAAATGCGTTAACATAATATATACAAAGTTTAATATAAAAACCTTAACTAACTAGGTAACTTAATACCTACAAAATGAAGAAACATGTTCAGGTAGGTATGTGTTACATAAAGGATTGAGAGAAAAAATTCAGTTAAGATGGCATATTATAAAGCTATCTTCACAGTTCACACTTACCGGAAGTCGCGCGATTGCCATACATTTAACATTCAGCGCGCGATTGTTAAATGTATGGCAGGCAAGCCGGAGCCGGCGCTGCGTAGTGTGAATGGGATCTTATGTACTAGGCTACTAGGTCTTATATAAAGAGAATTGGAAATAAATCCATATTCCCTACTATTTATTACAATGCCCTATACTCATGTAGGCTACGAGTTATGACAAGCGTGGGTAGGTACTCGTGGATACTCTTTGAACTGAAAATATTGGTTCCAGTTATCTGAATAAGGCACCATCTACTTAGCTACACATATTTATGAACAACAACCACGAATGAAAATGAACATAATTTATATAATATGTATCTTAATAACGTTATACAATTGTCCGAAAATAGTGCAATACACTGCCAGCGCACGAGTTTACGGGATATTATGGAAACAGCTACTACATACAGTGCAGCAGCAGCTGCGATAAAAGAACATTCTACATGACCTACAGAAATCAGCAAACTGATATATACGAAGAGAAATCGGCAGAGTGATAAGAAAAAAAAAAGAATAACTCTTAACAATAAACACAGGAAAGAACAATAAACAGAACCCATCATAATAAGACCGTTTTTAAATAACTCATAAAGGATACTCTATTTTAGTCACATCAAGGGGCAGAGATCTAGGTAGTTATAGCATTAGGGTCAACTCACACCGAATCGAAACAATACGCGATGCGACGCTGCATTTTTTAAGATAGCTATACAAAATTGAACCTAATTTATTACACGAGAAAATACTAGGGGTAGTCGGGACACGACTACATGTAAAATATTTAGTAGGTATTAGCTACTTGATAAACGTTAAAAAATATAAAATTTCATGTATAGGTAAGTTAGTAATAAGATGCATCTAAAAATACAAAAAAATTTTTTGTTTTTGCTAAAATAGTAAACTAAAAACACTCATTAGAGTAAGTATGAACATAAACGCACAGATTTCGGAGGTAGCAAATAACTAAGGAACTGTTCTTGCGGCCCTATATTTTATACTTTTACCTAGGCGTGACGTCAAAATTAATGCGACTTTTGTATGGAGCGTTTTCACGAGACTTACTCGTAAACTTACTGTAAACAAATCGCTTTACGTTTGAAAATATTGATTTTTTATATTATAGATAAATACTGTTTCATCTAAAAACTTACTCATTAAAAAAAAGAGTACTATTAATTTATACAAAAACAGTCGTCTAGATTCTAGCATATTCCTTGTTAAGCATTTAATATCTTATTTACCTAATACAGCACCTACCTACCTGATTATAGTCTTCAGATTCTTCAGCTAACGCTTACGTTTACTACGTATATAGTCTTTTCTTCTCTCATTGCATTTTCTTTTCTAGGCACTCCAGATACAACTCGATCCCTGGTACATCTCACAGTTCTGAAGTTAGCGAGGATGAAGACCATACTATTTATGAGCCTGATCCTATAAGTCCAGAAACTCCATACCAAGGAGCGCCAAGCTAAAAACATATGTGTATATATAAAAAGAACATGTCAAGCGAAACTTATGAACACTTAGATGACGCTAAGAAGGAAGATCTTAATTGTCTCACAGAAAAGACTTAAGAGCGACAAAACAAAGAACACTTTTCATCCTTTCTTGTACCCACTGAAGTTGTAAAGATGAATATAGTGTTATGTAATTATAAAAAAAATAAGTTAAGTTAATAGTTAATTACTTAAAGACAATAATAAAGATAAAAAAACGAACAGTGATTAAAGACTTATATAAATAAGTATAATAACGTATTATAAATAAGTTAGTGCAAGTTTAATAATATGTTAAATATTAAATTTAAACATCATTCATATTTTACCGAAAATTATGCACATTTCTTTAAATATAATATGTACTTACCTATATAAAATTCTCGTGCCGTACTGTCCGGGGACACACTTGATTTTTTTTTGCATACTCGGTAAGTCTGAGAATCGGTCGTAATCTATTTTTTCAAGCCATAAATGTTAAGGGTGACCCACCCTAAATATATTTTTTAATTTTTTCGTCATTTTTTTTTCAATGTTTTTTCGTTTCATATGATGTGGCATTAAAAATACATACAATGACAAAACAACGTTTGCCGGGTCAGCTAGTAGGTAGAGGTATATGTATATTATATGTTTTAAAAACGTAACCAAGGAAGGCAGACTTGCTTATATTTCCTGGCGTATATCGGGTAGGTTGTCGGGTTCGGGTTCGGGTTAAACTTACCTTACTGATAAAAATATTTACACAATGGATAACTTAAACAACGTTGCTGTCTTTGTCTGTTAAGAGGGCGCACAACGCTAGAAGAAATTCTGGTTTCACCCGCGCCCTTCACACCCCCCGCACTCATCAAACACATCGAAAACGTCTCCGCGGGCCGCGTCGCGTCGTCGTGCTTTGTACGAAGTACGAACATAGTTTACGCAAAAAAGTCAGATAAAACTTGACTAAGTGCAAGTCAGATTATGCGTCTGTACTTTTACTGTGAAAAATAAAATTAACACTACAATAAATGAAGATATTATTATACTGATAATTTTATTTTACGAGTAAAAAATTACTAACCTCAAATCATTAATTAAAACAGTACTGTTTGCTTATCTTATTTACTTATAATAAAATTATAGACTTATGACTATATATCTGTCTTATGTTTGTTTGCAATGTACAAGGAAATTACTCGATTTAGATAAAATTTAGGAAGGCAAACGTCAGATGGCGAATATATTTTTGTACAAAAAATAATATAATGGGTAGGCCTATTATTTCCAAGGTTATTAAGCAAATTACGAACTTTTGAAAATCAAAGATTCTCAGATTTAATATATAATTCGGATAATTCTCCGCTTAAATTTTATTTATTTATATTTAGTACAGGTTACAATCATTGCATGATAAGTTTAACTTAAGCTGGCTAATGGCTAAACTAGACAGCAACCCAAAAAAGGATACCTAACTTAATTAGTTTTCGGTTGTTGATACAAATAAAAATAAAGTAATAAAAATATATCTACTTACATTAACAGTAAAAAGGCATATCTTATTGCAACCATCTAGTAAAAAAGAAATGATATAATAAATAAAATAAAATAAACTTTTAATCTAAATCGGTAGACAAGTACCTAGATTTTTTTTTAAATCGGACACGGGAGGTGGTGAATACTTGGCTTTCATTATTTCCGTGATTGTTTTCTTGTACTGAGAAAATTTACAGAAAACGTCTATGTCCGAATTTGAAATTGCTAACTCGTTATAGGTACGACACATTCTAACCAGTTGATTGTAATAGGACGTATTGTTTTTGAATACACGAATATAAAACATTTTCGGATTACGCGTTCTGTACAAAGTGTTCGTTGATACTTGAGATAGAAGATTTGGAACATCAATAGAGGAGTGCAAAACTTTATGCAGCCCTGTGGAAAACTCCTATATAAAATGTTAAGTTCCATTAGGGATCCTGATATAACTATCTGGATCGAAAAATGCCCAGATAAAACCAGATAAAAATTGTCATAATTTCTATAAAGTATTTGGAATCCCTGTTTCAAACACACAATAGTTTACAATAACTTCGCATCAATTCCCATCAATCATCGTTTTTTATCTGGATCTTTCAGCAGGGAGGTAAAGCAGATCGTATCTCAATACCTAATATATATACCCAATCAATACCTAATGATACCACACTTAATTTAGACAGTTGGGTGGCGCAATCCTTTACCGTACGACCGAGATTACATTTTCGTGTGAGTTATCGCAAACACAGTTTTTGAACCATCATCACAGATCAGTCTATAAAAATAGGAAGAGAATGTGATATATATTAAATCTTCTGCCTATAATAACTTTATCAATCATTGAAGTTATCACTTAGAGTTACATTACGTATTATTTCATATATTTCATATTCAACTAATCATTTAAATTTGATAACATGAGATCTTTTAGGTTATTAAAAAAATAGTAAACAAAATAATATGGCAACATAAAAAGAGTTTGCAAAAAAAGCGTGGAATTAAATTATTAACAACGAGAGACTTTAAATTACTTCTCTTTCGATTATTCAACTCAATTCTAGAGTAATATAACTTTTTTTAAATCAAAATTATGTCTGCTTCTATTACGTCGTAGGCGTGATGATATGATGAGGCGTGGAAGTTAGATTTGACACCACACAAGTTTCACCCTGCGGCATGAGGCTGAAACTTGTGTGGTGTCAAATCTAACTTGTTTGTTCTGCTCGGGATCACATACAGCTAACAATTCATCCTGTCCAGAGCATGCTGGGCAAAAGGAAATCAAACTTGTCATGTCGCAGGAGAGCATCTCATACATGGAAGCTTCGGCTCGATTTCCCTATGTGAGACGCTCTTTTGCAGACTCGGCCAAGACATCTCTCTCAGCAATTGCCACTTTGAACACTAGATCACAAACGAAATTCCCTGTCACAACATCGTATCGAAAAACCGCGTATACTCCCCGCCGTCCTACTACCCCTGTGACCCCTGGCTATGATCACCAGGAACACAGGAACATCATTGAGGAACCCACCTCTCAATTGCCGAATGGGAGTGGATTCTTCCAGAGTACATATATCTCCCCCAACGACAACTTTATTGACTCCCTCATCAACACCCTCATCCAATTAGTCTCTCGGTTTAGTGACTCCGGGTTACCGAACAAAACTCGTGCTAACCTGACTCAGCTGCTTAATACTGTACTCAACAATGGATCAGTTCTCAATGATCCAGTGGAACTGTCGTAGCATAAGAAATAAAAAACATTTGCAACATAGTTGTTTTAGGCCATCAATGGCCATCGTTTTAGGACGGCAATACGTCCAGGAGACGTGGTTTTAACCACGTGAGTAGCACTGAAAAAATTGATACGCACTTTTTGTTTCTTTTAAATTTTCACTTTTTTTAACACTGTAACTTTTTTCCTATGATACTGAACAAAAAATTGTAAGAGAACTTTTTTGTAGAGAATTTAATTTCCGATAAGATAATGGCAACGGAAATTAAAAAAAATTTTTTTTTCGATGATTTACATTGAAAATTAAAAAAATAGTTTTTTTTCAATGCATTTTAAATGGGAAAGGGGACCCCCCCATGCGCCAGCTCAATTTTTGAGATATCAAGCTCAAATTTCAGGAGATTTTTTTTTGTCTATCAAAGAAACTTTTTACATGTATTTACTCAAAAAAAATTTTTTTTTTCTGCCACAGTAGTGTATATGTCTGTATATATCCCCAGTCCTAATCCTTCCATCCTTTCCGAACTTTCATCTATCACTTCCTCCATTTCTCTTCCCCGGGTTGTATTGGGTGATTTTAATATTCACCACACATGATGGATGTCCCACTCGTAGGGTCTCACCTTTGCAAAACCCGAGGAGTGTGGTAGATTGTGCTCACCGTCTATTTCTTCTTTGTGTTCATGGTCTGTCCTTTCCAGCTCCTATGGTAGTGATCATTTCCCTATTCATATAACGATAACTTACTCGTCTAGACAGACAATAGCCCCTAATCCACCAAGACAAAAATATAAGATCGAAAAGGCGAATTGGGCCGAATTCGCAATAGCTACAGACTCCGAAGCTCGTCTTGTTTCTGATAATACAAACATAAATGATCCTCACACTCAGTATCAAAATTTAAAGAACATCCTTCTGCAAGCTGCGGATAGGTCGATCCCCCTTAAGAACACAGGAGATCGTAGATTATCCCCTCCTTGGTGGGATGACAAAAGTACTTCAGCCTGTAAGCGTCGTAAGGATGCTGAAAAACTTTACGCAAGGGCCATGACAATGACAAATTTTCTAAATTAAAAAAAAAATTCGGCTGAGGTTTCAAGATTATTTTCGGAAAAAAAGAGAGAAGGATGGCGACAGTTCTGTTTAAGTCTGTCGCCTTCGTCTAAGCCCTCGATCGTTTGGAATAATATTAAAAAATTTCGTGGTTCCTTATCGTCAAGCGATTACCGTCAGTCCAATGATCCTACTGAATGGATTGACGCATTTTCGCGAAAGTTGGCACCTCCGACGGCTCCATCCCTCGACGAATTTTGCGTTGTCATTTCTGTAGGATCTTCTTCAAATTATTTAGACTCCCCATTTTCTCTGGAGGAATTTCGTCTGGTTTTAGGGTCATTAAAGGACACCGCTCCTGGTGCAGATGGAATTCCATACTCCTTCATTGTCAACAGTGGTCCAGACACACAACTCCTATGTCTGAGAGTTTTAAATGACATCTTCCAGTCGGAGGTTCCTCCGGAGGAGTGGCGTTCTCAAATTATTTTACCTATCCTTAAACCGGGAAAACCTGCTAATAACCCATCTAGCTATAGACCCATTGCTCTTTCGGCTACACTAAGAAAAATTCTAGAACACCTGATCAAAAACAGGTTGGAATGGCTAATGGAGAGTCGGGGTGTGTTATATCTAAAACACAGTTCGGTTTTCGAAAAATATTTTTGCACTACGGACAGTATAGGAACCCTGGGAACCGAGATTCGCATAGCTTTTTCGAAAATGGAACTTGTGGTAGCGGTATTCCTGGATGTATCATCTGCGTACGACAATGTCAGTTTTCCGGTACTCGGGCAAAAACTGCAACAGCTGAGTGTCCCAGCGAGGATGACAAACTATATTTGTAATTCCCTTTCCTTCCGTTCTCTTATCATCTCTTCCCAAAATTCCCAAATATCCCCTAGAGTTATTTACAAAGGCCTCCCTCAAGGTAATATCCTCAGTCCACTCCTCTACAATATAATATATATATATATATATATATATATATACCTCTAACCTTGATCTTACTGTCAATAGCTTTTGTGAGGTTCTCCAGTACGCAGATGATTTAGACATGTAACTACATTGCTTCAAAAGATATAGCGGAATGCTCCGCCCGCCTCAACTCTGCCATTGGCTATCTTAATTACTGGATGGATAGACATGGGTTGTCCATCTCTATCGCCAAAAGCTCTGTTGTTGTTTTCACTCGTTCCAAAATTATACCAACCATCACCATTCAATCCAATCAATAGGTTTTCCCGGTTAAGGATAAGGTGAAGTTTCTAGGCGTATATTTGGATTCCAGACTAACTGGCGTCCATCACATAAACCATGTGGCGAAGAAATGTGAGAAAAATATTAACATTCTCCGATCACTCTCTGGTGTGTGGTGAGGTTCACATCCTTACACACAGAAGCTGATGTACAATTCGCTGGTTCGTAGTCACCTAGATTACGGCTCTTTTCTTTTGGAACCCTGCAATAAATTACCACTGAAGACTCTGGACAAAATTCAGTCAAAGTCCTTGAGAATTACTATTGGGGCCATGAGATCGTCACCAAATAATGCGCTCCAAGTTGAGTGTGGGGATCCACGACTTAACATCAGGAGGCAGAATTTGTCTGATAGGTTTATGTTTAAACTGTTTCAAAATTCCTCCCATCCACTCATTGAAAAACTCAACACCCATTCGCAGCTAGCTAGCTCTTCAAGCTACTGGTTACATAAGGAATTGTCTTGTCTGTTGATCAGCTACCATACAATTACCAGACTTCCTTGCCCTATTTTCCAGTGTTGACTCAGTCCTCTTTTTTCCACTTCCTATAATGCACTTACCTTCTTTCCAAAAGTGCTTCTAAATTTTGCAATTGATAAGAGCTCTGCTGCGGCTAACACCCAGTTTCAACATATCATTAATCAACATTTTAATGATTGGTTGCTTAAATTTTTTGGATGCCTCTAAGCTTTTGGAGAGTAGCTGTTTTGGAGTGGCCGTATGGATTCCGAAAGTCAATGTGATTTTAAACTTCAAATTGCCTCCAGATTCATTAGTATTTACAGGGGAAACTCTGGCTATCTTGGAGGTACTTACCTTGGTTGAGTCCCATCACCTCAACAAATCCATAATTCTTTCGGACTCCAGAAGTGCCCTGGAGGCCATTAATATAGTAGTAAATAAAATAAACAAATTTGAAGTAGGTACGTAGTATTTGTATACCTAGTGCCTACCTAATTTATTAGAGTTTAGACAAAATTTAACCTTTAATATATAATTATTACTATAAATACTATAATTAATACTTATTCAAAATTAAATTATTTTATCATTCAAAATAATTTGTAACTTATAACCTACGTACACTAAGTAAGTAAATCAATGTATTTTTGTATTCTTATTAGGTACTAACTTTTTAATAAACTGATATTAGAATAATATAACGTATTTATTATGGCACCTGTTTTAATTTACTTCCTAAAATTCCTTGCTATTGTTATTTTAATTTACTTCCTAAACCCAAAGATATAATGTTCTTATCTAACATACTTATTGTATGTAAGTATGTACCATGTATCCTATAGCCGCCACATCATTACGCCACAGTCATAATATACCTAACAATGACGTATCTAATTGTCATTTCACTGTCGCATGACCTCCAATTCATAACAGTCCTAAAATTTTACGGAATAAAAGTAGATCGGTATGCTTACTCTCGAACACAAGTTCTATTCAGAGCCGAGATTAAATATAATGTACCTTTAGATAAGTAAGCCTCCCCGACTTGAAGATGCAGGCAAATGTTATCATTATTTGAGATGAGCCGGTTATGTGACATCTTATAATGTTTTTTTACGACTAATGCCATAGATTTACATATGTTATTATGTACAGTGGGATCATATTTCTAATGTCGACAGCTGTCATTTTACATATTAGATCATTACATATGAAATTGGCGTTTTGTAAAGGAGGAACATAAAGCTGTTTTTAATATATTTATTTAATCAAAGTATATATCCAGTATAGTACCATTGCTAGGTGCACTTTTGCAATCTCATAGGTAGTTAATTGATTCCTTTACTAAAAAAACCATTCGGATTCGGAACCATTCAATCAATAAAATCTTTGAAGGCGCTTTGGACTGCCATTATTAACTTTGGTCTCTGGCCGTCCACGGGGCTTTTCTGCAGGTCGAAATTTCCAGAACGAAAACGTTGGAGCCAAAAAGGCACTATGTTTTCTTTTGCGACACCGCCGCCATACACATCATTAAACCTTCGAGCCGTTTCTGCAGCACTGGTGCCACGGTGGAACTCGTACTCGAAAATATTACGATATTTCGAGTTTTCCATTTTGTAAACAAAGTGAGGCAAAGAAAAAACCAAAAGAGGAAAAAACAAATGAATTACGGTTTTCGAAATACAAATGCATGAGTAAATAGCGGTATAAATTTGAAATTGGAATTCCTAACCAAAGAAGATATATTTGAGATCAAAGTGGCCAGTACGACAAAACGCCAATTTCATATGTAAGGACCTAATAGATATCGTCTGTCAGTTTCTATAGAAAAACGAAGATTGTCCATTTTTTTTTATTTGAAGATTTTCCGCATACGGTTACAATTTTTTTATGAGTAACTAATTAAATGGACTATCTTGAATTTCACTTGGTCTCTACGACATCTCATAACTTTTTGCAAAGGAAATACTTGGCTTTTTTCATTTAGGTAATGTTTTTGTGGGATATTATTAAATACAAACGAGCTATGCTGTCACAATTAACAAATAACGGCGTCATACCGTCACGTGAGCCTGAATTTTCTCACTTATCTCTGTTATTTGTTATCCTTCGGTTATAATTTAAAAAACCCCATAGACAGCGAAGGTTCAAGAATATATAAAGACATATTACTCACAAGATCCAGATATGACAAAGTAGGCACTAGCCTACATACCAAATAGTAATATTGATTGGTTGGGACGAAGGATTAACTTTCGACCTTATTACTTGACCAATTAGGTTCAAGTGGCACAAAATATCTGTCGGCGACTGTACATACTATGTACTTGCCTATACAATACAAGTAGGTATTTTCTATCTACCTAGTATAAGTACTAGGTACACAGTCATTGAGCTAGCATAGGATTTAGGCTACACGTTATTTTATGGTCTAGAACTCTAGATTTATATTCAGGCCGCCTACATGCTTAAATAGTTTTCCCTATGCATGGGTCACATATTAAGCCCATTTTCTGACACTGTGGGATTTTTTAAAACGTGACATTGGCTCATTTTATCATGGAAACAGATGCAATAATAGAAAGCACGTAAAAAAGAAAAATAATGAATTAAACTGTTAGATAATATATTATACCACTATCTTATACCACAGATTATTACTACCATAAACGCCGTATATACATACTACTTATATACGCTGACGCACACAGACACATATACTGCTTTAATTGAAGATTAGCAGATATTATGCGTTGTCAGTAATAAAGTCATGATAATCACACCGATGCAATGTTCACCGAAATTTATTTTAGGTACCTACCTGATGATGACCACAAAGTCCCTGCTGGGCCAGTTTCATTACATTTTACTTTGCACTAGGATGCCTCAAAATATTTGAACACAAAATAAGTGACCGCAATGACTGCAGACGCAGTTTAACTACTAGTCAAGCGGCAACTAGTTCGAGTGTTCATGCGTTGCCATCTGCCAGCGATAAGTATATGTGATACTTGATCTGTTGAGAGCAATTTCGCCAAGTACGTAAGTATTTTAGTAAATACTTCAGCAGGCACTAGGCAGCTGAAAATTAAATGCACAGTTAATATTTTATGAGCTACTTCTAAGATCATAATATAGTTTACTGGTGGGTGGGATAATTTTAATTGGTGGGTGTGTCCTATGAACAGTGTGTCATCACAGCTGCGAGGGTGTGATCAGCTAATTTTACGATCATGATCTAGGTAATAGATACTAATGGATATATTAAATGTTTGGTACTCGGAAATCATAATATGTTTATTTAGTTCATTAGATATAGGTATATTATTGGTGATGTTATCGACAAACACAGTAGAAGACATTTTTGTTTTATAACTAGTTTTTTCCTCGGCTCCGTCCGTGGCCCGCGTATTGTATCCCACGGGAATACTGTACTTTTTCGGGGTAAAAAGTAGCCTTTTTATTATTCCAGAGCCTTAACAACCCCTATATAACGTTTTTGCGTGAAAGAGTACAAACATCCATCCATACATCCATCCTCACAAACTTTCACATTTATAATAGTATCTAATAGGTCGATCGGTAGGTATGGTAGGATTCATTTAATTTTGTTAAAGTTAATAATGAGGCTCATATTATGGGTTACGCGATTACTTAAAGGTTGTTTTGTAGGATCCTAGATCAGCCGTAGCCCGTAACGTAACTCGAAAAACTATTTACCTAAAGTAAGGCCAACCAGACGAGATAAAGAATGTAAACAAATTTTCAGGGGTTCAAAATATTTTTATTTGAATAAATTATTATAAAGTTCGAATTTTAATCGCTGTCGTCTGTACTAGACAAAGATGATTCGTCGGAAGAGTCCGAGTCAGCTGTGTTTATGATAAAACTATCTATTGTATTATCAATCATGTTGTCAATATTGCTATAAAAGTTGTCCTCGACTTTTATTACATGATCCACACAATTTCGCCATTTATCAGCAGATACACGTTGGATCCCCTCTTGTAGTAGTTTTTTCACATCTTCAAATTTAAATGTAGTATTATTGCGAGCTACGTGTCCCTTTATGTCAGCCCATACGAGTTCAATGGGATTGAGTTCGAAATGATAAGGTGGCAGTCTTAGGACTTCCACCTTAAATTTTTTGGCGAGCTCATCCACAGCGTATCTTTGGTAGTTCGCCTTTACGTCATTCACTTTCTTTAAAAGTTCTGCCTTTACGTCTTTTTCATCATAGCTTAGTTCTTTATTACGCAGCCATTCTTGAATACTTGCTTTTCTCCATGCTCTGGTGGGTGTTTTTTCTTGGCGTCTTGAGTGGTAAGGAGCATTGTCCAGTACCACTACAGCATTTTCACCAAGTTTTGGTAAAATATTCTCAAACCACTGTTCAAAGCGGTTCGCGTCCATTGACTCGTGGTAATCACCTGTGTTTTTTGACTCAAATACATCATCAGCCCCCTCTGTGAAACCACATTTTCATTTCCCATATGCACCACAATCAGTCGTCTGCCCTTTGAAGTAGGGTTCTTTGCACCCGTACTCAGTCCCTCCATAAAAGCTTGCCGTTTTGAAGTTATTGTAGTATCCACGTAAGTTTTTGAAACAGTGTGCCCTGAAAACGAAATAAGTTTTACATTACCAGTGATATGCACTGCCGAAAATTCTAATTATTTTAGTAAGTCATCTTGTTATTTTGTGGGCTGCAAGGCTTATCGATCCCAGAAACCCAACGAGAGAACAACAAATAAAGTGACTTTTTAGTATGTGTGTCCCCTGCGGGAACCGAACCCGCGACCTCCAGATTAAGAGCCCACGCTCAGCCCACTCGGCAACGGAGGCAGTAAGTAAAGTAAGGGCAAAAGCTAGTATTTATTAACATAATAAAGGCACAATTATTTAACAAACCTGCATTCACCCATGTTTCATCCATATAGAATATAGAGCGATTCTCCGTTCGGTATTTTTTAATCTTTCTTAAGTAATTCATTCGCCATAGTATAACGTCGTCTCTGTCTATTAAAGCATTGTTTCTTTGTCGTTTTATATACTTAAATTTTAAATATTTAAGTATTTTCTGAAATGTCGATCTCTTAAAGTTAGGTAATTCTTCATCACCATTGACAGCTTGGAGTACTTTTTTTAATGTAGGTATATCGCTTTTCAGATAAAAGCTATGAACTTTCTTTCGTATGGCCTGTTTATCAAACTCGTCCACTTTTTCCGATAATGTGACCCTTTTTTGGTTGTTGATGGGCTTTGTACATTCGCAGTTGTTGCATATTCTTTTATAATTCTATATACGGAAGCGACACCGATGCCCAAAATGCTCGCTGTTTTCTCCATTATACTTGTTTTGTACGGATATTCATCAGTAGGCCAAGTTTGCTTCACGTATTTGTGCACATTAACGACCATTCCTTTTTCATTAGATGTAAAATACGTCCGCTGTAAATAAAAAAAATGTGAGGAATGGTAAATTTTAGACTATTTGGGTCAATCAACTTTTAAGTGTACATCAATGATAAATTTAATTTTTTTAATTTTATTTGATTTTTTTTTATATTTTAACATTTTTTCTTTTGATAATTATTTATATTTTAAGAATTCACATAGAGCAGAACGATTTATTTAAATAAAATAGTAAATTTGACTCCGAAATCCACATGACTCTAGTTAAGATAGTCCCTTGGACAACTAACTAAATAGACTTCTGAACCATTTGAAATTCAGTCAAATTGTGAACCGTCACTTTATTCTCACTTAATATAGGATGGATTTCAATTTGTCTTCCATGAATAAAAGACGTGACTTTTAATTGATAAGTTATTTCCAATTATATTGTCTCCTGGACAACGACAAACTTTAAATGTAACGAACTTTTCATTTAACTTTTAAAATAATAATTAATACGTGATATTTAAAACTCTTTGTTTCACTTTTAATTGTTAGGTACATTCATATATTTTGAAAATTTTGTAAACCTCACTGTTTTTTTTAAGTAAAATTGACGATAATGTGTCTTTAGGAGATAGGGACAAAATGGTTGTCCAGTGGACATATACGGTTGTCCATAGGACATACTCGGGAGTTCAAAGGAGATACTAGGATTGAAATCGCCTGTATTTGTTATTTTTATGTTAAAAAAACAACTGTATGACAATAATTTTCAGTTTTATTATAATTTTTTACGAAAGAATCAACATTACAATAAATGACTAAATAATGAACAGACCTATAAACGTAACAACTCTTACTAATTAACTTACAAACATTAACAGCCTCTTTAATCAGCTTAAATACTTTTTTGACTCTAACTTGTACTTAGCTGTCTCAATAAATGACTAATACCTCTGTGTATCACATAAGGGTTCAGTAAGATACAAAACTTAAAAATTAATCTACAAAAACAAAATTTCTTAATCATAGCAGAGATCCATAGGTGTTAAACTAAATTACATGAACTATTTTCTAAAAACATTAATATCACATGAAAATTTATAATACTCAGTGCCTCTTTTGTGTTCAATGTCCGGGGTTGGAAGTTTTTTAATTATATCATTGAATGCTACATAGGATTTATCTTTCTTATTCAATATAAAAAGTTTTCAATTTTTCACACATTTTAGGAATGTGACTCTGATTTCGCCGTCTTCATCGATATCGGTTTCGGCAATGCACGCATATGTATCGTATGATTTACCTTTGGTGCTGTAAACTTTGACCAGCAAAAAGTCACCTACACCAGGCAATAAATTCTTTTGTCCTGACGTAGATGGCTGTGGTTCCTAGTGTCATTTTCATTGTCAGAGCTATCAGACGATCCATATACACTCTTGTAGATGCTCTTGCGTAAACCTTCGTGTATTTCAGCGAATGTAATGTTGTCTTTATTCGAGGATAGCAAATTATTTAAAGGTACGTCGTCAACATCGCTGAATGTGTCGTTGTAAATATTTTCCAGTGGTGCTAGGATAGGACTTAATGGCATCTCTTGAGGTATGTCTTCGTCAGGGTCGACAGGGGTTGGAATGTTCCTTGGAGCTGGTATCGGCGAGTATAACTTGGGACGCAAGCATTCGCATAATCCTCTAGAACAGAAGCAACTCAAATTTCTGGACATTAGTTGGCCATAGCTCTTTGAAAATATTTGGTGCACTTCTTTTGTACCGGGCAAAGGCAAAAGATTCTTTGGTATGTCCCTCTGAATCCCGTCGATCTCTTCTTTTGTTACATAAAATAACTGAATTTTACTCGACTCTTTGAGAACTTCATAAAATTGAAGAGCATCAGTAACGTCCGTTCCTGTTGCCACTTTCTTATCAGCTGCTCTTTTTAAGAATCCCCCAATACCGTCTGCAGGGCCTTTGCCATGCCCGGCTTCAAAGAATGACCAGCTAAAAGCTTGGAAGCCGTAGCTAAATGTTTTCGTGCAGGCCAAATAAAAATTTGCTTTTTGACGATATTGCGAAAATGGGCCATCGGAGAAATAATGAATAGTGTCAATTCCAGGGTAATTTTCAATAATCTTTATCAAAATGGGATGCAAATGGGCCCATATTGCAGCTGGTTGATGAATATTGCATGGAGAAATAGTACAAAACGATAAAGCTTCATATTTTTTATCTTTATCATATACGTAAACCACAACTGTGTGAAGAGTGACTTGGTTACGAGAGCCACCAAATTGATGCGCCTGAATTTCTTCTGTACATTTACAATTATAATTTTCGCTGAAATCGACTAATATCACAGCTTCGTTTGCTCTGATCTCATCAACACATTGGCGAAAATTTTTAAACTGAGTTTTCATATTAAAAATATGTTTCTTTATACTCTTCAGTTCTTCTTGAAAGTTCTTGACCATGTTTTCTATAGTATCTTCTTTAAGTCTCTTCACGTTCTTTACAGCTTTAAATTTATTGTCGTTTTTCAGATAGATTTCCTGTTCACTCACCCATTCAAACCACTGTATTTTGCCTCGAAAACTGTCACCATTTATCTTGAATTCCTTATCCCGACACTGATTACAAGTACCAAACATGCACTCTTTTTTAGTGCTGTCACAGACTGTCTCTGATATCAGTGTGCTTAGATCTAAAGCACTAATAACTCTTTTTTGTTTCAGAGCCTTTATCTTAGCTGCTGCATTAGTATGTACTTTACAAAGGCACATATCCCTTCCATCAACTGTTGGTGTAACTACGTAGAAAGGGCGATTTTTCGTAAAATAGAAATATGAGCATTTAGCATTTAATTTTGGATTCTCTGATTTGAAGGCTTTGAACAAGTTTTTCATTGAGTCCAATAGGAACCGTTTTTGCACCTTTTCTTTGCCTTTAGTGATGGTTTCTTTTTTGCCGGCAGTATTTCTAGATACATCATCTCTTAAGAAAAAGCTATTAATTTTTTTTGTCAGCTCTGTATCTGAATTACGCGTGTTACTTGTTCTGAGTCTTCCTTGTAAGCCCAAACAGTCTTTTACTATTTTATGCTTTTGCGCACCAAGTTTCGCGAAAATGTTTTTCAGCATTTTTTTGCCGTTTCTGGCTTTAATTTTCCGGTAATTATCTTTGATAGCGTTTGTTAATATGTCGTACTTTTGTTTTTCTTCCCTTTTTTCTTTTACTTTAATTAATTCTTTTTCTCTCCGATGAGCTCTCTTTTTATATTTTTCAAACTTTTTCTTCCACTTCTTGCTTTCAGATTGCAATTTTACATTTTCTCTATATAATTTAGACCTGTCTCGTCGAACTTTTTTTCTGCCTCTAATCTTCTCATTTTTCGAAGACACGGCAGGAGTGGGAGGTGGTGTCGTCGGTTGAAGTTGATCTTCGGGATTTATTTCTTGCAGAATAGACGGAGAGCTTGGAGGCGTATTCTCAATTATATTCCTAACAGCTTTTTGGCGATTTCTCTGTGACTGTTTTCGCAGCTTCCATATAATTCTGCAGTTTTCTTTATCTTCTGGCGGCATACTTGAAATTAGTTTTTTATTCTTATGGTAGCTTTCCCTTTTTTTTCTATTTCGCTCAGCTAATTTCTCCGGGTCTGCTTTAAGTCTTTCTCTATAGCGTCTTGATTTTTCTTTTTCCGTCAAACCCATTATCTAACAATAATAACAAAAATAATTTAGAATATAGAACTATTAGATATAGCAAAAATGTGTTAAGTAAGTAAGCTAACTGCCTCCGTGGTGTAGTGATTTGAGCGTTTGTCTTAGGGTCCGGAGTTCCCTGGTTCGATTCTCGGGAAAGGAACACGTAAAGTTAATATTTGTCAATTTATCACTTTCACTCACAAGATTGTGCCCAGTTTGGTTAGGACATAGCAAGCTAAACCACCTGATTGTTCATAACAAAGATGGTTCCGTGCTTCGGAGGCCATGTTAAGCCGTTGGTCCCGGTTGCTATGATTAATTAGATGGCAGTCGTTACACAATCATGTCAGAGGCCTACTGCTAGTAGTAGGTGGTTTGAAAACTCTGACACCAGAGATCATCGGATCGTTCATCGACTCGGTGTTCCACACGTCAAGAAGTAAAAAGTTGAAATTGGTTAAAATATCAATCTAATTTATATTAAGCAATAATAAATGCTCTAGCCTTTGTAAGAGGCTCTTCAGTGACTAATTATTGAAAGAAAAAGTATTGCTTTATGCTGATTCTATCATTAATTGTCCTATGGGCAACCAAAATGTCCCACGGACAACGGTTTTGGTTGTCCAAGTGACTGGTTGTCCGAGTGACATTTATCAGTCTTTGCGCTTCCTGATAATAAATAATGATATTTTGAACTAGGTCTTACGCGCAGTGAAAAATATAGATAAAATAGAATATATTTCACTTTTATTTACTACGATATATCAAATACTTACGATTTTGTGCTGGTTGTCCGGTAGACACACAAAAAAGCCACCCACTTTTTCAAAACGCGCGCGACCGACTGACACCGCGGCAATGATGAAATCAAAATGGCGGTTGGATGAGTGTTGTCACCAAATCGACCGACGTATTGTCAAGGCACTGATCACTCCATCTATGTTTTGGTTTCGGAACTTTTTTACCGTTGTCCGGTGGAAGTCGGAATAATAAAATATAATAGGGACCAGAACGAACATGCAAAAAATTCGGTAAAATTATGAAACAAACAAAAATCTATATGCTAGCATCTTAGTGAACATTGTAATGAATAATTATGTACAAGCGTAATTAATTGCCATATAGTATTTTTTTGTATAAAGTAATGTTTCATTGTAATTAGCTACTGGGGGACAAATAAAAAAACACTACATCCAGATGTTTTGTCACCTGGACAACCATTAAAATTCCAGTTTACTAGTGATTTATTTAAAATAATTTACTCGTATGTTTGCTTAATAATAAGATAAATGCGACATATGCCAAAAAAACACTTAATTTTCTTTAGAACTGCGATTATTGGTCAGGGACAAAACATAGTACTTACAGGACAAATAAAAGTTGATTGACCCATTTTCTTATTATTATATAAAAATAATCTTTTTTGGTATGGAACCATAAAAATCAAAATTATGGTAATGGTTCAAGTGCAAATGAATTAATAAATTAACTTACCTTTTGACGCTTTTTGCGTCGTGAATTGATTTCTTTCAAAGGTTGTCTAGAGCCGCCAGGCTGTGATTCCATAATTAAAATCAACAACTAAGCACTCACAATAACAGCAAAAATCTAAAATAAAACTAACCGAAACGGAATAATAACAACAAAAACCCAAGTAAATATGGAGACGAAAAATATGTATCACTTCGAACGCAATCCAAACAGGAATTAACTTGTTCACAATTGTTTGGCGGACCAAATGTTGACAACTGCGGCACTGGCCGCTTTCCTGTACCACGAAACACGCTACGACAGCTGTCGTCGACCAACTGACGTCATTATTGCATACGAGTGATAAGGACAGATATAATATTAACTCACTTTCATAATGCAACTCAGTAGCGGTCCGTTTATTTACGTTTTTTATCTCGTCTCGTTGGCCCTACTGTAGTTTAAAACGTAGTATTCTTTCTGCATTACAGCTTGAGACTCGGACCCTTTCCTAGAAAAATTGTATCAGTAAAAACATAACCAAAGAATATATGAATACTAACGTAACATATAGGCTCAGACCAAATAAAAAAGTGAAGACAGAGCTTTGTCAAACAAAAACTGAGGCCGGTTTGCGTGTGTGGCTAACTGGCTACGAACTACATACGAAAAAAAACCCCTGCTGCCCCCCTGCCTCTACCTGGGTACGCCCATGACGCACACACATGTAACGAAACTACGCCTAACAAGGTAAGGCGTGTGCGTGACACTGTTGTAAGGTGAGCTGTTGCGGTGTGTGTTTTTTTCGTATGTAGTTACGGCTGATCTAGGATCCTACAAAAAAACCTTTAAGTAATCGCGTAACCCATAATATGAGCCTCATTATTAAACGCAAAAACTACGGAACGGATTTCGATGAAATTTTGTATATTTTTGTATTGATTTGATGATATTTCGATAAAATTTGTATATAGGGGTTGTTAAGGCTCTGGAATAATAAAAAGGCTACTTTTACCCCGAAAAAGTACAGTATTCCCGTGGGATACAGTACGCGGGCCACGGACGGAGCCGAGGAAAAAAATAGTTATAAAACAAAAATGTCTTCTACTGTTTTTGTCGTTATCATCACCAATAATATACCTATATCATATTAACTAAATAAACATATTATGATCTTAGAAGTAGCTCATAAAATATTATGAGGGCTGCACTAAAAGTATCGGGAATGGAATATTTCCACTGTTCCTGTCATATTAAAATCTTTTTAATTTAAAACTCCTTGGTTTTAAAAATCGAATACCGTTTATTTATTTAAAAAAAGGTTCTCGGTCTTGTCACAAGGTCTTGTCAAACTTGTTTAGTCGTTGAGAAAATGGAATTGACTCGAGAAAATTCTAGAGCGATGATTTATTATGACTTTCGAAGTGGTTTAACACAAAAACAGTGTGTTGACCGGATGATTTCTGCATTTGGTGATGAAGCCCCATCCAAAACCACAATTTATCGCTGGTTTGCTGAATTTCAACGTGGACGTGTCAAGCTCAGTGATGATCCCCGTCAAGGTCGTCCAAAAACTGCAGTCACCCAAGAAAACGTTGATGCTGTGCGTAAGCTGATTGAGGAAGATCGACATGTGACATACCGCGAAATTCAGGCAACTTTAGACATTGGCATGAGTCAAATACAAATAATCTTGCATGAACAATTAGGTGTAAAAAAGTTGTTTTCCCGATGGATACCGCATTTGCTCTGTGAAGAGCAAAAAGCGGCTCGCGTTACTTGGTGCGTCAGAACTCTCGAAAGATTCCACGCAGGATCCTCAAATGCTGTATACAACATCGTATCAGGTGACGAATCCTGGATATACGCGTACGAACCCGAAACAAAAAACCAGTCACGAGTTTGGGTGTTCGGAAATGAGTTAAAGCCAACAAAAATTGTTCGTTCACGGAGTGTTGCAAAAAAAATGGTGGCCACGTTTGTCTCCAAAACCGGCCATGTTGCGACTATTCCTCTTGAGGGACAAAGAACGGTTAATGCAAAATGGTATGCTAACATTTGTTTGCCACAGGTCGTTTCTGAACTCCGTAAAGAGAACTGCAACCGCCGCATCATCCTCCATCACGACAATGCGAGTTCTCACACCGCGCACAGAACAAAAGAGTTTTTAGAGCAAGAAATCGTAGAATTATTAGACCATCCGCCGTACAGCCCCGACCTAAGCCCCAATGATTTCTATACTTTCCCTAAAATAAAGAATAAATTGCATGGTCAGAGATTTTCATCACCTGAAGAAGCTGTGGACGCCTACAAACAGACGGCCATTTTGGAGACCCCAACTTCCGAATGGAATGGTTGCTTCAATGATTGGTTCCATCGTATGGAAAAATGTGTCAAATTTCGCGGAGAATACTTCGAAAAGCAATAAATACATTTTTAAATAGTAATGTTTTGTCACTTCCTTGATTCCCGAAATTTTCAGTGCCGCCCTCGTAACTGTGCATTTAATTTTCAGCTGCCTAGTGCCTGCTGAAGTATTTACTAAAATACTTACGTACTTGGCGAAATTGCTCTCAACAGATCAAGTATCACATATACTTATCGCTGGCAGATGGCAACGCATGAACTATCGAACTAGTTGCCGCTTGACTAGTAGTTAAACTACGTCGGCAGTCATTGCGGTCACTTATTTTGTGTTCAAATATTTTGAGGCATCCTAGTGCAAAGGAAAATGTAATGAAACTGGCCCAGCAGGGACTTTGTGGTCATCATCAGGTAGGTACCTAAAATAAATTTTAGTGAACATTGCATCGGTGTGATTATCATGACTTTATTACTGACAACGCATAATATCTGCTAATCTTCAAGTAAAGCAGTATATGTGTCTGTGTGCGTCAGCGTATATAAGTAGTATGTTTATACGGCGTTTATGGTAGTACTCGTAATAATCTGTGGTATAAGATAGTGGTATAATATATCTAACAGTTTAATTAATTTTTTTTTTTTTTACGTGCTTTCTATCATCTGTTTCCATGATAAAATGAGCCAATGTCACGTTTTAAAAAATCCCACTGTGTCAGAAAATGGGCTTAATATGTGACCCATGCATAGGGAAAACTATTTAAGCATGTAGGCGGCATGAATATAAATCTAACCTAAACTCTTTCCTAGAAAAATTGTATCAGTAAAAACATAGCCAAAGATTATATTAATACTAACGTAACATATAGGTTCAGACCAAATAAAAAAGTGAAGACAGAGCTTTGTCAAACAAAAACTGAGGCCGGTTTGCGTGTGTGGCTAACTGGCTACGAACTACATACGAAAAAAAACACACACCGCAACAGCTCACCTTACAACAGTGTCACGCACACACATGTAACGAAACTACGCCTTACCTAGTTAGGCGTAGTTTCGTTACATGCAGTGCCGGATTAAGCCAGCGTGGGGCCCGTAGCAATTTCTGCCGCGAGGTCCCATAGGGTCGAAGCGAGAGAGCAATTTTTTTTCTATTTTACTACCTGAACAAAACTTTACACCCTGAAGGTGTAAAGTTTAGTTCAGGTTCTTCTAGAACCTGTTCTAGTGTTCTTTAGAAAATACAATTAAATCAAAATTTAAGCCTAAGACCGCATGTCGGTACTTAATAATATAATATTATGTTAAAAAAAATCCTACATTCCAGATTAAAATCTGTTCAACTTTAAAACCTGAAAGACTGCAGTTAGGAACATACAATCAAAGCAATAGCCTAAAACAGAACGTAAGTTTAAAATAATATAATACGTTGATTATGTAAAAAAGTGAGAGAGCGGAGCGAGCGAGAATTTTATTTTCTATATGACCAAAAATCTATTTAAACTTTAAGCCCTGAAAGTTTGCACTTGGGAAAATACAATCAAATAAATAGAACGTCAGTTTAAAATAATATAATATTATGGTGATTATGTAAAAAGCGAGCGAGCGAGCAAATTTTTTTTCTTATGTTACTGGTTTAAAGAACTCCGTAAAGAACGTAATGTTATTTTTATTTATTCTATTTTGTATTTTCGAAATTTTAAATATTTTTCTGCCGAAACGTCTAATATACTGCTGCTATTTATGCAGTAGATCAAATGACCAAAATGTCCGTAATTGATTTTACCAAACCTTATTTGTTCATAGATTATGGAAAGTTTTAATTTTCTATTGTTCATGATCGATGACCTCAAGAAATATCTTTAAGTTTAGAATTAATTCTAATGTTTTCATTATAAGAAAAAGCTCGTGGCGTGTACTTTAGGATTCTCCATAGTTTTAAAATTTCTTTTTCGTCTGTTAGGCGCGAGGCCTGCTTGGAGGCTTGCCTGAGGCTTGGACTGCCATGCCGTGGGCGGTCGCCCACACCGCACACGACTTGCACCGCCTCTGCTAATATGAAACGTTAAAAAGTTAGTTAGATACTTTTCTGTATTCGGAACTATTTTCAGTTCTATTGGGTAATACCACGGAATATAAAATACAAGAGGAAAGAGCATGTGGGCGTAGCCCGCGTGCCATAGTTAAGGATAGCGATTTATAATTAATAATTAATCTTTCAGACAATCCTCTATCTATTTAAAATATTTGTGAAAATTAAGAATGACACGTATAGCTATTGAAATAAAGTCTAAAATTGTATGAGCCTAGTCCGCATGTGCCATCTAGTGTCGAGTTGTACAATCTAAATTGTGCACAGGCGGGTGGAACGAACATTAGTGTTGTGACTTGTGATATCATCGATTTATGAATTTAAGATAAAGGTAATTGTTATTTTAACTAAAATTAAAATAGTTATCTATATTTCTATATTTATATTAATATTATGAAGCTTAACACTTTAAACTATAAAGAAACTATAGGTACTGATCCGAATTGAAAAATTATTTTTGTGTTGGATAGTCCATTTATGAAGGAAGGCTTTAGGTGACGGACGTCGACGAAACTTGAAATAGGTTATAAGTAGTGATCGGATTAGGTAGTGCAATTTAGGGTTAACGACCTCAAACATTATAATTTATTAGTATGGATATGCTCGCAGCCCGCAGGATTGCGGAATTTCCGAAATATTCAATCCACAAACAACGCCGAAATCTCCAAACATGTATATATAAGGAGTCAGGAGTTTTGTTCAGTACTTTTGGATCCAGGGTATACCATGGAGAAAAATCTTACCTTTTGGTAGCATATGCTTGGGTTACTTCAGAAAAAGTCAAAATCAATATCAAATAAAATCAATCAAAATATTTATTCAAATAAACGTCTTGTGCATTACAATAGATTATTTAAAATACCTAATTACTATCTTATGGACTTATAAGACGTATGTATCTGCCTGAACTACACACACCGGCATATTTAGCGGAACATAAAATAAAGGTATGATATCAGTATCATATAAGGTTGCTGGCTGATTTATACGTCATTTAATTTAAAAAGAAATATTTTCAAATTAAGAAAACAACTGAACATTACATTATATGCAATTGTTTTAATTTTATTCAAATACACCTTACCTTATCTGGAGCGAACTTCGAGTATTTCTTCCTTCTGAGTTTGATTTAAAATTTCATTGAAATACTGTTTTTTGTTAGTTTTTTTTTAATCGCGTATCTTTTTGGAGTTGAGGACTGAATTATGCCTGACTTAGCCCCAACGGAGATTGCCAGGGCACTCGAAATGCGAAGAAATGGTCAAACCTACAGAGTGAAATCCAGAGATCTTCGTCGACCAGTTTCAACGATCCATCGCAGTATCCAACGGTTCAGGGAGACCGGTACTTATGTGAGAAGAGCAGGACAAGGCAGAAAAAGACGCACTTCGAGTAGGGATGATCGTTTCATTCGGCTTCGTGTACGTAGAGGAACCCCCGTTTGACGGCCGTCCAAGCCCGACATGAGTTAGAAGCAGTGCGGGGTGTAACCGTAAGTGAGCGTACGGTACGAAGAAGGTTCGAAGAAGCTGGTTTGGGTTCATTTGTGCCCGCCAAGGCTCCAAGACTCGAGATAAATCATCGTAGAAACAGGTTAACTTTTGCTCAGGAACATCGACTTTGGAACGCGGACCAATGGAGTAAGGTATTGTTTAGTGATGAGTACCGAATTCTCTTAAATCAAATTGACGGCAGGCAAAGAATATACAGACGCAAAGGAGATCGATACATCAGACAAATTTTGAAACTACAGTTGCATACGGTTGTTAACTTTCTCCATAATAAGTTGGTTGGTGTAGAATAAAACACACAAGTGAACAGCCGGATACTTATATTATTCCTCACAATACACTTTAAACCACACGTTTTCACTTTGCAGCCTCGATATCGAATGCCTCTCCAGAGAAGGACCCTGTTCTCCCTCTTGTTTTCCCCACTACTTCTCCTTGACAAAATGGCGGTTGTTTCTGATTGGTTGAAAATATTCGACCAATAGGAGAACAGTTTCCTGTCTAGGAGATTAAAATGTTAAAGTAAATTTATTTAAATACAATAAATATCTAATAAAATATTATAAATCATTAATACAGATAAAACTAATAGCACATATTTTACTATAACGTTTAAAAATAATTTAAATAATTACCGGAAACGACAACATAATTTCATTTTATAATAACCACTCTTAAAATTTAGAAGTGATTTACCCAATAGTATTACACGGTGGTGGATCAATAATGGTTTGGGTGGGCATTTGTTTGGGAGCTCGCACAGACTTGGTAGTGATTGACAGAGGGAGTCTGACTGCAGACCGCTATATCAGAGAAGTTTTAGAAGAAAATGTCGTACCGTTTGCCCCATATATCGGTGACGATTTTGTTTTTATGCAGGATAATGCTCGGCCGCATACCGCTCGGGTAACTCAAGCTTATCTTAATGATATGAATATGACTGTTATGGAGTGGAAGGCAAGATCACCGGATATGAACCCAATAGAGCACGTTTGGGACTTGCTGAAAAGAAAAGTTAAGTCCAGAATTCCAGCTCCTGCCAACGTGGGTTAACTGCGAATCGCCGTAGTTGAGGAATGGCGGAGACTATCCCAGGAGACCATCGATAACATCATTCTCAGTATGCCTAGTCGGGTAGAAACTTTAATAAGAGCACGTGGAGGAAATACGCGATATTAATCACCATTTTTCTAATTTAATTAATTGTTATTTTAATATTAATTTTCACTTTTCCCGGTTACATGAAAAGTTCAAAAATGTACCATTTTTCACAAATAGCCTTTACTCGCAAAATCTGTTCTTAATGTGATCTCATTTTAAGTAAAACAAATGAAACTTTAAATAACAAAAGAAGTGTAGTAAGTAGATTTTAAAATAAAATATATATATAATTTTAAATATAAACATATTTTTTTACTTATGGACCTTTTTTGTGTTCCGCTAAATATGCCGGTGTGTTTAGGTTGACCTGTTTTTCAGGCGATAGGAGCTAATAAATAGATTAACATTATCACTGATTAGACTAAAGCTAGCGTAATATATTACATTATTATTAAATTAAACTACTTGAAATAAATAGTATTAACTTAGGAAGAAATAGAGTTATTAATTGACAACTACCTAGCAGAAATAACAACAATTGAAAAAAAACTTTTAAATACAGTTAAAATACTTAACACTTACTAATTTGTTTATTTATAAATTAATGTGTCCATGTAAATTTCGAGGAGTTCCCTTGATTCCTCATGTATCCCATCATCACGTCACCACTTTGGTGACAACGGGACCAACTTAGGATTATACCCTTTAAATCAAAAAAATAATTTTTAAAATCGGTTGACAGACGGCGGAGTTATCGTTGAACATACAAAAAAATATATATATATATATATACAGCCGAACGTATAACCGCCTCCTTTTTTTTGGATGTCGGTTAAAAAGCATTTACCCACGGCTTCGCCCGCGTAATATTCGGTGTCATACAATTATATTAAATATAAAATATATTTAATATTAATTCTCTGCCAAATTCACAGTATGCTCATGTGCGACGATCAATAATTATAACCCTTTTACATATTAATATATTGATTGATTTTAGAATCATTCGATTTTTCATCATCCATTCCAACATTCAAATTATTCTCATCCCTATTTGAGTAGCAAGGTGTAACGGGTTTGTTCAAACATTCTAAAAAAACAATTACGCGAGTTTGAATTAAAAGCCGAGGTGCCCCATATACGGTCCGGTTTTCCTTTAGTTCGGCCTGAACGGATGCAAAATCGTATCGTCTGTGTGCAATTTCGAAATCACATCAGTCGGCCGGATGGACTGAAGCGATTCGTCCATCGTGTTGCCAGCTCTGTTTATGCGAAACTACTAAACTCGCGTCGATTTCTACTAAGTACTACTAAAAGAATACTGAAAACTGTCAAAAAAGCTACTCAACTTAGGAATCCCTAAAGCCCCGAAAAACGACTGCATTTTAGGTTTTGTTATATTAAATTTTTATTATTTAATGAATTATATTATAAATTTTATCGCTATATATAAAATATGCTAGAAAATATTACCTATATAGTTATTAAATGGGTAGTTTTAAGCAAATTACGGATGAATGCTACAATGTATTATTATAATTATAGGTGTCAATTATTTTTTGTTTTTTTGTGCCTAACCTAGGCCATTTTGCATATGATTACTGTCTGGATCTTTTCTGCTAAATCACTACTAACAACTCAATTCCTAAAATACTTAATTTAGTAGTAAAACTTTGTAAAATAACTAAGTTGGCAACATTAATTCTGGACTGAACGGACCATGTGTGACAAAAAAGTTCTCGCCAAAGCCGCGGCCGTGCGGGCGTCTATCGTGTATAAGCGTAGTGAGTTTACAATTAATAAACACGACCGTAGCTTGCGGCAAACCAGAACGAACTGATGAGATTTTTCCGGGAATGTGCTCGAATCCGTTCAGGCTGAAATGACGTCAGTTGGATCGGATGCGATTTTTTCCGTGTATGTGCTCGAATCCGTTCAGTCCGAACTGACGTCAGTTCTAACTGAAACGATCGGCCTCTCGTCTATGATAGTAAAATGCAAAATTTACGTGCAACTTTTAAGAGTGGCCATCTAGCGTCAAACAGTTGAACTAAGTAGTCAAAGATGGTCGAAAGCACGTCTAAGGAACGCCGATAAAAGTCACAACGTGTAATTGCTAAATTCTACATTATTGTATTGTAAAGGCGTTATGATCGTTTTTGAATCATTCTTAATTATAGTCGTTATTACATTGTGATTTCGAGAAATTATTACAGTTAGAATTGGTTAATTTTCAGTGTGCGTAAAATGTTTTTGTGTAAGTTTGGCGACACCGATTTTCACTGACCTTCCTGGCTTATATTCCGTGGGTAATGCAATAGAGCTGAAAATCGAACTTACAAGCGTCAAGTTTTTTAATTGCTGTCGTGTGTTCGATTTTGAGCATTATTGTATTATTGTTTTAAACACTTACGGATTGTGTCGCGGTGCACTTTTCTTTTTCCCGACGTTTCGGCTACTTTCCAGCAGCCGTTATTAGCATTAGCATTATTGTATTAGGCATTAGCGTTCTATTTTCAGCGCTGTTATTACTATGTATGAAAATTATTTGATACGCGGTCGATGCAGCCGGACAGACGTTGCAGCGCGGGGCCCCCAAAGCGCGAGGCCCGTAGGTCTTGCTGCCTGCGCCTATATGGCTAATAACACTGTGACCGGCCTCACTGGACGGTTCGCAGAATTCTGTCTTCACTTTTTTATTTGGTCTGAGAACGTAGGTAAGATTAAAAATTCCGCAGACTTTTATGCAATATTATTATTATTAGTTACATTTTAAAAAAAATCCGTTCCAAATCTTAAGATGTAATATCGCCGTATCATTATCACAGTTGAAATATCGTATAAAATATCGTTTTAATGGGCAACTTGATCTGAAATAAAATATTTGATAAAAAAGACTAGGTATATTTAGAAGTAAAAATTTTGTAGCTCCAGCGACATAACGCAGACGTGTGCTTATTTTCGAACCTGTGATGGGAAATAGTGACAAAATCAAGGGTATCGCAAGAGATATATGGGTGAATATCGACGACCTCTGTGGCTCAGTGGTTAGCGCGTTGGCGCTCAAGCCATCCCTTGAGGGAACAAAAAGTTTTCTGTGTCCTGGGTCATGGATGTGTATTAAATATGTGTATTATATTATAATAGAAATCTTAAATATAAGTAAAGTATAAAACGTATTAAATATATTTCTGTTGTCTGGTACCCGGAACACAAGTTCTCCGAGAACTTATTACGTGGCTAGATTGACGTGGTGTGAAAGCGTCTATAGATATATCATATTATTATTAGAATGTGGGAAACTAGAAAAAACTAAAAAAGTGTGGAAAATGACAACATGTAGGGTAGTTCTTAAATGAACATCTATACTAGATTATGTGGGTAGGTTGTTATCAACTTTTTGACATTTTTGAAAAAAAAGAATATCATTTAAAAAACTAAAACCAAACTAAAAATGAAATTTGTAAAAAAAAACAGAAAGTTACTCTAAAAAGTGTTTGATATAAAAAAATAATTGAAGGTCATGGCTGATGGCTGTCATGACACAAAGCTAATCACGCGGTAAAGTAGGATGAGCATTTTACATAAAATATACAAATTCACAAAGAAAACAAGCATACTATATTATTATACTGGAAAGTAGCGTTTACTATCAGAATTCAGATCAGTACGTTGGCAACTTACGTGATGAGTGGACGCGCATAATTTTTTTCCAAACGCGCGTTGTATTTCGCGCCAAAACATTGTCTAGTTAATTTTATATCGATATAATGTGATAAAAACTTAATACAAAATAATCTGTGATATTTTAATTATTATTTACCAATAACAAGTGTCAAAATAGTGAAAATGACCGATGACAAGTAAGTTTTTTTTATATTTTTTACATGATTGCAAAGACATCAAATAAATTTTGTTGTATCAATGGATGTTTATGAAATGGATCAGGAAACGAGCAGACGGATCGCTGATGGTAAGCGATTAGCGCTATCCATGGACACACGCAACACCAGAGGAGTGACACTTGCAACTAAGCTACACCCACTACAGACCTACCTCTGGTGATGCGCACTTGGGTTTCAGGATCCTTAAATCCTCTGATTAGCCAATGGAATAATTTACCTGAAATGAATGTTTATTTATGACTACCTTTTACCCGCGGCTTCACCCGCGTGAAATAGTGTTCTTAGAGAAAAAACCTCTTCAGCAAATAGCTCTACTCACTGCTGTATAAAATATTGAAAATGTTTTTTAGGGTGTCGTACCCAATGGGTAAAAACGGGACTTTATCACCTCAACGCGACGTGCGAGACCGCTTGATATAAGTATATTTTTCTCGCTTGAATAAATTTTTTACAATATCTTCTAATTAATATAATATATTAATTTAAACTGTATGGTTTAAAGGGCTAATATAATGTGTATAAAATGCTTATAGTAACATATTTAAATTTAAATTAAATACATACAAAGTATGATGCCCCCCCGGCCGGTCCAACCGCTATCTCCCTGCATTTTAAATCTGTAATAGCTTCAAAAATAACCATTTAAATTATATGCTGCAAAGGGTCATATAGATCTATATTAAATGCACAATTTATTACAGGTACTTAATTGGATAAGGATTAATGCTGTATTGCTTAAAATCGCTTCGTAAATAAGCCATTATTTCTCGTAAAAAGTAAAAGATAAAAAATGGTTATTGTGGGTTATCCCTAAGAAGTAGACATACTCGTATTAACCAGTGCGAACTTTTTTGTAGACCTTTTAAAGGTGTACAATACTGTAGTAATTATGATCTATCTCGTAGGGTTGAGCCAGCGTTTGCAATGTAAGCAAAAAATGTGTTTATTTACATCACATTAGAAACCGTTAAAATTATCAATGTTTCTCTACTATATTATGCATGTTATATACATATAAAACCTTCCCCTTGAATCACACTTTCTATTAAAAAACCCGCATCAAAATCCGTTGCGTAGTTTTAAAGGTCTAAGCATACACAGAAACAGACAGAAAAAGCGACTTTGTTTTTATACTATGCAGTAATTTAGTAAATTACGTAGTACCTATGCATGTGTCTACTGCCTGAGACTGAAAAACTAAAGTCTTTGTTAAAATTAAAATACTAGGCAATACTTCTTTGATCCTAATTACGCTAATTAAATAATAATAATTAATAAACACCAAGTACCAACCCACTTATTAATAAAAATATTTACAATACGCATACGAATTCATGTTGCTGTCTTTGTCTGATACGTTGGAAAAGCCCTTGAGAGACAAAGACAGGCACATTAGAGGATTAGCGTATCCGTACTGTACATATTTTTATTAAATATATACCTGGGTAACCGAGCTATGTTCGGAGGTCTGGTAGATAAAAAAAATCATGGAAATATTTTACCGGGGTTCGAACCCACCACATTTCGAATTTCCGCCAATCAATCTGCCAATCGGACTGACATTACAGAGTCGAAATTATTCATATATTGCACGACGAAAAAAAAAACATATATAATTAAAAATGCGCAGTTTCCAGGGATAAAACTTAGCTAGACCAATTTTTCTACATCTAAACTCCTTGCATACTAAATTTCATGTAAATACTTGCAGCCGTTTCCGAGATTACGATTATATAATATATACAAGATTGTCTCGTTTAAAGTTTTTTTTATTTTATGAAATGAACCAGGAAACGAGCAGACGGATCGCCTGATGGTAAGCGATTATCGCCGCCATTGGACACTCGCAACACCAGAGGAGTACAACTTGTAAGGAGTTCACTTGCGAGTTGTGACTTGCGTTCCCAGTCTTTAAAATCTCCAACCCCCTTGGGTCTCCGGTAATCTCACTCACTCGGCGAAATACAACGCAAGCATTATTTTACGCCGGTTTTCTGTGAGGCCGTGGTATTTACCCGGTCGGGTCGGCCCATTCGTGCCGAACCATGGCTCTCCCACAATTAAATTTAATAAAATATTTGTTTTAAATTTTAAAGTAGAAAAAAATTGTTTACTTTCCCAAAAACAATTTTAATTCTATTTATACGAATATACGTAACGTACATAATTAAACAACAGTAATAAATACCTATTATTATAGTCCGTTCAGATATTTACCTTGGAATTTGTATGATGAGACGAGAATCGGGATCATTAAGTCGTTTTGGTATATTACATAATATATTATTATACCTTATCAAAGGTAAAATAACTCAACAGTCTGTATTTTTGGGTTGATCATTTATGAAAACATCGAGTGTTTAAAAATATTTAAATTAAAAAAAAATGGTTTTGTGCCTTATGCTCCTAATTTATTATTATTAATAATTAACAGAATTTTGCTAATCTAACATGTGCAATGATTTATAGAAATGCGCGTCAAATAGAAATAGACTGATATCGAATCTTATTTTAATTTAATATTCTCGAATCTTTTTGTTAATTTATTTTTCCTTTCCATTTTCTTTTCTTTTGTATAACACTACTAAGCACTCACCATAATATTAATTGTTAAACTTGTAAATGGATATTTGTCTCAATTTTGTTATCACTAAGGCCCGTATTAATAAAGCGTTCTTATCTCTAAGACAATTCTCAAGAAAGTACTTAAGATGTTGTTTTAATTAATAGACCGTACTTAAGTACAGCTGTAGGTACGGCGTATCAAGTGAGTGCGAACGTATTACAAAAACGAGACTCGTTACTCAACTACGCTGTCATTGCTGTCAAACTGTTACTTGAGACGCGGTTTCGTGAATACAGTCAAACCTTGACTTGAGAACGGCTTGCTTGGGAATTGGGATACAGTACATTATTATTTGTGGTGTTTTTGGGTGTGTTACAATTATGTAAATTAAAATCTAAATATTTATGATTAAACAAACTCAGAATTTACACTACATACTCAACACAAAATAAAGTTATAAAAAAAAGACGCATATCGATACTTATTCTTCTTTTTTTTGTAATCGCGGTTGCAAAGGTTTTGCACCATTCTGCCAGTGTCGAGTATTTGTAGAAATATTTTCGATTTTACTTATATATTTATATTAAACGAATTACCTATTTGATTTATATTAATTGACTTGATTTGACACTTGACAGCAGAACTTTTTTTCGCTGCCCAAAAAACAATCCTCATTATATGATCCCTCCCTCCTACAATTCCTCGCCCTATCAACCTTAAATCTGTTCTGTGTTTTGTAAATACTCCTCTTACTGAAACTTTATGTACATACTGTGGTAGTGGCCCTAAATGTTTGTGTCTGTTCTAGGTTTTAGATTATTCAACAGACTTCCTCCTGTACACCGTGCCCTTGTTTATTCATAAAACCCACTCATAAGGCAGAGTTTTCGTCAACACAACACATTGGGGAATCACTAAGGAGCCACTTTAAAGAATAAGAAGAAGAAGAACTGTTTTCGAATGGCAATGATCCGCATTCCGTTTTACGTAGTTTTCAAAAAAATATGGATATTATTATCCTAGACAAAATAAATATTAATATCTACGTAAAAATTAATGAAAATCAGTTTTTTCAACATAAAAATACAGACTAAACTTTTTTTGGTATTTATACTATTAAATATTACATTTTTAAAAAGAAATATTGAAGGAATATATAATCAATAAATCCGTTATTTGTAGAAGTATAAACGAAACGTTATTTTATTCGTTCTTTGTCGTGTAGGTGACGCTTAAAAGTTGAGTAAGTGATCTCAATAACGTTATCAACTGAGACAGTCTTGAGATCATACTATGAATTTAAGACCATCTTGAGAAGCTAATCGTTACTTGAGACTGTCTCAGCCAAGAAAGGTCTTGAGAACGAGTTTGAGAACGGTTTATTAATACGGGCCTAAGTTATGTTTAGCTGTAAGTATGTTTTTCTGTAGATATAAAATAAAATAAAAATAAAATATTTATAAAACTTGGTCTTCCGGAATCATAACAAAAATACCCATGAATATGGAACCATACAAAAATAACATACATAATATTTTAGTGTTTAAGTCTATTTTTAATAAAAAAAAAACAATATACGCATTACGCATATATGCAATATACGCATTATTCTAAATATCAACTATAAGTAGATAATAATTTATTTAAAAAATTTAATTAAAAGCGTGCATTTAAATATTTAACATGGTTTCAGACACGTGAGTTCAAAAATATAGATTTTTAATCTAAAAAACTGAAATAGATACGAGTAAGGCAGGGACTATAATATGCTCCGGAATCCAGAACGCTGGTGAAAATAAAGAGCACTGAAGTCTGAAAATAGAACTCTGCGCTAGTGCAATAGAGTTGGAAATGGAAGTTTCGAGTGTCCAGCTGTCATATATGACATTAACATTTGACTCGACACTCATGTGTTCGATTTTCAACTCTATTTTTATTCTACTTTTCACCGGTGTTCCGGATTCCAGAGTATAATATAATCCCAGAGTATAATATAATCCCAGCCTAAGAGCGTGTTTACACGAGCCCGAAATTTTTCGGCGCGACACAGCGCGCGCGTCTGTTCAGAATCGCTCTCTCTTTAGAAACATTTAATGAAGAATTTAATATGTTTTGTAATTTATTATAAAGTTTAAAATACCTCTATAATTATAAAATACACGCAATCGCGCTGCGCCCAAGCAGCGGTCGCGTCGCCTCCACACCCTTCTCTCTGCGACAAATTTTACACAATGGTCATAATTGGGTCACCCTTTCAACTGTTACTACGATTCTGCGCGTTCGCGACGTGATTTCGGCTTTACGCGATCAGCGTTTATGAGCATGTTATTTGAACGCGTCCTAAATAATTTACGATCATCTTACACACATTAAGTAGTAAACTGTACTTCTTAAAGCCCGCTCCGTGCCAATCGCGCACGACACTTCGTAAAGTCGGCGAAAATGAAATAAAACAGTAGGTACACAAAAATGTGCGAATTGGCTCCGCACTTCGCGATCGCGGACTGTTCGAAAAGCCGCGCACGGCGTACGCGCGATTTGCGGTGCGGTTTTAATATCAATATTATTATTTATTGTTATTATATTACATATCGTGTTCTCTATCGGGAGTTCAAAAAAACGATTTTATTTTAAAGATTTATTGAAGTTAAAAATTACAAACTATTTTTACATTTAAACTTAACTAAAATGAATCAGATCTATGTTGGATCTAAACTCAAGAATTATAAATAAATTAAGACTAAATTAAGAGGCGGCTTCAATTATTATATGTTATATGTAAATTATAGTCCAAGAGCATCTTCGACTGCAACTGATCGATGATGATGATTCCCATATAATGGTATTCGGCAATTCGGTCCTAAGTCCATATTACATAGGAGGTACATATGTAACATATTATGGTTTAACCTCGTTTGTGATTTTCCAGTTATATCCACAAACTGGTATTTGTTTTAGAGATGGTGCCCAGACATTTGTGTGTGAATTGAATAAACACAAATCAGAATTTGTGTTAATTAAATTCAACGCTCTAATATCGAGAGACTTGGTCGCAAAACAACTTTGGTATAAACAAGAGTAAATGGAATATTCGCTCGTGGTTTGGTACGTACTAGTTTCTTACTAGCATATTGTAATTCCCCTTAAAAAAGCTCTTGCAGGTAAATGTATTGTTGAGGAGTGTTAAGTGAATTATAAGCAATGTTAAAGTGGCAATTCAGAGTGGGTAAATTACAATTTATGAAATACTAATTCGAGCAGTAAAGCTACCTCCTACAACCTACATAGTAAGATATGGACAGCTTCAATGCATTTTACATTTTTTTTTTTCAATGATATTATGCGGGCTATGGCGGGTATTACGGCATTTACCTGTATTTTATTATTACATAAATTAATAGTGCTCTGAAAAATAACACTACAATTTACAAATGGAATAGTATACTAAACATCAATATTTTCAAAGATATTGGGGGTTGTTTGAAGCACTTTTTTAACCGACTTTCATAAAAGGAGGCGGTTATGCATTCAGCTGTATACATTAGTTCCTTATATATGAAATTGGCGTTTTATCGTACTGGTCACTTTGTTATTTGTGAGCGTTTGGCGGACTAGTGCCGGTGTCGTTCACTACAGCTTTCTTAAATCTGGCCAGACGATTACGGCAGATGTCTATTGCCAGCAAATGCAAATCATGATGGAAAAGCTAGCTGCTAAACAACCGAGGTCGGTCATTCGCTCTAGGCCACTGCTGCTTCAGGACAACGCCACACTGCACAACAGACTGCTACCAAATAGGAGCTTCAATTGTAATGTCTAAGTCTAAGACGATTACGGCAGATGTATATTGCCAGGATTAAAGGAACCAATGAACTACCTATGAGATGGCAAAAGTGCATAGATAGCAATGGTATATATATTATATTAAAAAAAAAACGACTTTATGTTCCTTTACAAAACGCCAATTTCATATGTAATATACCTAATACGCACACCGGCATATTTAGTGGAACATAAAATAAAGGTTTGAGGCTGGTTAATACGTCATTTAATTTAAAAAGAAATATTTTCAAGTTAAGAAAACAACTGAACATCACATTTTATGCAATTGTTTTAATTTTATTCAAATACACCTTATCTGGAGCGAACTTCGAGTATTTCTTCCTTCTGAGTTTGATTTAAAATTTCATTGAAATACTGTTTTTTGTTAGTTTTTTTTAAATCGCGTATCTTTTTGGAGTTGAGGACTGAATTATGCCTGACTTAGCCCCAACGGAGATTGCCAGGGCACTCGAAATGCGAAGAAATGGTCAAACCTACAGAGTGATATCCAGAGATCTTCGTCGACCAGTTTCAACGATCCATCGCAGTATCCAACGGTTCAGGGAGACCGGTACTTATGTGAGAAGAGCAGGACAAGGCAGAAAAAGACGCACTTCGAGTAGGGATGATCGTTTCATTCGGCTTCGTGTACCTAGGATCCCCCGTTTGACGGCTGTCCAAGCCCGACATGAGTTAGAAGCAGTGCGGGGTGTAACCGTAAGTGAGCGTACGGTACGAAGAAGGTTCGAAAAAGCTGGTTTGGGTTCATTTGTGCCCGCCAAGGCTCCAAGGCTCGAGGTAAATCATCGTAGAAACAGGTTAACTTTTGCTCAGGAACATCGACCTTGGAACGCGGACCAATGGAGTAAGGTATTGTTTAGTGATGAGTGCAGAATTCTCTTAAATCAAATTGACGGCAGGCAAAGAATATATAAAGAAGAATCATATACAGACGCAAAGGAGAACGATACATTCAGACAAATTTTGAAACTACAGTTGTATACGGTGGTGGATCAATAATGGTTTGGGCGGGCATTTGTTTGGGAGCTCGCACAGACTTGGTAGTGATTGACAGAGGGAGTCTGACTGCAGACCGCTATATCAGAGAAGTTTTAGAAGAAAATGTCGTACCGTTTGCCCCATATATCGGTGACGATTTTGTTTTTATGCAGGATAATGCTCGGCCGCATACCGCTCGGGTAACTCAAGCTTATCTTAGTGATATGAATATCACTGTTATGGAGTGGCCGGCGAGATCACCGGATATGAACCCAATAGAGCACGTTTGGGACTTGCTGAAAAAAAAAGTTAAGTCCAGAATTCCAGCTCCTGCCAACGTGGGTGAACTGCGAATCGCCGTAGTTGAGGAATGGCGGAGACTATCCCAGGAGACCATCGATAACATCATTCTCAGTATGCCTAGACGGGTAGAAACTTTAATAAGAGTACGTGGAGGAAATACGCGATATTAATCACAATTTTTCTAATTTAATTAATTGTTATTTTAATATTAATTTTCACTTTTCCCGGTTACATGAAAAGTTCAAAAATGTACAATTTTTCACAAATAGCCTTTACTCGCAAAATCTGTTCTTAATGTGATCTCATTTTAAGTAAAACAAATGTAACTTTAAATAACAAAAGAAGTGTAGTAAGTAGATTTTAAAATAAAACCATATTTTTTTGATTATGGACCTTTTTTTTGTGTTCCGCTAAATATGCCGGTGTGTTTATATTAGGTATATATTTTTTAATTTTTTTATGTTTAACGATAATTCCGTAAAATCGAGTTGTCAGATTTACATTGATTTGACTTGACACTCGTGTGTTTGATTTTTAACCGACTTCCAAAAAAAGGAGCTGGTTACACATTCGGCTGCGTTTTTTTTTGGATGTTCAACGATAATTCCGCCGTCTGTGGACCGATTTTCAAAATTATTTTTTTGATGTAAAGGGTATAATCCCAAATTGGTCCCGTTTTCACCAAAGTGGTGACCTGATAATAGGATCCATGAGGAATCAAGGGAACTTCTCGAAATTTATATTTGGTGATTTTGAGTTTTTCTGAAGTAGTCTAAGCGTATGCTACAAAAAAGTAAGATTTTGCACCAAGGTATAGGGAATCCAAAAGTACTAAACAGAACTCCTGACTCCTTACAGATACATGTTTAGGGATTTCGGAGTTGTTTAAAGAACTGCAAGCATTTGTCATCATATCTCTAACAGTAATCATCATCACCACCATCCTCACAAGAAACACCAACATATTATTATTCTGAAACCCTGACATGATCGATAGTGTTCTTAGTTATAATTCATCGTCATCAGCTCGCTCACTGCTTGACACTTCGGAGGTTACTTAATTTTTTTAATTTTGTTGATTTATTAAGTAATGATTAGGTTAATTATTAGTCCTAATTCTTTAAAAAGGCATAACTACAGCAAGCTACAAGCTAGGTTATGGACGTAGGGTACCTACACAATAATTATGTGGATAGGTTCTAGTTTCTTTTGTGTATTGTAGTTAAGGTAAACGTAGATGTTTTCACGCCTAGGTAATTAAAACTTCACGCAGTCATGTGCTTGTTAATCTCGTAGTTCTTCAAATAGAGATAAGATAACACAATAATTATGCAACGCCTATTTGTAGTTTTGCACGACTTTCCTACGAATGTTTACTTAAAAATTCCTAAAACTGCCCCGTTAAGGGATAATACAATTGAGGAGATTTTAAGAATTTAAAATAATTTTCACATTTAAAAATTGTGTGAAGCGAAAAATTTCGTTTAAGGTTCTTAACCCAGAACCATCTAGTTCTGTGAATTAGGGGTCGGAACAAGTGTTACGTGTATAGCGCATATTATACCTATGTTTAGCGTTTTTTTTTATACTTTCCGCGGTTGCTCAACCAGATATAGGTGGGTTCTCAATGTAGCATCTACACTGGTATTAATTGTTTTACAATATTCCTCAAAAAATAGTAACAGGGCAGTCCGGACACAAAAATCCTAATTCTCGTAATTAACTTTCATTTTACTTTTATTGAATTATCAACGAATTTAGTCGACATTATATCAAATTATTTTTCGATTTCGGACCAATAAAAACAGGTTTGACGTTGGTTTGACGTTAATGAGAATACCATTTTGCAGTTTTAACTTAATAAGCTTCGGGACTGTAACGGTATTATTGCAGGATTTAATTAGCATAATCGATCTTCTGAGTACACCATTACGCAAAGAACTCTTAAGCACGATACTTGATAGTCTCTCAAAGAAAGTATAATTTTCCATATTTTCCTCATTTCTTGAATAGTATTTGCCTCTATTATTAGATGACTTACGGATTTGTATTGTGCACTGCAAGGTGAGGGTTATCTCATGTCTGGCGTTCCGCCAGTACTCCAAAGCTCATACAGTGCACTGTAACACAGTCTGATTTTGTCAACACACATACAACACACACACACACACACACACAAAATAGAAATTTGTATATTCTTATAACTACATTTGTAACAATGTTATAAATAAATAGTTTCTTTTTATGGATATTACAAAAAAACTTGATTTGCTTTAGATAAAGGGATTTTAGCCAATTTTTGATATTAATTATTATCTATTTATTTAGCTACACGCCTGTACACTCTGTTAATCTGTAATACCTGTTATTGCTTAGTGTTAATTATTGTCATGTATAACGCTTGTACGCTTAACGGTTGTAATAAAGAAAAAACATTTGTTTTATAAAAAAATATCATTATTATTAACTAAATAACAAACAACATAAAAACTAATAGGGTACCTAATACATTTCAATTTATGAACCAATTTACTGCTGTACTAGTCATCAATGATTTTGTTTTGACCTTAATTCAAATTCATTGTCAAAATATCCAAAAATAGATAACAATTAGGTACTTGTTTAAAATTGAGCAATGTTTATTAGTACGAGTATATGTTTAGTATATGCTTAGTAGAAATAAGTGATTCTGTAATTTATTAGGTATGTACAGTCGAGGAAATTTGGTATTGACTAGATTTAACAGACTTTTGAAGTTAGTCACGTTACTACTTTTTTTCGATACGCGACTGATGGCACCAAATCATTAAGGTCGCGTTCAGACGCGGCGGGAACCGCGCGAATTCGCCCGTAAACCGCGCGGTTCAGTGTGATCGTTCTAGTACGATGCCTTTGCAGCTCTTTAATAAGCTGCGTGATGATTTCTGCTGTCTGAACAAGGGTTATAAACGATAATAACTCAAAATAAATTATGAGGACGACCAAACTGTCACATAATCATTTTCCCTGACTGTACATAGTTGGCAGCACTACTGGATGCTTAACACAGGTGAACGCGCCCTCTCAGCTGTTACATAGTGTTTGGAGGCGGAAAAGATTAAAATGTTTCATACAAAATAGATAACTGAAAGGAATTCTTATCAGTCAGGCATTTGTCTCAATCACACGGGGTAACTTTAACAGTAGCCGTACTCCATACTGGCTATATGGTCTAATAGGCATAATAAATCAGTTAGAAATTAGAAATGACCATGTATGGGCTTGGATTGACATGACAGTTATAGGTTATGCAGGGGGCCTAGCAGGAATATTTGACAGCGGCATAAACGTTACGTTATCGAATGAAATTTGTATGGACGCTGTCATGATTTTGACAGATTTTCATACAATTCTCATTCGATAACGTAACTTTTACGCTGCTCTCAAATGTTCCTGCTGGGCCCACTGGTCTAGCAGTTACGTTACGTCGGAAACGTACTAGATGGAGAGCTACCAGCAAATATAAAGCAGGTGTTTGAGACAAGCTGAAACCTTGTCCTATACATCTCCTATTGTACCTCAACACGAGACTGTAGGTCTGACTAGTCAGAAACGGGTTTTGTAAAGTGATTTGTTTAATCCTAAAACGCATGTTTAAGGCAATTTGAAATTTTGATATAGTGTCAAAGTTTAATGTTTAAGGAGTTGGGGAAAAAAAAGCCAGGGCATTTAGTCGGGGCTTTAACCTTGCCAGACTAGTGTAAAAGTACGGGAGACCGGGGATGGTTGACTAACTTTTGACTCGTTTATCTCTGATGTTTAAATTAATATAACAAAAACAACAATTAATACAGATAGAAGAACTATTAAGGTACCTAAATACTAATCCTATATATTTAACCTTAATAAAACCTATATATTTATCATTAAAATACTTATTTAGTCGATTTTATAAACCCCTAACGCTTGGTCAACCTACCCCATATTCGGGGTAAGTTGACCATAAGCATGGAGTAGGTTGACCTAGGCAGTAATTAGTGTAAATAAAGGTATTAATATAAAATTTCAACATTCAAATTGACTGAATGGTAGAAACTTTTTATTTAATTATAAAAACTTAAATTTGAGATCCATTCTCGGTTAATTAAGAACTTTAATAAAGGTAACAGTATCTTTTTAAACTATTAAAAAAAAAGAAAAAAACAATAAGTAAGATTAATTTTGTAATTTCTGTTTCAACCTTAATTATAACTTGAATTATTATAGTAAATCGGTAGGTAATCAAAGATTACATTGCTTTTTGAAAATATTATTCAACATACATAAACGTGAGTATCTAACATTATAAACTATTATAAAAGTAAACTTCTTTTTTAAAAATTAACTTATTTATGAAAATAGAACAATCAGTCTTATATTAATTATGCTTTTTTAGTTATGTCTCTTAACAAAATATTATCATCTTTGAAATAGTGATTATCACAAACCACTTTAATCTTTTACCAAATCGAAAGTTTTCTTTTCTAAAACTAAACCTAACTATGAATACAATCTGTCTCATTATGTCTAGTTTTAGTAAATATCTATCTAAAATCAGACTGTCATATCAGTCTTCTAAATCAGAATTACAATTTTTATATTCGTAAAATAGTGAATTGCCTTTTGCACATTTAGAATGAGCCCGTAACTTACACGTAATGCAATCCAACAATCCACTCTGCCCAGGCTTACTGGCTGAATAGGATTCGGTGCACTCCAGACAAATTGAGTCATCGTCGTCACTTATATCTGAAAGATCATCGTCATTCTTAGTTTTCTTTCCCTTCCCCTTTCCTTTACCTTTGCCTTTGCCTGTTTTTCTTTTGTTTTTGGGGTATTTTTTTCTGTTTTCATTTTTTTTAAGTATCTTCACTTTTTACGCGCTCATACCATATCATACCTCTTTTTCACCGACTTCCAAAAAAAGGAAGCATTTATACGTTGGGCTGTATGTATTTTTTTGTATGCTCAACGATAACCCCGCCGTCTGTTGACCGATTTTCAAAATACTTTTTATGATGTAAAGGATTGTATATATATACTTCGAAGTTGGTCGCGTTTTTCAAATTCAAAATTTTTATGGACACGCATAGTGATTTTGACTTTTTCTGAAGTAGCCCAAGCATATCCTACCAAAAAGTAAGGTTTTGCACCAAGGTATACCCTGGATCCAAAAGTGCTGAACAGAACTCCTGGCTCCTTATAGATACATGTTTGGAGATTTCGGCGTTGCTTAAAGAACTGCAAGTTTAAGCCACTATGTCAATTAAAGTAATCATCATCATCACCACCATCATCACACCATAAATATGACATAATATAATAGGTACTTCTCATAATATTTTACACCGACACGGATATCTTTGAACATTACTCTGCCGTTTATGGACCGATTTTCTAAACGCGACAAATTTCGGTTTATATCCAATACATCAAGTAAGTATTGGGTATAATCCGAATTCTCGTCTCGTCCGAAAAAAATCTCGTCCATGAGGAATCGAGGGAATTCCTCGAAATTTATATGGTATAGGTATATAGTGATTTTGACTTTTTCGGAAGTAACCCAAGCATATGCTACCAAAAAGTAAGATTATGCACCAAGATATACCCTGGACCCAAAAGCACTGAACAGAACTCCTCAGTCTTTAAAGATACGCGTTTGGAAATTTTGACATTGTTTAAAGAACTGCAAGCATATGCCATTATGTAACTTACAGTAATCATCATCATTATCTCATATACAATACCTAATGGAAGCTTGGCGCGTATTCAATTATACATTCGATAGTTTATTTTAAACGTTCTTAAAATGTGTTTAATAAATGTGTTTAAAATAATAATTTAACAAATATCACTAAAATTTGGTATATAAAATCATGGTTCCAACCATTAAATGAAACCAGTAACGACTAATTTGATGCATTTAACATCAAAAGTTAATCTGGGAGTCTACAAATTTTTCTAAAGTGATCTGTAACCAATAAATGAAACCAGCAAAGTCTAACTAGATGTCTAGTCTAGATGAATTGAACATGTGAGAGTAAAATATGTATATACCGGTAAAAATAATTTGATATTGAAATAATTTGATTTGAAATATGGAATATCAAAGACCACCAGGTCTACTAGAAATATAAATATAACATATAACATATAAATATATAACATAAACCAGTAAAATGATTGAAAGTGGTATCTATATTAATATTTTTTTTTTTCAACGTATAATATTATATACTTACCTATTTGTTATGAACAACCAAATACCAGTCATAACTTTGAAATTGCTATGTTTTGTATTTAAAAACCGTAGATCGATAAACAAATTGGGAGATTAATGAAGTGGATAAGTAGGTATTAATAAATACAAATGCAACTTGGTGCAATGTATTTGAAGACAATTTTTTGTCAAGACGAGATGACCTAAAACAATTGAAAAGGGTAATTAATGTAAACTCAGGTAACTTTAGTTCAGTAAACAACTCCAAATAGCTAGATAATTTTAATTAAAAGCACAGTATTAAAAATATTCTAGATACACGATACAGCTCATGTTGTATTTGCTTATTCCTTCTTGATAAATTTATTTTTCATCATAAGCCTGAGTAAAGCACATGTGAAAGGTAATAAATTAAAATAAAAAAAATAAAAATCTTATTTATGATAAAAGTTTCTAATATTGCAAAGTCATAGATAAATACTGTAAGTATGCCTTGTTCCTAATTTATACTGAGAATTATAATGAAATCACGATTGACAAAAGACACGATAAGTATAATGATAATTCACAAGTGACGATAGTGAAAAAAATGAAAAAAATCAGTAGAGATATCGGCAGTTCATGGTTGTGAAATTATAATAGTTATATTTGCATTTAAGCAAATAGGAATAAAACGATATCTAATATAATATGGATTCTATCTATTATCATTATTTTAATTCGAGCTTTTATGGGCGTAGTTATTAAAAGTTGGCTTAGGAAAAGGGGAATTAAATAAATATTTGGAATATTCAATACATGGATATTAAAAAACTAAATTGAAATAAATTATAATATTTATCGTACCTACCTCGTATATCAAATACGAAAAGTTAGAAAAGGTTACCTAACAACGAAAACCAGATGGGAAAAGCCTTAACTTTCAATTATGTTTCAGGTTATAATAACTTTTGTTTGTATGTTTCAGTGACCATAAATGTTTTAGACTTGATCAATAACTATATTAAGCCATAATGACCAAAACAAGTCATTAACTAGTATTGAATTTGCCAACCTACATTGTCCGTAGTGGGCTAACATGGCGGATCACGGTCAGTAGCCATCATTACTGTACTTGTATCCGGTAGTTACAAAATTCCAGTGTTAGAATATTACTGGGTAATAAACATGATGTCAAAATAGAATATTAATTTCAAGTAATTTTTGAAAATTCTAAAAGGAAATTAAGATAATAGGTATTTTTTTGTATTACCTTTGGTAAAGCATTAAAATTGTTATAAAATATTTTGATTGTAATAAAATGTGATAATAACTAATATATGATATGTGAATGTAAAATATTTTTAAATGAGATGAGGTTTTTTTGGTTTTCCTCATCCTCGCAACGAATGTTGTATCATATATTGTAACTTTCCCAGATTTTAAAAGTTAATGTGCAAGAAAGGTATGTTTATAATATTATCATGACAATTATAATCATTAATTGTTACAGTTAAGTGTTGGCTGGCTGCTATGTATTTACATGACCTGAGTTAAATGTATTTTTATTGGTTTATATTACGTAGTTCATAACAAAAGATATTCATTTTTAAGGGGGCGTGTCGAATTCTATAATATTCATAATTCATCTTCAAAAATTCCTTTCTTTTTAAATTCAAGTTATCGTTTCGAAAGCGGAACCCTAAAGTCTAATCTTTCTCACACTTTTAATCTTTGACAAGGGAGAAGTATATGAAATATGATTTTTACTAATATGGTTTTAGTTTAACACAACAATTATAAAACAAAAGGTCTATTCAATGTAAAACGTCTAGTGATTGAGTTGTGTAATAAATATTGCTATTTTATGGCAACCAGATGTTGACAGGTCATGGCAATACGAGTACGATCAACCACGCTAATGCTAACACTACTTCTGCCTATTGCTAGGGACAACATACCTTTTGAGCGCTTAACTAAATAAAGCGCAGTTATTAATTTTATTCAAGTTTTATTTAATTTCATATCCACGATCTTCAACCTAATCAAAAAGCTTTAACTCCAATATTAACTGTGCGCGACCGTTCCAAAAGTCACCTAAACCATAAAATGTACCTAAATCACGTTACATTTATAGGTTTCCGCTGCATTTGCCAAATGCACTCACGATAATATCTCAAATCGCAATACATGTAGCAACAGCGTGCCACTAAAAGTTACATCACAGTACATACATTTAGAGAAATAAATTTATTGAAGTAAGCAATTAAAAAAAAAAAAATTGTGTCTGAGCGTTTGGTTCTTCAAACAAAAACATGTAGGGGAGGCGGCCTGTTGTGTCTCGCCATATTTTCAGTTGTCCCTTATTTATTCCAATCTGACTTACTGCACGTATTAAGCTATGTTTATTTACAAATAAATAAAAGAAACGTACGCATTAAAAATTATGTGATTATTATCACGTTTAAAGCTATCAACGTTTTAATTTTTTTGAATTTTAAGATGGTCGGCAGACTGCAGAGACGTGGCGAGGTCCCTAGGCATCTGGCATTAGAATTCGTCGGGAGTCCTCCCCTCTAAAAGCTAAACGGCTGGCTGAAATATCTGAAAAAATTCATGATGTGATGAATTTTAAAGGAAAAATATAACGGCTTATCTAACTTTCGAGTTCAGGAGATATAAATACGTAACTCATAGAATGCGCTTACTTGGAAAACTTCGCACAAAAATAACTAATTAATAAATAAACATGTAAAATATTGGTATATTGGTACGGAACTCTACGTTGGCCGGTTTTTCTTATTTAAGTAAATTTTGTGCAGATTCCTAAACAGATAATATCTACACTCTACGAGTACACGTACGGCTATAATAATATATCACACAGCTGCCGCATCCAAAACAGAGCACAATGTGACTTCATATTGATAAACCTCGCGGACTTCGAGCCGTTGTGTAGATTACACTAATCTCAATACGTATTGTGCCAAAAGATGTGATGCACCGCTATATTAGATATCTAACGCACGCACAGAAAATATCTTTTTGTTATATCTTAATCTATGGATGTATCTTTACACTTTACACAATTCGCTGCGATAATGTGACAAAATCGAGAAGACTTAATCCTCGTTTGTCAAGGTACCTATCGCTTTCTGATACCTTTTGGAATAGGACTGCGCTAATACAAATAAAGAGATAATTAAACCGACTTCCAAAGTAAAAATACACAAAAAAGTATGAAATAAATCCTATTTTTTAAATAATTCCCCTTTTAAATTCGGCTAAAATTTTAACTATTTCCCTACACAATCTTTATAAGATTAAAGTCGGTACCAGCCCAAACAATATCCTGATGAATCATTATTTTATAGAGCTCTCGTTTATGTTGGCTGGTACAGCCGAATTTAAAAGGCGAATTATTTGGAAAATATGATTTATTTCATAGTTTTTTGTGTATAAAAATATTTTGGAAGTCGGTTTAATTTTTTTTTTAAATAATAATCTTTCCCATTTTAGTGATATTTGTTAAATTATTATTAATACATTTTAAAATAAACGATCGAATGTATAATTGAATACCCGCCAAGCTTCCATTAGGTATTGTAAATAAGATGATGATGATGATGATAACTGTAAGTTACATAGTTACATGCTCGCAGTTCCTTAAACAATGGCGAAATTTCCAAACGCGTATCTTTAAAAACTGAGTTCTGTTCAGTGCTTTTGGAACCAGGGTATAACTTGGTGCAAAATCTTACTTTATGGTAGCATATTATGCTTATGTTACTTCAGGAAACGTCAAAATCACTATAAATTTCGAGGAGTTCCCTCAATTCCTTATAGATCCCATCATAAGGTTTCCACTTTAGTGACTAAAGGACCAATTTCGAATTATATCCTTTACAACAACAAAATAATTTTGCAACTAGGTCCATAAACGGCAGAGTAATGTTCAAAGACAAAGTATCGGTGTAAAATACTCTCATAGAAGTACCTTTTATATCATAATAATGTGATGATGGTTGGTTTGATGATGGGGGTGATGATGATGATTACTCTGATTGACATAGTGGCATATCCCCAATCATGTAAGGAGTTCTTTTCAGTACTTTTGGAACCAGGGTATACCTTCGTATAAAATCTTACATTTTGGTAGCATATAGGTTACTTCAGATAAAGTCAAAATCACTATTTATGTGTCCATATAAATTTCGAGGAGTTCCATCGATTCTTCGAGGATCCAATCATCTGATCATCACTTTGATGAAAACGGGACCAACTTGGAATTATACCCTTTACATCAAAAAAATAATTATGAAAATCGGTCCACAGACGGCGGAAATAACGTTGAACATACAAAAAAAAATCACAGCCGAACGTATAACCACCTCCTTTTTTGGAAGTCGGTTCTTCTTCTTCTTCTTTAAAATGGCCTCCCTTGAGGAATAGCCAGTGTCAGTGTCAGACGAGATAAAAAAATACTTTGTTGCAGGGGAAGATAACTTTGCGCAAAAGTAGGGCTTAGTGAAAGAACAAGAGAAAAATAGTTAAAATCTCGTAATTAAATAAGTTTACAACATATCATATCTCCTTAATACCTGAAACAACAAGTCAAAAACAAAGTGTTAGTTAGAAGAGACACACATATCTCTAATCGAAAGTTATTATGATTAATAAAATTACATAGAACATAAACAAAGGGGGTTTGGACAAAAGACAAAAGTGACTGGAAATCAGAAGGACGAGGGATATAAGGGGGAAGTGAATCATATAATGAAGAGAGACGATTTGAGCAGCTGAAAAAAATATGTTCAAGAGTGCCTTCGTCAATTCCACACTCACATAAAGAGGAATCCCTAACCCTAATTTTATTAAGGAACACTGGGGTACAGGAGTGGCCTAAACGCAAGCGGCATACTGTAGAGGTGGTAAATTTTTTAGCCTTCCTGTATTTAAAAAACCAAGGCTTAACCAACACCTGTTTTTGCAGGGAAAAGAAGAATTTGTCCTTAACATTTCCTGATGCAGTCCAACTCTCATTCCAGCCGGTAATCAAATGTTCCTTAGCCAACGGAATAAGGTCGCTGCAGTAAAATTTGAATTGGCCAAGGCCACCTGAGTAAGTGGCTTGTTTTGCGTCAAGGTCAGCGCTCTCGTTTCCTGATATACCAATATGGTCTGGAATTCAAACCAACTCAACATGAATATTTTGTGAAATGCATTTTAGAAGAAGATGCCTTATATTTATTATATAGGGGTATTTAAATTTAGAATTCGCGAATCAGAAAAGATTACGGAATTGTTAAGTCGATGAGACTCTATAAACGATAGAGCCTCAAGGATTGCAATTGCTTCTCCAGAAAATACAGAAGACAAAGAAGGTAATTTAAAATTGAATACCACGTTGACTTTTGGTATCCAGACTGCTGAACCTACACATCCTTGGTTTTCTAATTTGGACGCGTCTTTATATATGTAATACCAGTCTCTGTATTCTGTATTAATAATTTCCTTAAACTGATGGTTTGCAGACTGAGAACCTTTTAAAATGCCTGTATCAAAGGAAATGTAAGGTAATTTGACTAGGGATTCGTAAAGAACTTCATAAATAGGGAGCATCTTACTCTGGTACACAGGACATGGTAAGCTAGTGAACTTTTGAAAGCTTTTAAGGAGACAAGGACACACAAGGACCAAGGACCCAGGGGTCCTTGGTCCTTGTGTGTCCAGTATGACGAGGAGTGGAATAATTGGGAGAGGGTATATAACTTAGGGATAAGAGGGTGATGAGCAAATTGAAGAGCCTTGAAAAGAAATCTGTCTGAAAGGTATTGGCGTCGGAAACTTAAGGGGGCATCTGCACACTCAACCTGCAGGGCTTTATTAGCAGTTGATTTCATGCCACCAATTACTAGACGAAGGCACTTGGTTTGGATTTTGTCCAATTCTTGAAGAGCAGACTTGTGACAAGGTTCAAGAATTATAGATCCGTAATCCAGATGGCTGCGGATTAAGGCATTATATATCAATTTTTGAGTGTAGGGGTGAGAGCCCCACCAAACTACAGAGAGACACCGAATAATATTAAAGTTTTTTCACATTTTTAATAATATGGTTTACGTGATGAAAACCAGTCATTTTAGCATCTAAATAAACCCCCAGGAAATAACGTTATCAGAAACCGGGAAAATTTGGCTATTCAGGATATCAATTTGTCCGAAACAGTCCTAGGTCTGAAAAAAAAACAACAGTGCTGCTCTTCTCCACGGAAATACTTAAGCCATGGTCAGAGAGCCACTCGCATAGGTAACGAAGAGCAGAATTGAGGGTGCAGAGGCATCTAAAAGCTCCTTGGTGGAGACATAAAGGGTTATGTCGTCCGCATATTGAATGATTTTGCAGAAAGATCAAAGAGGTAACGAATAAGTCTAGATTGTGTATGTAAATACTATAATAGAGAGGACTAAGGACCTGAGGGAGACCCTTCTAAACCAATCTAGAACAAGGAGGTGAATTTTCATGGGAAATAAGGATAGAATCCGGAAAGGAAATTACACATAGTTAACTATCTTCACAGGGATACTCAGCTGAAGCATAGTCTGCCTAAGAACCGGAAGTAGTACGTTATCATATGCGGACGACACATCCAGAAACACCCCACCAGTCTCTTGTTTCGAAAAGGCAATTCGAATGTCGGAGACTAGAGTACACAGGCTATCCATAGCACTAAAACCCTTACGATATTGGGTATCTTATTATATTGACTTCCCGAAAGAATGAATCTACTCTCCAAGAACCATTCGAGTCTATTTTTAATTAAATGCTCTAATATTTTTGAGAGACTGGAAGAAAGAGCAATAGGACGATAGCTTAATGGATTATCTTCGGGATTACCTGGTTTTAAAATGTGAAGGATTATTTGACATTTCCACTCTTCCGGGGGAGTTTCAGCTTCAAAGATTGAATTAAGAAAGTTATGTATCACTTTTTGTGTATCGAGGCTGCTTTTGATAATAAAAGAATACTGAATCCCGTCAGGTCCAGGAGCCGAGTCATTAAGGGAGTCTCTAAGTAAATTAAACTCCTCAAAAGAAAATGGGGGTTTCGGATTCATTAGGAGAAGAAGTATGAGATGATGAAAAAATATTACACTCTTAAAATGTAGGTGCTCAAGGTGGTGTAAGTTTTTGGGCAAATCCAAAGATCCTAGAAGAAGGGTCATTCGATAAGGGGTTAGAGTTGGGGGAAAAGGAGCTGCGGAACTTTTTATGTTGGTCCAAACCAGAGACGGGAGGAAAACGGGACACAAGCCCTCATAGAACTTATGCCAACCCAGGCGCTTCTTGTGAGAGAGAAGTCTTTTTGTTTCCGCTGCTATCCTCTTGCAGTTATTATAATTCTCCAAGGTCATATCAGATGAGAAAGTCCTCTCTACCTCCTTGCGTCTTTTACATGCCCCACGGCATGTAAAAGACGCACTCTCAGCCTCCCACCATGGGGGAGAGGAAATTAGATTACAATTAGAGCCTCGTGTAGGTATAGCAGCAGATGCGCCTCCAAGAAGCGCCTGCGTTAGACGGGGATATAAAATATATGAATTATGGGAAATAACAGGTGGAATGGAGGCAATTAGCTCATTAGTCACAACTGCAAATAACGGCCAGTCACTTCGGAAAGTTTAAATTTAAGTCTAGCGGGTTTTTTATCTATACTCGGGATAGGGGAGAGATGCCAGGTAAGGACAATGGAAAAATGATTGCAGCCACAGGAACTTGAAAGAATAGACCATTACATTTATGAGGAGAGAGAAGGAGAACAGATAGATAAATCCTCTGCTGTTCTAGGATTCTGAGTTGGGATTAATCGTCGAGTAGGAGCTCCATTATTCACGATAACCAGGTGAAGATCATCAAGAGAGTTGAGAAAAAGATTGGCAAGAGAGTCAAAACTATGTGAGCCCCAAGCATGATGTTGGAGATTGAAGTCTCCTAAAAGGAACATTGGAGGGGGGATGAGATTGATTATAGAAAAAAGTTCACAAAGGATAAAGGAAGTAGGGTCAGGTAAGTATATAGACAAAAAAGAAATGTTGAAGATTCTGACAGCGACAACGTTAAAATTACTATGTGGTGGAAGGGAGATATAATTAAAAATTACTGAAGTAGAAACTAAAATAGCTGCACCAGCTCTACCATCACTTCTGTCATCCCGGAGACAGGAGAAGCCAGAAAGTCTAAATTGAGAATCTGGCCTCAACCAAGACTCCTGGATGGAAAAAATAAGGGGATTAAATTTATGAGTAAAATATAATTTATTTTGTTTCGGACGCTACGACAGTTCTATTGAACAATGATCCTCTGAGCTAATGTTATTTCAAGAGTTTGTGTTTGTAATGTTTACCAGCTTAGTCAAGATTTCACGGAGAGTATTGGACATACCCATCCCAGTGTCACTAAAACGGGATAATAAATTTAATAAAAGGGAGGAGAGGGGTTCAGGGAAATTGTCATTCATGGAAAGGGAGTTATTAGGAAAAGCAGATCCATTAGGGGTCTCAGAAATAGGGTTCTGGATAATTGATTGGTGGGCAAGACGGTTGTAGCCAGGCTGGGGTGAGGGAATAATACGACGAGGGGTTAAAACAGTTTTTCTGTAAGAGACAGTACGAGGGGGAGAAGTAGTGAATTGTTGGGATTGTGAGGGAGTAGCTACAATGTCTGTGAATGCTCTACGCATACTTGGGAACCTAGCTGAAGCTTCTGCATAGGATATATTTTCTGCAGACATTACAACCTTAATTTCCTTTTGTCTCACAAATTCAGGGCATTTAGGGTTGTTAGCCGCATGGGCACCAGAACAGAAGAGGCAGGTTGAATGTTGCAATTGTCACCCTCATGTGGTTGTGAGCACCTGTAACATCTAGGGTCCGACCTACAAATAGATTTAACATGTCTAAACCTACAGCACGGTTGCATTGGATAGTGGGGAGCTTATATAATTCTACAGGAAGGGAAGTGTAAAATACATACATACGAGGAGGAAGTTTCTGTCCATTAAAAGTCACAAAAACAGCGTGGGTGGGTATTCATGTTATGCCGCTGATAGGATCTATGAATTTATGGCACATACGACGTGCCTTTATAACGTCACCATAACCAGTGGGTGTAATGCAGTTAAGGACAAATTCCTCCATGTCAATGTCCAGAGCGACATTTCTTACAATTTCCATCCGCGATACATTAAATGACGGGATGGAGACTGTAAAATCTGCATTTGTAAGAATTGATGAATCTAGTTGGCGTCGTCTGGATTTTTTAGTTCTACCGACACACGGTTTCTACCTATTCGCTTTACGCAACCAAGTGAAACTATATTAAAATTGTTCTGGAATAAGTAACGGCCAAACTCCATGGGTCGGATCTGGCTATTAGTATTATTTGTGGAGTCTGTTGTCGACACATGCACTACATATGGAGGGGAGTCAGATAAAGAGTATTTTCGTTTATTAAAAAATCAGGTCTTATGTAGGTAAGTTTATCATTTTGTGGAGAAGTCAGGTTATTGTCGTTATTATTTTGGAAAGGAGAATTACGCGTAGAACGCTTATTCGGAATGTTGTCTAAACTAATACTACTTACGCCATTCAGTGGAGTAACATAACCTCCTGGCGTACCGCCGGGATCAGGCAGTTCACTATCCACGATAAATAATTAACTACGCTACTTACGTGTAAACAAACAAACACAAACAACACAGACACACACTAGGTAAACAAACAAGAAGGTAGGATCTAGAACAGATACGAAATTCCTTACGAAAACTTTAAAAATAGCCGAACACTTGTATCAAGCACTCAACCAAATCGCAAAGCCAAAAATCTGGAAGTCGGTTAAAAATCAAACACACGAGTGTCAAGTCAAACGTCAATGTCAAATCTGACAACTCGAGACTGGTGTTCAATTTTCAACTCTATTGTATTAGGTCAGATTTTTATTTTCAATGATCTGCATTTATCTCCGGCTTTCCGGATTTCGAACAATATAGTCCGAGCCTTATTTATTCATTGAAGAAATGATGGTAACTAAATAAACTAAATCGATGGTACTTAACTAAAATTAAAAGTCATAAATTATATATATGAATAAGTTCAATAAAAGCATTAATCTACAATTCATTTTTATATGTTAACACCACAGATCTATATCAATAGACAGCGATCAAACATTAATAGAGATACGCCGATGTGTGCATTATTGTCGATATCTTATCGGTCTGGGAGCACGCGGGTCGGTGATGAAAGCTGAAACTGCTGGCAACCGTACCTTCTAGGCTAACCGTAGGCTAGGACTAAATTGTCCGGAAGGAGAAAATAGAACTCTGCGCTCATATAATAGAGCTGAAAATCGAACACACAAGTGTCGAGTCAAATGTCATATATGACAGCTCGACACTCGCCTTTTCGATTTTCAACTCTACCTATTGTATTAGCGCAGATTTCTATTTTCAGTGCTCTAAATTTTCCCGGCCCCTCTGGATTCCGAAGCATATTATAGACCCAGCCTAATAGTTCAATGTGGTTTATGAGGTGGCTTTTTATATGAGTAAACTGGGTTTTTTTATTCCGTTTCTAGAGAAGTAGGACTAGTATGTTTAGTATCAAAAATGGAATATAATAATATTCAAAAGCATTTGAGTCAAAGTTCATTTATCTTAAAAAGATCATGAATTTGGGTCACCATACTGGGGCGATGGGGCGCCGCCTCACGCGCCGCAGGCTGGCAAGGCGCAAATATTTGTAATTTCAATATTTTTTCGGAAATACATCATTAAATGTATAAATAAGTAAATAATAATTTAAAATCAGAAGTGCGATTTTGTAATACAAATTTTCACCTACTAAGTTAAGTAGGCCATAGTACTGTTTTTCATGTACTATCGACAAAATTGCCGCTCGACCAGGTATAAGGCTAAAACCGCTGGCAGCCATGAATCACGATGACACGACTCACCACGCATACATACGCGTAAAAACCGGCTTTGAACTTCGAAGACGTTTGTAATCGATGTGATAATCATTTTATATTTTGTATTTACACCGATTTTCAAAAAAGGAGGCGATTATTAATTACTCATACATTCATATTCTGAAAACAATATTATTATTATAACTACTACACAGTATAAAACAATGTCGCCTTTTTGTCTGTCCCTATGTATGCTTAGATCTTTAAAACTAAGCGACGGATTTTGATGCGGATTTTTTTAATAGATAGAGTGATTCAAGAGGAAGGTTTATATGTATATTGCATGCATAATATTGTAGAGCAACACTGATAATTTTGGCGTTTTTTAATGTGATGAAAATAAACACATTTATAAATCACTTACATTGCAAACGCTGGCTGAAACCTACGAGATAGATCAAAATATTGTACTACAGTATTGTATACCTTAAAAAGGTCTACAAAAAAATTCGCACTGGTATATGTCTATCTCTTAGGGATAGGGTTGCCATCCGTCCGGGTTTCCCCGGATTTGTCCTAGTTTAGAGGGCGTCCGGGGAGCGTCCGGACTGGGCATCATTTGCTGTCCGGGTTTTTGTAGGCAGATTTAGAGAGGCGCATTTTTTTTTCGAATTTGTTTATTTTGATTTGCAGAACTAAGAAAAATTAGGTAATTATTGTGTAACTTTGGATCTAATTCATTAGTTCATTTTATGTCCATTTTGTAGTTACAGATCTTAAAAAAAACTGCATTGCCATTCTGATGCAGTTTTCTAGCAGTTGAAAGAAATAAATAAGGAAATAATTTGTCTTAGTCGCTTCGCTCGCTCTGTGTTATTACTTATTATTATACTCAACTTTTTTTCTAATGTGCACAATCATAGACATTTTACAGTTTAATAAAATAAAACAAATTTTTCTCGCTCGCTGCGCTTGCTGAAGTCGGAGAAGACATTATAACAGTCATTAGTACTACAACTATCTAATTATTTTATAGGATTTTGCAAAGTAAATAGCGTTTCATGAAAAAATCCTGTTCATATATCCGGGTTTTGGTCTCTAAAATTAACGCGTCTTGTCCTAGTTTTCAAATTTTAGAGATGGCAACCCTACTTAGGGATAGCTCACTGTAACCATTTTTTATCCTTTACTTTTTACGAGAAATAATGGCTTATTTACGAAGCGATTTTAAACAATACAGCAATAATCCTTATCCAATTAATTACCTTAAATACATTGTGCATTTAATATAAATCAATATGGATCTTTACAGCATATAATTTAAATAATTATTTTCGAAAATATTACAGATTTAAAATACAGGGACATAGCGTTTGGACCGACCGGGTTGCTGTGCCCTTGTTGGGGCATGACGAGAATTTGGACGCGTTCCTCCCTTGTGTTCCTCGGCGTTGTGAGGTTTCTCTTCATGATGAATGAAAAGAGTCCAGTTCACACGCACAAGCAGTATAGCAATCAGAAGTCCATTATAGGGGGCGTCAATCCGCAGATCTGTGGGCCTAGCAGGAACATTTGACAGTGGCGTAAACCTAACGTTATCGAATGAGAATTATATGAAAATCTGTCAAAATCATGACAGCGCCCATACAAATTTCATTCCATGTTGAGAGAGGCGTGATTTTTAACAGCGTTTACCGCTGTTAAAAATGTGTATTGTGTAGCCAACTCATGAAGTTGGAACTTTGGGTACGTTAGTTATAATTTGCCATTTTCCTATTTCATTTTTAAAGTACTTACTAGATAAAGGGATATCCGAGTGATTATGAAATTCAGTTCAGTGAGAATATTCCAGAATAGCACTCCCCCAAAACATAATTAGTCTGTGCATTATTATCTAAATGCCATGGCGATAAGTGTCTCTCGACTGTACAGTCACGAGACACTTATCGTTCAGAAAATTATAAATGTACTTAAACTATATACAATAATAAAACTTTACGACTGATATCCTAGTGAGTGTGAATATAATATTATGTTATCGCTTTATAAATTGTTCCACAATCAACAAAACCCTCGCAAAGGCGCGATGGCAGATTCAGACGTGTTCTATTGGACGTACTAGACTTGGATATGTCGCAGCTATATATTATGGCGAACTTAGGGGGCGTAATTACGTGAGGCGTTTTTGAGGATTTTTGTACTGTAAGATGTTAGATTCGTATACCTGATATTTGCCGAGTTACCCCCTCTCCCCCAAGTGAGTTTTGAAGAGATTCAGCTGGACTTCCTCCTCCCCCTAAAAACCTCACGTGAATATGAAAGATCCCTTAAAAAAAAGATATTTATAGCTAAACAACTGGCCAAGTCCTACTCCTCCAAGTCCATACCTTTTTTCTGATTAAATTCGTTGCGAATTCATAAGACGAACTTATACTACCTTCGGGCATCCCTGAGAAGGGTTTTGTTGGTTGTTCACTACTGCTGATCCTTGCCATACATATGGTATTTGTGGTGGACCAATTCCTCGTTAAAAAAGCCAAGTCAATACTAATTATTACTAGATTTAGAAAATCTACAACTTTGTTTAAGATTTTATAAATCTAGACTAACGGTAGTAGCCAAGAAGTAACTTTTTCCGTACTTATTCCTTTGCAAAGAGGTCCACATTATCATCAGCTGACAGCTACTATTTTGTAATTAGAACAATCGTTTGCTTATCGTAACCACATAAACGAACGCATCCTTCGCTTTGAAGCTTTAATTGAGGCCGCCGTTTGGATTCATAATGTCCTCACCCACCAAAATTATTATTTTTGTGGTCCAAAAAATTTAGTTTTTCTTTAATTGATTCTTGAAATCAACAAATCAATTAAAGAAAAACTAAAATTTCTGAACATGAATCATACGTAGTAATTACAAATTATTTAAATTAAGGTTGAAACAACATTGATTTTAAATATTTTGAAATAGAAATAGAAATCATTTATTTGCATAAATAAGGTACAATATTATGGTGTTACAGTTTAGGTACATTAGATCCTTCTTATTTTGCCTTTTGTGCCAGTGACGTGCAAATTTTCGTTTAAATACTATTAATTATTACAACCACTGCATCCTAAAAAAACTGTCTAAAACTTAAATCATAAGGACATAATATCTGTCATACATTAGATAGCATTTTTTTTGTTAATTTTTTTAAATGATTATTATTAATATTATAGTTTGAATTTAATTAACTTTTATTGATATTTCAATTTATCATTATTATAAATTTAAAATTAAATGAATGTCAATGTATTCAATTTAATGTCAATTGTTAATAATATTAATCATTTTAATAGAGATAAGTCAACATTTACATATTTTTGTAATTTTTATAACACACTTAGCTGCCTATTTGTAGTATGTAAATTTTTATCAGGTTAACAATTCGATTACTCTAATTTATTTGTTTATCATTAAAATATTAATTAATTTTATAGTAACATTTTTTGGGTAATAATTTAAATGTCATTTTAAACATTGTATAATTTTTATTTTTGTATTATTCAGGTAATTTATTATATAATTTTATCGCCATACAGTATGCACTATTACAGTAGATATTATTGTTTTGTATATATATTATATTAACTTGTTTTTTCTTATTTGCCTTTGACTTAAAATATTGGTCTCAAATAACTCATTATGCTTTTTAACAAATTTTAACATTTAAAATATGTAAAGACATAGTAGTGGTAGGGTATTGTATTTCTGGAACAGTGGTTTGCAGCTATCTAACCTCCAAGCACCACATTGCTCGTATACAAGCCTTTTGCTTGATAAAAATTTCATTTGCATTTACAGAATTACCCCAGACAATTATGCCGTATCTCAGTACAGATGCCACAGATCCATGATAGGCAGTTAAAGCTGATTTGTCAATAACATTATAATATAGTGTTCTCAGCACATATGTAAATATATCTAGTTTATTACTTATTTGTTCTATATGATATTTCCATGAACACGTGTTGTCAATCATAACTCCTAAGAAGGTTGTATTTTCAACAACATTAATTTTGTTCCCTTGATGCGTAATGTTAATATTCATTTCTTCAGTTTTTTTGTTCCTAAAATTCATTAGCATAGTTTTATTTGTGTTTAGTAATAGATTTATTTATATATATCTAGTTATAGAGCTTCCAACCAATCATTTATTTTTTTCATACAATTTTTAACGTTTTCGATTAATACGTTATTATTTTTATGTGTCATAATTATTTTTATATCATCCGCATACATAATACATTCAATTATGTATGCGGATGATATAACATAAAACAGAAATAGTAAAGGTCCTAAATTACTACCTTGCGGGATACCATATGGATTATTATTCCCATATTGAGCTTTTATTATTTTTTTATTTCTTAGTTGTGTGTTTGTGACTTCTACTGTTTGTTTCCGATCTTTGAGATAACTAGCTATCCATTCTAAAGCCTTGAAAAAACAAGCCTCCTCCGCCTTCTAATTCCATACCTTTCTAGTTTTGATAATAGTGTATTGTGACATACCAAATCAAAGGCCTTAGTCATGTCAAGAAACAATCCTATTACTTTGTGACCTATGTTCAGTTTTTCTGCAATAGTTTTGCTTAGAGAAAAGCATGCTAAGCTGCTACTTGAGTTGTTTCTAAATCCGTAGTGTTGTGGTTTTAGCAAATTTTGAGTTGATATGAACATATGTATTCTAGAATGCATTATTTTTTCAAAGACTTTAGAAATGTTGAATATTAAGCTTACTGGTCGATAATTATTGATGTCATTTTATCAACTTTTTTGTATGAATGTTTTACAATTGCATTATTTACCTATTTGGAAAGCTACCTTCAGTAAACGATAGGTTTATTATGTGGCTTAATGGTGGACTTATTATATTTGCAATTGTTTTTAAAATATCTGTCTTAATGTCATCAAACCCAGTCGAATTTGTGTTATTAAGAAATTTTATCGTTTCAATTATTTCTTTTGTTGTAACAGGCGTCAAGAACAAAGTATTAATATTATTATTAATTGTGTTATAACACCTAATTTTATTGCATTGTATTATATTAATGTTATTTTTATTAATTGATATAAAATGTTCATTAAATTTGTTAACTATGTCAAATGGATTATTATATATTGAAATATTTATTTTAATTGATGTAATGTCATCTTTTATTTGCGGGTCTTTTACAAATGAATTTATGACTTGTCATACTGATTAGATTTTTGCTTTATTTATAAACCTGGTGTTACCATGTGATCTAGATGTAGCTATACATTTTTTTTATATTTTAGCGTATTTAACATATTGTTTTTTGTTATCTTTTTATTTGCTCTTTCGTTGAAATACTTTATGTATAGTTTCCTTTTAACGTTTTTCCAATGCACGATTTTTTTAAACCTTTAGTTATCCATTTGTTGTTCTTCTTCTTAAGTATTACTTTGACCATAATATGAAGGAAACACAATTTATAAAATAGAGAAAGATTATCGTGAAATATATTAAATGATATATTAGTGTCACTTTGTAAAAATATTTCACTAAAAGATAGCGCATACAGACACTCACTATATTTGTTAGTTGTAGTGATGTGATTTTTACAGCACAGTATTCAAAATGATGTTCTACTGGTGCAATTTCCTTTTGTAAGTTATGTAATGGTAAAAAATTTAATTCATTACTTACTAATATGCAAACAAACCCCCCCCCCCTCTTTTTATTTACTAGAATCTAGTAAATTGTGACGCTACACTAAAGTTTTTTTATTTTTAAATTTTTTTCTGAACCCCTTTTAATAAAAGTTTCTGTTAAACATATAGTACTAATATTTATGTTCTCTTCATTCTCTAGTCTTTCTAATGCTATTTGAAATATACTAGATTTGTTTAATATACCGGCTATAGTTTGATGAAGTATTGTATGTTTTTGTGTATTATCAAAAAAGATTTATATTTCTTGTAATTTTATCAAAATAATATGGAACTGTGCCTTTTATTTTACTACATTTTGGTGCCTTGTTTACTTCTTTACTAACGTTGTTTAGTAACAAATAATAAAATGAGTTGATTTTTTTGTGTAATCTATACTGTTTATTTCAATAATATTTAATTTAAATATCAACGTGTTCATGTATTTTTCCTTATCATAGTTGTTTAAGTTATAATACTTATAGTTGAATATATCAACAAACATGCAGTTTTTATAGTTTTCACATAGTCTTTTAAGTTGATAGTTCATAGTTTGACATTTATATATTTATTATATTTTATGTCTATTAAAAATATTTTTTTATCTTTAAATTTAAGCATTGTATTACATAATATAGTAAATAACTTTGGGTTTTTTGGATTTGGGTTAAAAATGGGTTTTTGTCATTAGTCCCAATCCTAATATTAAGATGTCTTCTTTTTTTATAGTATTGCATATTATGGAGTCGTAGCTGTTTAATATTTGTTCACTAGTAGCTCCAGGTTTTATTAAAGATGTTATGTTATATATGTGTCATTCCATTTGTTGCATCTTGCAGTCCGCATTTTTTTGTGAAAGTCCCCGAACTTGTTCGTCCCCCAGTATAATAATATTGTGTTTTTTATTGTTCCTATTATTAGAGCTGTTGTTTACATTTTGTTTAGTTTGATTTTCTAGTGTTGATTCCGTGGAAGTTGTGCTCATTGTTAATGTATTTAATCCTTTTTTACTATTCTTTTTCTCAGCTTTATCACCTTTTTATTTTGAACATGCAATACAGAAGTTATAAGATATTTATTTGACATTTTAGGTATTCATTTTTGTGGCGTTTTTGTTATTTTCCTAGATGGCGCAGGTGTGTATTGTTCCTTACCTAACCTAACCTTGACGTAATTTAAATAAAATATTATCATCAAAAGGGATAAAGTAACAATAAAGCATAACATTATTATTATAAGCCATACAAACATACCAACGCAATTCACTTAAGCTAATTTTCAAATGTTATGTAATATTTCATGGTAATTTATAAATAACTGCAGGGGGCAATATTATGTTGAGCATGTAATAATAATAATAAACATGTAATAGTAATACCATTAAATAATACTAATGAAGCATCTGTTTACAGTATTAGGTTAAGTCTTAAGACATTAGTTACATTTTCTATTCATAACGGGTTTCCCAATAAGAGTGCACGATTTAAATTTGGCGCCATTTTTTTTCTGAGCAAGTGGCAGCTCTGAAACTTGACAGCTGTCATCTATGATTGTTCCGATTATTAAATATGGAGCGTTACACAAAAGAACAACGCGTTATCATTGTGAAAAACCATTAAAAAATGGGGAAAGCTACGCTGAAACCGCTCACAAACATCGCGTAATTTTCGGTCGTGAAAGTGCACCAAATGTGTCAAAAATTCGAAAACTGATCAATAAATTTGAGGAAACTGGGTCAATTATGGAAGGCAAGTCTCCTGTGCGTCGGCGTACCGGTCGGTCTCTCGAAAACATCGCTGCTGTAAACGAGAGTGTCGCCGAAAACCCGGGAACATCAAACCGCACTATGATTACAGAGTTCTTGTGGCCCCAATTGGTAGGACTGGACCTGGACGACATGTGGTTCCAACAGGATGGCGCGACCTGCCACACCGCCCATGAAACAATTCATTTATTGGAGGAAAAATATCCGGACCGAATAATCTCCCGAAATTCCCATGTCAACTGGCCACTAGATCTTGCGATTTAACGCCTTGTGACTTTTTCCTTTGGGGTTTTGTTAAATCTCAGGTCTATGCGAATAAACCACGAACAATTCCCGAGCTAAAGGCCGAGATCCAACGCGTCATCGGTGAGATAGAGCCGCCACTCTGTGAAAAAGTCATCGAAAATTTCATGAAAAGAGCAAAGGTCTGCCGCCAGAGCCGTGGGGGCCATATGCAGGATATTCTATTCCATACTTAACGGAACATGTGTACTTTATAACGCAATAAAAATATCACCTCTCGCTTAAAAAAATATGTGTTTTTTCTAAAAATTAAATCGGGCACTCTTATTGGAACACCTTTACATTAGTTAGGAATTATGATAAGCTTATAAGCTATTATTGCTAATTATAATAATAAAGTATTGTTTATATAATATGCCTCTCCTATTTACAAAACTTATATAACATAAATAATATTAAAATAAAAAAAGGTACATAAGTACATCAATATATAATAATAACAATAATAATAAGCTTTATTTCGGACAACTTTGGTCCACATGTTAGTTAAAATAATCTTAAAAACTAGTGTTAGTATACATTTTAATACATTTTAAATTTATTTAAGTTTATCGTGTAGTGAGACACATCTATTACATCATCCCATGCGACACAGCGCCACAGCGATTCACATACAGGCAGTCGAGTATTCCAGCAAACATGTCCAGTATTCTATTGGTACTGCCTCTCACCCTATGCACCATATATAATTTGTCGTACAAATGCGATCGAGTCTTCAACAATTGGAATCTATTTCTAGGAGATATATCTATATATGAGCTAATAACAGACATCGCATTGTTTTTTAATGAACGTCCATCGGCGCATTGACACAGTGAGTGGCAAACGGCCGCCCGCTTATCACGCACGTGCTCGCGCAGTGCTCCTAAAGCTGTCACATTATATGTCTCGCGAGAAGCAGGAAATGAATTATCATTATAGTCTACTAGCTTTTACCTGCGGATTTACCCGCGTAAATATAGTAGTCGCAGTATCCAACGGGAACACTGCACTTTTTCGGGATAAAGAGTATCCAGCGCTCAAACTACTACCATACCAAATTTCATCGAAACCCGTTCAGTAGTTTTTGCGTGATAGAGTAACAAACATCCATCCATCCATACATCCATCCTCACAAACTTTCACATTTATAATAGTAGTAGGATTCGAGTTAATTTGGAAGTGATTCATCAGTGAAAATGTCAAAATGGCTTTCTTTTATTGGATAATATTAACACGGTTTATGCGTCATTGGTTAATTTTCACATTTTCACAGATATTCACTGCAAACATAGCACGAATATACTATAATTATGATTTGTCCTCCATTTTCTTGTCTCCATTTCCGGATTTCTTTTGCTACATATTATATGTAACTAATTAAATCCGGAAATGGATGTCTAAATGACTCTAAATGACCAAAAATTACTCTATCAATGACTCTAAATGACCAAAAATGTAATAATATTGGCTGAAATATGCGTGCCCGTATCGGTAGCTTTAAAGTACGTAGGTACCCAATTGAAGAGGGAAAACTAACCAAAAAATAAAAGTAACAATCAAAATTTTTAACACAGAAACAGTACAATAAAGAAACAAACATATTTATCAATTACAGTATCGGCTTTCGTAACAACCAACAATATAAAATATATCTTTTTATGAACAAGGAAACATAAAACTATGGCATCGTTTGTCTTCGTAAACTAAGGCTTATTATAACTTACTATAACAATATTAGGCTGTGCTACTAGATACTATGTCACAATATTTATAACAATGAGACCACTGTCCATGTTGAGAGCCACTGATCCCACACACCCGAGGTCACTCGCGTGACACGATAACACTATTCTATTTAAGTTTACATTCAATCATTTTCGTAAATATTTTGTATAAGGAAGTAATCTATTACCTACGCATTAACTATTATGTGGAATGTTATTTATGTATTTTAGGTGATTTGGTAAGCTTATCTGCAAATTTGAAATTTCCGTCAACCATTTTTAATTCATAGAAATATTTTTCAATAATAAACGTCTTAGTTTGTAAAACTGCGTACGATACATACCGGTTTATTTGGAATGGTTTCAGACTTCAATATAGGACATGTCTTAATTCTGATTCATCGCATAAGAGACTTCACATAAAAATACTAATTATACTTTATACTTACTAATGAAAAGATTTACACAACGGATAACTTAAGAGCCCTATTACAAATCTGCACTCTGCGAGATTATGTATTTGAAGCGTTCCCGACATTTCGCATTTTGTAGTAATTTTGCAGTTGTATTTATCGTTTTTATTGAAATAGGTTAATAAATTAATATTCTTTAAAATTTTAAAATATTTATTCTTCATGAAGTAACAATTGTTCTGGTATACATTTTGCTTAATAATATTATCGTAGACAGGAGTAATTCACAGTTAACTTAAAGCGATTTTCGAAGTTTTTTTTTGCTTAGAATAAGATTTTTCTATATTAAATCAAAGATATTTCAAAATTCTAAGGCCACACGAACTATACGACTATATAGGAGATAACATTATCATTTTATTATTTCATTTGCTTAGAACAGTAGTTCAATCCAGGAGCTCCAAAAAGTGCCTTCGCGCATTTTATAAAAATCTTTCTCTGCAATTTTGGGTTTAATTAAAAAGTTAAGCAAAATTTAAAAAGCGAGGCCGCTACGAACTAGGCCAATAGCTATTCTGCACTATTTAATATGTCAAAATTGTTAATGTATCTTTGTTTCTGAGATCAAGAACGCCATAATTGGCCATTTTACGCAAAAATCACAGTCGAGATATAATATGGCTGTTAAACAACGTTGCTGTCTTTGTCTGATGCGTTGGAAAAGTCACTTAACAGAAAAAGACAGTAAGTTTTTGTTTGAGTTATCCATTGTGCAAATCTTTTTATTAGTAAGGGGGTTAAAGTATTACTAAAGACAATAATATTATTTTTTCTTTTTAGGGGCGACTCGACGCCATTCATAAAGAATGACATCAAGCCAATTACAGTCAAGACACCCTTAGCGCCCCCCAAACAGCAGTCGGGGAAGGAGGGGCGGGGGAAGGCTTTCAAGCAGATCCTGGCAGCACTGATAGTGAACCTGGGCACCATCAACACTGGCATGGCCTTCGGGTTCTCTGCCACCGCGCTGCCGCAGCTCAAGAGTGAGAATTCGACCCTGCATATCACGGAGAGCGAAGCTAGTTGGATAGGTGAGTAATAAAAACTTTAATTTTTACTTGACGATCTCTCTGGCTCAGTGGTTAGCACGTCGGCGCTCAATCCGGAGGTCGCGGGTTCGAATCCCGCCGAGGGGACAAAAAGTTTTCAATGTTCCTGGGTCATGGAAGTGTGTTAAATATGTGTATAATATAGTAAAATCTTAAAATACATGTATAGTACTTATCATAAATAAAAGTATTAAATATACTTCCCGTTGTTTGGTCCTCGAAACACTAGTTCTTCGGATACTTAGCACGGTTCCAGATTGACGTGGTGTAAGCAATACATATTTTTTATTATTATATTAAGAATTTTCAACAAATTTTTAACAAAAATTAGGTCGTTAATAAGGTATTGAAAATTGCTGAAGATAGTCTCAACTCATATCATCATCATATCATCATAGTAGATCACGTCTACTTTAAAGCTATCGATGATTGATGTATTGAATTGATGTAGCCTGTTCTCAGCAAGACTAAATCGAAAAGCCGACTTTAAAGTAATTGATCTACATTCTATCATGTTTATTTCCAGCAAGACTAAGCGCGGCGAGCACCCCCAATGGGTGTATAGTAAGCGGCCAACTCGTGGCAAACATGAGCTGTTGATCTATTGAATAGAAAGACTATTTTCAGCAAAAGTAGACTGTAAAGTAATCGATATACATTCTACCGTTTTTATTTCCAGCAAGTCTCAGCGCGGCGGGCACCCCCATTGGATGCATAGTAAGCGGCTACCTCATGGACAACATCGGGCGGCGGCGCACGCTCATCCTGACCGAAATCCCGCTCATCGCCGGCTGGCTGCTCGTGAGCGCTGCGCAAAACGTGTCCATGATATACGTTGGTATGTGTGCGCCGACGCCCACAGTGAGCGGTGGCCTCGTGGACAACCACTGCGACTCGATAAGCCAGGATGATTGAAACCAGACTTACTATAACAGCTACGCAGGAGCTATTTTATAGTGCTTAGGCACACCTAAGCACTAACACACATGCACAATATACAAGAGTTCTTACTCTTCCTTTACTCTCCTAACCCAGTGGGACCGACATGACTGGAGTGAGATCAGGCGCAGGACCGATTTTTTACATGCCCATCCGACGCATGGATCATCTTTGAACCAGCGAACGCCCGGAGTTGTGATCCTTTTTTATAATGTAAACCATTTTCGAGTAATCGACCTACAAAGTGGTTTACAAGTTGCCCCCGTTATCATATAAATCACTATTAGTGTCCCGTTTTTATACTTCGGGTACGGAACCCTAAAAAATGGAACTTAAATGGCTATTACGTTCCGGAAGCCTCCTGTCCACCAGAGACCAGGGCGTTTAGTCAAGATGCATTCGATAGTTTCGACGGCGAAGTTTGAAATCAAAAATGTATGGAATTTGACATAAGACATAAGTAATCGCTAAGTGACATGTCGCTTGCGATGCCATATATCAAATCCCATACATTTTGTTTCCGAATTTCGGCGTCGAAATTATCGTATTCATCTTGACTAAAGGCCCAGGTGATCAGTCTACTCTGACGCCACAAATCTGTTCCGCAGGTCGACTACTTGTCGGCTTCGGGTCGGGCATGGTGGGTGCTCCGGCGCGGGTCTACACTTGCGAGGTCTCTCAACCCCATCTCCGGGGCATGCTGGGCGCGCTGGCGTCGGTCGGTGTGTCTACTGGGGTCTTGATACAGGTATGCACTCTACCTGTATATTATGATAGACCTCTGCGCTGTTAAATTAAAGTTATATTAAAATCGAACACACAAGTGTCGAGTCAAATGTCAATGTCATATGACAGCTCGACACTCGATACTTCGATTGTCAACTCTATTGAATTAGCGCAGAGTTTTATTTTCAGTGCCCTGAATTTTCCCAGGCCCGCCGGATTCCGGATCATCTGAAAAACACGCGTGTAAAGTAAGGCCAACGAGACGAGATAAAAAACGTAAATAAACGGACCGCTACTGAATTGCATTATGAAAGTGAGTTAATATTATATCTGTCCTTATCACTCGTATGCAATAATGACGTCAGTTGGTCGACGACAGCTCTCGTAGCGTGTTTCGTGGTACAGGAAAGCGGCCAGTGCCGCAGTTGTCAACATTTGGTCCGCCAAACAATTGTGAACAAGTTCATTCCTGTTTGGATTGCGTTCGAAGTGATACATATTTTTTCGTCTCCGTATTTACTTGGTTTTTTGTTGTTATTATTCCGTTTCGGATAGTTTTATTTTTGATTTTTGCTGTTATTGTGAGTGCTATTGTGAGAGCTGCTACAAGAGGGGATCCAACGTGTATCTGCTGATAAATGGCGAAATTGTGTGGATCATGTAATAAAAGTCAAGGACAATTTTTATAGCAATATTGACAACATGATTGATAATACAATAGATAGTTTTATCATAAACACAGCTGACTCGGACTCTTCCGACGAATCATCTTTGTCTAGTACAGACGACAGCGATTAAAATTCGAACATTATAATAATTTATTCAAATAAAAATGTTTTGAACCCCTGAAAATTTGTTTACATTCTTTATCTCGTCTGGTTGGCCTTACTTTAGTTATGGTGAAATTTTGCTGGATTTTCCAATTAACAAGATTTTTATGTGGATGAATAATTAATAAGGTTTGGTCCTCTATTAATTTGATGCAGCAAGGAGTTCAAAATTTTGCGCATATCTACTTGGCTTTTTTATCTTTTGCTTTATTCAACTACTCCTGGATATAACGGATTTACATAACCAGTACCGTCGGGTTAGTATAAATAGGCGTATTATCGTTTCGTGGAGAGAATATATTCTATTTGTATAGATAACTATGCAATTATACTTTATAGTATGTATATAAGTATACTTAATAGCACTCAAAATAATTATATACTTATATAATAATATCTATTAACGCTTCACATCACGTCAATCTGGCCCCGTGCTAAGTATCCGAAGAATCCGGTTACGGGGACCAGACAACTGGAAGTATATTTAGTACTTTTATACTTTACATATATTATTTATTTTTATTAAATTATATTATATTAGGCGAGATTCGAACCCGCGACCTCCAGCTTGAGCGCCAACGCACTAACCACTGAGCCACAGAGAGGTCGTAAATATATTACCTACTTGGGCAAAACTTAAATTATGATAACTGTTGCATATTAAAGTAGTGTTATAAAAAGTATATTCTAATGTCAATGTCTTATTAACAGATGTCCCATGGGAAGCAATAATAGCCTTTTGGCTAGCCAAATTATACTATGTATAGTGTAGACGTGTCTGTGTTAAGCATCTCTCACATGTAGTACGTATCCTTGCTAAGCATCTCTCATATGTACCAATAAAGGAGAGTGTCACAATTGTTGCTGTATCATTGTTATCACCACTGCACTGTAACATAAGAAGGCCTTGCGAGAACCAAGAGGGCGAGCACACTACAATAAGTATTTGATGTTGCCCGCGGCTCCGCCCGCGTAAATACAGTATGCCACGGGCAACACTGTACTTTTTCGGAGAAAAAAGTAGTCTATATCCTTACCCTTGGTCTACGCTATATTTGTGGCAAATTTCATCAGTCGTTTCGTCGGATGGGCATGTAAAAAGTCGGCCCTGCGCCTGATCTCTCGCCAGTCGTGTCGGTCTGTCCGTCCCACTGGGTTACGAGAGTAAAGGAAGAGCGAGTGCTCTTGTGTACTGCGCACACACTTGGGCACATTAAAATTACTCCTTCGTAACCGGCCCGGTTTCAATGAAACCTCTAATTTTAAGCTGTTCTATAATTATAATAGCTCAAAATTAGAGGTTTCTTCTCAATACACATTGTTATTAAGAAATGTAGCCCCACGGACATTTTATCTGTTAACTAGGGCCTCGTCTGTATTTGTTCTACTAATGAATATTCAAATCACCAAGTTTCTTACATGTGTTTTAATGTTAATTAACATAAAAAACAGCAGAATAATTTTGATAAATGTACCGCAAAGTGTGTGGATAGTAGGTACGAACTGCGCCAGATATTTCGGTCAGAAGTAGCTAATGATGATGCGCCCGTAACAAGCCCGATAACTCCCTTACGTCAGGCCGTAATTTATTTGGTATTTGCGTCACTACTGCGACACAAATATCAGAAACTACGTTCAGTTTTCTACGTATCGATATAATATCCAAAATTCTCAGTTTCATCAACTACTACTAACACATCCATAAAGATAGTTATGCTTCACTTAGGATTTACACAGACAACTCCACATTTCCACCACGATACCCTGCTGAAAATTCACGTGCTTTCGAAGATAGGTTTACGTTGACGGAGGATCCCTGTTAATACATTTTCCTTTGCCATAATATAAGCGTCTTAGCGTCAGTTCATACCGAAGCGATACGTGATGCAGCGTTGCATTTTAAAGACAGCAATTCAAAATTGAACTTTATTCTCTACAAAATAAGATACACCTTTGATTGAAAGAGTTCGAATGTCAAACTGCACCGCTCTGCATAGCGCGGCGCCGCTCTTGCAATGATACGTGTATCTTCTTGTGTATTGAATAAAGTTAAATTCTGAATCACTACTCTAAAAAAGCAGCACCGCGTCACGTATCGTCTCGTTTCAGTGTGAGCTGATCCTTAGATTTACGACGCGCTTTTTATCTTATTACAAATATTTAACAAAACGTTTTGTTTTTCTTCACATAGTAAATAACAAACACGAGTAAACATAAGTGCTCTAATTGGATTAATTCCTGCCTCGGCCACTGAAACACAAATAGTAACAATATTGTTCATACATTTTATTGTTATGATGTTAATGAAGGCCGCATTATCTCAAGGCTTAAACGCGGCCGTGAATTTTATAGTTTAAAAAATAAAACACATGAAATAAATAGATTAGTAATTAGTAATTATTCCAACGATTAGGTACCTATGCTTGCCTCTTCCTTTAGAGTTTAGATAAATAAGATCAGTTCTGCACCTTATAATTTACATTTACTCGGCATTTTTTCTAATTAGCCATCGGCCAACTGTTAGATTGGTTCTAGACTTTGAACATGTACCTAAATAATACACACTTTTATATTTTACTCATACGTTTATCAAATGTTAAGAAAACCGCCTGTTATTAAACGGAAAAGTTACTAAAAATGTTGCGAAAACTTATCTCGGTAAAGCCTTGACTGAAGATGAACTCTCTTCAGTTCAAGGCTTTACCGAAGTAGTATTAATGCTTAGTGACATTTTGTTTGCGAATAATGAATAGTAATATTATTAGAAAACATGTTTGTTTGTCACCTGTCGTGAGCTCGTGATAGGAAAAACCTCTCGCTGTCGTGCTCTAAGCATACTCAGATAAACGATAATTGAGTGGCAAAATTAGAATTCGCGAGTACGTCACAACCTTGAGAAGGTTCTCGCCTGGTTTGTATTGCGTATCATGTCTGGATTTACTGATGCTTTTATGAATAGCTATAATAATCAGAATAATATTATTTATAATCACGTGGAGGTAGGTAATTATTACGTACCTCATTCTGTGGTGATCTTGTTGCGCGTCCGCAACAAAGTCGCTGCGTACGCGCGGCGTGTTAGTTGCGTCCGTATCGTATTCGTTGCGCGCCCGCTCTGCTTTGAGGACGATCGTAATCCGCTAGTATAATAAAGCCCTAAAACCTTTTTTTAGAAATATATTCCTGAAAATACTTACATATGTATCGGTATAAAGGCATAGTACATTTCTACTAGACATTGTAAGGATAACATAATAATTATGTTATATAATTACACTATACAGTATCATCATATGCTTCAGTTGTTTGATTGTTGGAAACGCTTTCACCTTGCATAGTCACCAGAGGTCTAATAAGGAATTTTGGTGTTTGCAAATTCTGATGGGTTACACTTGTCATTGAAGTTTGTGTACTAAGTACTTAGTCTGATGGATAGATCATCTAATTAGACGTTGACAATACTACTGACTTGTACGGCTTCTACACCTAGAAGTGCTGCTGCTATTTATGATGTTGATAATGTTCAAATAAAACTAAGTTGATAGATTGATTGCTTAATATAATAAATTCTAATGAGCTACCACTAGTCCGCCATATGCAACACGGTACGGCGTGAGCTGGATTAGTAACTAATTAATTCATGTGCGAGTTTATGAAGATGTACAAAAATGCTGATGATTCTCTGTACGGTGGTTGCATCGTACAGACTAAATGTAAAATCTCACAGTTTTGTATTAATTTTGTTCTATGCAGATAACCAAGTAATTTTTATAGCTATATATTGAGCGTTGATCATGTATCAACGCTACATCTGATACATCTGATACATCTGATTTAGTCTTTAATGCTACAGTCTGATGTGTTTCATTTTTTTCCAGTACGTCGTAGGCAGTGTTACCACGTGGAACATTCTCGCCGGGGTCAGCGCTATCATACCCATCGTCTCCCTGCTGGGGATGTTCGTCCTGCCTGAGACCCCCAACTACCTCCTCACCCAGGACAAGCAGGAGAAGGCGGAGTCCTCCCTGGCAAAGCTCAGAGGATCGACCTGCAATCTCCAGGATGAGATCCAGAAGATGATATCGTTTAAGGAGAAGAATCATGTGGAGCCGTAAGTTTTGTTTTTCAGCCGAGACCCACTGGCCTAGCAGGAATATTGACAGCGGCGTAAACGTAATGTTATTGAATAAGAATTGCATGAAAATCTTTCAAAATCATGACAGCGCCCATACAAATTTCTTTCGATAACATTACGTTTACGACACTGTCAAATGTTCCTGCTAGGCCCCAATATATGTATTTGTATGCAACGCAAGTTGCATACAAATACATATAATTCATGCGTTTGCGAGGGTGATAATATATTGACATTGAAACTGGAGCGAGAGTATATTATTGTGAACATTTTAATTACATGACTGGCCTTTAAATTTGTCTTTTGTAAACAACTAAGCAAATATTAAAGTAAATAAAATAACCAAATACAGAATAAGCTATTTATTTGTTCTACTACTGTATATTTGTTGTAAAAAGTAAATAAAACTGTTGTTTCAGGTTAAAGAACCCAAAAGAAATTATGAAGGCGCTAATGTCGCCATCAGCGCTGAAGCCGTTCACCATCCTCGCGCTGTACTTCTTCATCTACCAGTGGTGTGGGGTCAACACAATAACTTTCTACGCTGTGGAAGTTTTTGAGGTAAGTCATCTATCAGTATACAGTGTACTAAAACCAAATTGAGTCACAATTAAATGACTGTTCTTAGAAACAGTAATCGCCTCGGACTATATTCGGAATCTTTTTGGCTGGAAAAAAATACAGCGCTTATTAAAATATAACTCTGTGCTAATACAATAGAGCTAAGAACAACATACGAGTGCCGAGTTTTAAATTACTGCCTGTGTTCGATTTTCAACTCTATTGTAGTAGCGCAGAGTTCTATTTTCAGTGCTGTTTTTTTCCGGCTGGAGAGATTCTGCTCTTACACTGACTGTTCTTAAGATCAGGTACCTACAACTGTCATTCTTGATACCTACAAATGTTAGTAGAAATAGACCATCCTGTGGCAGATTCCCTGATAGTACAATAAACTAAGTAATTGGGAATAGCCCACAGAAAAGTATATTTTGCAATGTCACTGCTTCCTACTTACTATTATAAAGCGTACCTACTATTTCCACGCTCAGGCCTCAGGCGCGACTATGGACAAGTACTGGCTGACGATATCTATGGGTATTCTCCGCGTGATCTTCACGGTGGTCGGGTGTGTCCTGTGTCGCCGGTGTGGACGCAGGCCGCTCACTTTTGTCTCTGGTTAGTATTATTTTCATGCAACGATTTCAAAACTAAGGCTACCTTCCCACGAGCGTTTTTTGGTCGCGACAGAAAAAACTGCACTGTAAATAGAACTGTGCGCTCATAATATTTTCCCAATATTTTCAGTCTATATATTCACTTGCCACACCGGTTTTTACGAACAACATCCTGTAATCAGTCCTTTAACACTGCGTCGTCATCCGCTAACACAATAAGTAATATTGAGATTACCCCCAATATAGTTTATAAACTACTCTCTACCATGCACTGTTCAAAAGATGCCGGACCTGACCTGATTTCTCCTTTATTTATACTTAAATGTGCTAAAACCCTCACACAACCATTATACATTTTGTCTAACAGATCAATGCATGATGGTTTCGTTCCCCCAATGTGGAAATCAGCCTTTATCACACCATTTTCAAAAGCGGTAACGAAAATGAAATTAAAAACTATCCTCCTATCTCAAAACAGTGTTTTATTGCTAAGATATTTGAACGAATTATACTTAAAAAAGTTTATTATTCGCATTAAAATTACTTTATTCATGAACAGCATGGATTACTTATAAACCGCTCAACTAATTCTAACCTCGTTAACTTTATTGAATTCACAACGTCATCTATGGACTCAGGGGGTCAAGTGGACGCCATTTTTACAGATTTTACCAAGGCTTTCGACTTAATAGGCCATACTATACTGTTATAGAAACTATATGCAGCCGGTATCCATGGCAACCTGTTTCGCTGGTTTACCTCCTACATAAAGCATCGATCACAGGCAGTGGTTCTTGGCGGCTATTCGTCTAGATGGAACATTATTCCTTCTGGTGTGCCACAGGGATCATTATTAGCTTACATGCTTTTAATATTTTTATCAATGACGTAGGCTCCTGTTTTAATTACTCCAACTTTCTCCTATACGCCGATGCCATGAAAATATTCAAGAAAATCAACAATATTACCGATTGTTATCTGTTATAACGCGATCTAGAGGAGTTTACTAAATTCTGCCTCACTAATAAGATTTATTTAAATATATCGAAGTGTCAGATCATATCTTTTACTCGTAAACACGTTGCACTAAACTTTGATTACACTCTTAGAGGCCTTAATTTGATAAAGTAAACCCAATAAAAGACCTGAGTATCATTTACGACTATAAGTTAAGCTACGAACCACGTCATATAGTAGATACGATTACTAAGAAACAGGGGCGTGCGCTCCATATAGGCAGAAATGCAGTGCTTTATTTGTCATTCACAGATATTTTAATAAAACGTTCGTACGTTTTAGATGACTTTAATTAATAGTAAATAAATAAATTAAAAATATATAATAACTTTAAAATGCCTAATATTTTATAAATAGCAACTCATGCCGGTGCGTGCTGCAGGACAAATCATCGAATGTATGTGTAATTTTCATACTTCGCAAACGCACACGCCCATGAATATCGACATGATTATATAGGCGTAACTCATGCGGCATGAGATGGCCTTCGGCTTCGGGCGCCCGCGGCGCGAGCTTGGTACTAAAACGAGTTCTATGATTGTCAGTATAATGTTATTTACTAAGAAAACTTACTAGATGGCACTTTACGTGAAAATTATAAATGACACTATTTTCAGAGAACGAACATAACCAAACATAACTAAGTATATTATTATCTACGTACTAACGTAGTATATTATTATCTCTGTGCTATAAAGATAAATTGTTAAATAAGCGCCCATAGCGCCGTCTGCGCGTTGCGTCGTCGTTTTAACTAGGCCGCCATCTATCGTGAATTGACGATATTTAATTTGAAGAGTCCCGTAGCGCCGATGTACTTTATCAGTTCAATTTTTAAAAAAGAGGGCGTTGTATGAATAAAATATTGTTATAAATTCATATTTTATTCAGTAATCATTGAAAATTTTGAAGAATAAAACTAAATAAATCACTGACGTAAAACATAGCAAATTACATGGCGGTTTAATTGTGCTTTTAATGTGATTTACTTTTCCATGGTTCACAATGCTTACTCGTAGCGACATCTTTACGTACTGAGCATGTACTTCATTAGATGTTAAAAGTTATGAAACGTATAACTGGCTGTGTGGTTGTGTACACACGATTAAATTATATTGTTTTCCTTGCATATTATTTAGTAATTTACATCGGGATATAGTAATCTCAAGTAACCGGAACCTTGAATATGTGACAATTGAAGCTGACTGACTGGTGAGTAGTTATAATATTTTAAAATATGCTTATTATTTTACTTATTAGAATTTCTTCCGCCGCGACGATCGATCGCTGTTTTGTCTGCGTTGCCGTAGAAGATGTACATGAATAGTAGTACATCTAAGACTTGCTCTGTTGGCATGGTTTCGACTTAGAGATCCGTCGCTTGGCTGTAGCTATGCTAAAAATCTATAAACGAAAAAGTTTTTGTGACCGAGTACTTCGCCGCATACCCAGTGCTATAATCCTGTGCACGCCACTGCTAAGAAAGAATATAAAACACTTGGTTTTATAATAAGAGCATGCCCCCAATTTAGCATCTTAAAAACAATAAAGGTACTATACTGGTCATACGTGCGTAATATCCTGGAATATTGTTCTCAAGTTTGGAATCCTCAGCACAAAGTTCACATCAACAGATTAGAAACGATACAACGAAAATTTGTCAGATATTGTAGTATAAATGTAGCGATAATAATGCCAAATATGTATCCAGTTGTAAAAAACATCATTTTTTACCCCTGGAAGAGAGACGTCAACTAGCTGATATCACTTTTCTAGTAAAGATTGCTCAATTTTTGATTGACTCTCCATCTTTATTGTCAAAAATTAACATACGAGTTCCTTATAAACTAACACACATGCGACATCGGCCGATTCTCTCCACGCTTACTCACTCGTCTAACTATCGACAAAATTATTTTTTTATTTGATCTATTAATTCATTCAACCGCTCTCTTAATCAGTCAGCAGATGGCTTCGCACTCGATCTCTTTACCTCATCACCTAACATTTTTAGAAGTACTCTATCTAAAAACTGGTGTTCGAAAACCGATCATAGTTCTTTGTAATGTAAGTAATACGAGTAGTTAAACATTAATTTATTTTAATTTAAGTCTAACCTATGTGCGAAAACAATGTAAATGTGTATCTTTTTAGCAATGTAGATTTTTATATTATCACTTAATTATCGTTTTGTTTTCCTGTTAAATAAAATAAATAAATGCAATAGAGCTGAAAATCGTGTACAGCTGTCAAATCTGACATTTGACACTTGACACTTCGATTTTCAGCTCTATTGTATTAGCGCAGAGTTCCATTTCCAGTGCAGTTTTTTGTGTCGCGACCAAAACAAAACGCTCATGGGAACGTGGGCTAAGGCTATGTGAGATATGACGGATATTTGACAGAAAAAAATCTTTATACAAGAAAATGTTACGTCATCTTGCTTTCAGACGATTTTGTCAACTGAATAAACCACGGAAACCAAATGTTAAAATGACTAATGCCAAACCTCAACTGCCCCAAACGCCCCCAAAAGTGGGACAGTTTAAGGGTAGACACTCTTTGCCTTGACATGCCTTGTCTATAATATTATATAGGTATATTCTCATGTACATTTCCATCACTTTTCTCAAGTATGAAATCTTTTAACTTCGATACGGATTCCAGTGATAGGTTTTTCACTCTAAATGGGACTCAATAGGACTGAAGCAAGTTTATAATTTAGTAACTTCATTAATGTCAAAAGGTCTTTAGACGAGACGCTGGCTTTTGACGAAGTTACTATAGTGTTTTGTAAATTTTTCCGTTGCCTGACTTTAGTAGTTTAGTTAAGTACATACCTACGCTTTAGTTTCTGAATTTTATAACGCTTTAAATTTCTTAATGTAATTGGGATGCACTCATTTTATTTAGAGAGATGCTTGAGATGCTAGTTACTTTGTAATCATACTGTAAACATGTGAACTGACGTAACTGTAAAGCAATGTGCTTTCTCGCTCGGGTACACTCAGCGGTCCCGAGTTCACTCGATCGAGCCATTCACCTCAGAGCGTGACGGATCAGTTTCACTTACAGCCTACGAAAATGTGTGTACGGTGCGCCAATAGAAGTTTACACTTCAAAAACATCCTTGTATATAACTTTGATAAATAAACATTTCACATTTCACAATTTATCCCACTATTCCAGCGCTGGGCTGCGGGTGCACCATGATCGCGCTGTCCGTATACATGTATTACGTGTCGCACTGGCGCTCGCTCGGCCTGCCGCCCGCGCACGCCTGGGTGCCCGTCGCCAGCATATACCTGTTCACCATCTTCTGCACGCTGGGCTACCTCATCGTGCCGTGGGTGATGATCGGCGAGGTGTATCCCACGCAGGTGAGTACCTATCCCACTAGATGCAGGCGACGTGTACATGCATTACGTGTCGCACTGGCGCTCGCTCGGCCTGCCGCCCGCGCACGCCTGGGTGCCCGTCGCCAGCATATACCTGTTCACCATCTTCTGCACGCTGGGCTACCTCATCGTGCCGTGGGTGATGATCGGCGAGGTGTATCCCACGCAGGTAAGTACCTATCCTACTAGATACAGGCGAGGTGTACATACATGCATTACGTGTCGCACTGGCGCTCGCTCGCTATTTTGCCCATTAGTTAAAAGAAATATGTCTTTATGTCTATTAGATTAAGGCCTGCTGCGTTATATGGGTTCCATTATGATGTTTTTCGCACCCAACAACAGCAACATCCAGCTTTCTTTTAAGGGTAAGGCCTTTACGGTAGACAACTAGACACGTAAAATTTGTTCAGATCCACGCCTACCTACTATCTATGCCTACACCTACTACCTACCCCTACAACTTACAGGTGATGTGGATGTGTGAACTCTTTCATACATCGCCTGTAGGTAAAGGAGGTATAGGTTGGTGTAGACTGTACGTTGTAGATGTATGTAGTAGGTGAAGGGGTGGGTAGTAGGTGTAGATTGTAGGTCATAGGTTTGCGTAGTTGTTGGTATAGAAACTTTAGGTTATGTGAGTACTTATTTATCAGATACAGATCATAGTTAAGACAATATCCTTACTAATATTATAAAATCAAAAGTTTATATGTATGGATGTTTGTTACTTTTTCAACTACTAATAACAACTGAATGGATTTTAATGAAATTTGGTATGATAGCAGTTTAGACTCTGGATGAGTTTTATATCGCAGCAAAATCTATGGTGTCGGCGGGATTAAATTTTTTGTACGTGCAGGTACCAAGTCGCGGGCAATGTCTAGTGTAGTGATTTATAAAATTAATATTACTTCAGGTCCGCGGCGTGATCGGCGGCATGACGACCTGCGCCGCCCACTTGTCGGTGTTCTCCGTCGTGAAGACGTTCCCCTACGTTAAGGCCTTGCTACACGACTACGGCGCCTTCGGCTTGTACGGCTGCATGTCTATGTGTGGTAAGTTTGAATTACTCTTAAAACAAAAAAAAGACTATGAAAAAAAAAAGAATACGTAATAATTTACTCAACAACATATAATATTTCGTCATTTGTATAAAATAGTGGACCAACTAAAATCCTACTACAATTATAAATGTGAAAGTTTATGAGGATGGATGGATGGATGTAAGGATGGATGTTAGTTACTCTTTTACGCAAAAACTACTGTGGCCCTAGCAGGAACATTTGACAGCGGCGTAAACGTATCGTTATCGAATGAGAATTGTATGAAAGTCTGTCAAAATCATGACAGCACCTATACAAATTTCATACGGTAACGTTACATATACGCCGCTCTCAAATGTTGCTGCTAGGCCCCCTGAACGGATTTCGATGAAATTTGGTATGGTAGTAGTTTAGGCTCTGGATTAAAACACAGGCTACTTTTTATCACGTCAGTATTCCCGTGGGTACCCGATACTATATTTACGCGGGCGGAGTCGCGGGAAAAAGCTAGTATTAAATAATATTATGAGTACAAAAAGCTATCACTGGACAGTAATTTTAGTAACAGTAAGTTAGTATGGTAACTAAACAAGGGCTGATTATACGAGACTCTACGGCGTAGCAGTTCCTGCTACACTTTCGTAGTAGACCTACGAAGTATGAGCTACGAAATAAAACATATAATTATATTTTTATTCATTTTATTTCTTTGTTTCCATTATTCTTTTTATAGAGATATATAATGCCTGTGGTATGAATGTAAATTATATTATTTTTCAGGTATGGTATTCTTCTATTTTTACCTCCCTGAAACAAAAGGCAGGAGCTTACAAGAAATCGAAGACTATTTCTGCGGCAGAACGAAAACATTGAAAAAGCAGAGTATCACTTCAGCTGCCTAAATTTTTTGGCCGACAAAAGGACTTTTTGGCGGCCAACTAAAATATCTGCATTTGAGTTTAGACAGTACAATCGTCCAGAAATCCCAGTTTATGTGCATTGTACAATGTGTATGTATATATTAATGTATTCGAATGAAGTTGTTGGAAACAGTTACCCCCTTACTAATAAAAATATTCACACAATGGATAAGCTTTACAATCTTTTGTCGTTGTCTCGTGTCTGATACGTTGGAAAAGTAGCTTGACAGATAATTTAATACAAGTTTTTGGCAGTGATTCTCTCAAATGTGCCTTCAATATTTCTTGGTATAAAATGTTATTATATTTTTGTACTTTGTTTAACCTAATAAGTATCATATATATACATGATTACATATTTTTATAATATATACATTTATTGAAAAACAGTTCCTAAACTAAAACATAAGCGTGATGTGAGAACATGAGATTAAATCATTGTACTTTTTATATTAAAAAAAAATATTAACTATATTTTATTGTCAATATCATTCGACTAATATTGAAATAGATTTCAAGTAGTAATATATATATTATAGCTCGAGTCGTTACATCGAGACATTAGGCATGGTTGAAAACAGAAAAACCTTAAGTACCTACATCCCCAGGCGAGACTTTAGAGTCAGTGCGAGAGAGACAGTCTGTGTAAGAGAGAAAAAGGGAAGGCATGGAACAATTTTCGAAGCTTTTCTTGCTGAGAAGTCTGCATGGACATTAAGGGCGCGTTTACAAATTTGAAATAAATTGGATGTTTTGCGGTCCATTTTGCGACCAAATGAAACTAAATCCTAAAAAAACTAACAATCGTCACAAATTTTGTTAATAATTCAGAACCTCTTCACCCAAAATTTACAAAAAGAGGTGCCTACAACACAAAAGTTCGTATGGTATCTATTTCGTAAACATTTTCCTGGATACAATTTTAATTCCTAGTTTAGTCGAATGTGTCCGTAACTATTTATTTTCTGTAAAATGTACATTTAGAAATGAATTTCTGTAGGTTTAGACGAGTGCCATTAGTAAGCGGTTAAGTTATTATGCATATCAGTTTAAGTTAAAAATTACTACTTTCAGTTTGGTGCTCTAAATTAAGAAATACAAGTGAAGTAGGTTAAACCTTATTATTATATTACTGTTATTGTTATTATATTACTGTATGTTCGATTAAAGGCGGTGCCTTGGATATGTATTTTGAGCCTTTATCTAATTTGTATGAGTGTCTATTATGCCAGAAAGAGAGAAAAGTTGGACAAAACAAATAAATAAAAATGTACATAATATATAAGTACCTGGGTAACCGAACCGAGCTTTGCTCGGAGTTATCATAAATTTGAAAAAAATAAAAGAATCACAAAAAATATTTATCTGATTGAGATTCGAACCCACCACCGAAATTCCGAATTTCCGAACAAAGCAAAAAAAAACTCATACCAAACTGTCAATCGGCCTGACATAATAGTGTTGAAATTATTGATATTATATTGTTGAACAACGAAATAATGAGCAGTGTCAGAGAGACAGACAGACGGACGGACAAAGCGAAACTATAAGGGTTTCTTGAGTATTACGGAGTCCTAAAAACATGTATAGCTTAAAAATGCGCAGTTTCGCAGGGATAAGACCTAGCTAGATCGATTTTTCTCCCCCAAAACTCCCTGCATACTAAATTTCATGGTAATACTTGGAGCCGTTTTCGAGAAACCGATTATATATACAATATTGACTCGTTTAAAGTATAAGATATTATAATAGATGTACAATAGGGTATTTTCCAACTTTTTGAAAACTGATTTTATTTAAAGATTGGGACGAACGTTATAGCAGAAAAATAAAAATCAATCAATTAATGTTTTTTTTTCTCCATTAAACCAATTAGAGTCGAATTTATTTTTAATGGTTTTGATTATTTTCGTCTCAATCTTTAAATTTAAGCAATTTTTAAAAAATTTGGAAAATACCCTATACGACCACGCCTCAATGTTTTTCGGCAATCGTACTTTTTCAAACATCATCTGTTATTTTCATAAAATAACGAAGATTGCCGAGGGCCATTAGCAACATGATTTCACTGTAAAGCGTCGAATCTTTATACATTTTTGTGTCAACTTTGAATGAATTTTAAATATAAATGTTTGTCCTTTAAATGTTAGTAACATTCTGTTGTATTATATTTATTACTTGTAGTAGTGTTGAAAGCATTTGTGATAGTATTAATTATGTACGAATTGTTGAAGATATATTTAGTTAAATAAAATAATAATGTTAACTGTTGTTTCATTTACCAATAGGCATGTTGCCTATGCAATGCAATGCATGTAGCCAGTGTCCAAACTTTCAGGAGTGAATATACTCTTGAAAATAAGTAACTTTTATTATGGGATCAACTTTTCTACTTAAAAAAAATCTGCTGTATACAATAGGGCTTCGGCATAGATAGCATTTTGTGGGAAACATCAGATTTTGATCTCGACAACGGCAACAAGTATTACCATGAAATTTGGTATGCAGGAAGTTTTGGGGGATAAAATTGATAGCTAAGTCTGCTCCCTTAGAAACTGCGCATTTTTAAGCAACATATGTTTTTCGTCGTGCAACAATATATCAATAATTTTGACTCTCTTACGTCAGTCTGATTGGCAGCTTGGTATGCGTACCTACGTATAATTAATTTTTGCATTGTTTGGAAATTCGGAATGTAGGTTAGGTTAGGTAGGTTCGAAACTCGGTAGGATAAATGTTTTTGTGATTCTTATTATTTCTTTTTAATTTTTATATATTTATTTATTATTTTATTGTTCTACTAAAACACCGAGCAAAGCTCGGTCTCTCAGGTACTAATTTTTAATCGCGTCAACCTAATACCTATTTCTTTTAGATTTATTTATCTCTATTCAGCAATTTAAAAATTTGAAAAAATATAATATTCCACACTTGGAAACATCCCTATTTAATTTCTGCAGCACGTTCACAGTTAGTTTCTATGAGAGTGATCCCTCACGGACACGGACGAATAGATGGACAGCGGAGTATCACTAATATCCTAAAATGCCTTTGAACTTCAGACGATTACTTACCAGCCGCTATGTGTACTGAGTTTCTACGTAACTTCAGATTAATGTGTCGTTTGTACGAATAGTAGATTTTTTTTTATCCTATTTGTAAACGATTTGATATTAATCAGTAGTTTTATCGGCAGTGTTATATCGAAGCTGAAGTTGGCTTGTACGTAGCAATTGTTTGACTTTGTTCGTAAACATGAAAGCAGCCATGATTTTTGTGTATTACTTTATCCTCATCCTATTCATTGCGACTTTTGTGGATGCAGAAGACGGTATGTATTTCGTATATCTTTCAACTAACTACACTAAGTTTCACAATCCCCTACTTATTGTTGACTAGCTTGTTGGGAAGTTATGTCGCTGCTTACTTTATACTGAGCGACATAGACAAAACATCCAAATAAGCTATCTAACGCTTAACAGTAGATTGTAAAACAGGCACTAAGAGTAAAGTTGTTTTCTTTTACTAATGTACAAAAAATAATAAGAAATAAATGACAGAACACCAAGTAGTTTTTGTTTTGTTTTTTGGTTTTACCTCTTATTGTACAAAAATGTTTACAATATTTAAAATGAAAATAAATAACCTGATAAACTTACTTCTATATGATGCTTCTATATTTATTAGGTATCATACAATCTTTAAAGTAATTTACATATTGTTTTATTTACCACAGGAGACCAGTTTGAGGTATCGGCAGACGGAAACGCAGTTAGCGGGCTGTCGCGGAACAAACTCCTGCAAATGTTGAGTAAATACCAGGAAACCATTATGGAAAACTTGCCAAGGAAAAAGAAAAAAGATGTTTCGTTTAACGCTGAATTCGTGAACAACAAATACACGAGACCATTTATTTTTCCACGGGTGAAAGCTGCCAGTATGAAGATACATTGCTAAATGGTTTATTACTCAATAGAGGAATCCTACTAATATTATAAATGTGAAAGTTTGTGAGAATGGATGGATGTTTGTTACTCTTTCACGCAAAAACTACTGAACGGATTTCGATGAAATTTGGTATAGTAGTTGTTTAGGCTCTGGATTAAGACATAGGCTACTTTTTATCCAGAAAAAGTACAATGTTCCCGAGGGATACTGTATTTACGCGGGCGGAGCCGCGGGCAACAGCTAGTATCTCATAAAGATGACTGAATATCATTTAACGTGTAAAATTTTGTGTTCCTAAAACATGTTATATTAAAGTGGCTGTAACCAACAGACTTCGTACTGTCTTAACTATAAAGTGGAGTTAATAAATAACTACCCACATATTACACGTACAGTTTCTACACCAACTACTACATACACACATACACCTACTACATACAACACACACGTACTACCCACTCCTTCACACATCACATCAGGTTGGATGTGATGTGTGAAAGAGTTATAGACCACTGAGGGTTAAGATTATTACAGTAGTAATATCGCCATTAAACAATAGAAGTTAGAAGGGTTAAAATTGAGGGTGTGTACCCACATGTGGTATTATAACAATGTAACCCATGTATTTTAATGCCAAATCATAAAACAATTTAAAATAAAAAATTGGGGTATCAATTATATACAATTTATAACTACCGAATACTGAATACACCTGCGAATGCGATATTTCATAAAAATCTGTCAAGCTGAAATCAGAGTCGGAAGAGTTCTATAAAAAACACTGTGACATCAGAATTTATAAATAATATATACCTATTTAAAGTTACAACGTAAGTACGAGGAAGAATAATATTGTAAAAAAAAAATAATTTGAATCATAATAACAATTGAATTTTTAGCAAGCACTTGTACAATGTATTAAGTTGTTTTATTTTGAATATAATTTATTTACTTACTCGTAGTTAGGCTAATAAAGTTTTTGAAACTTTTGAAGTATTCGTACAATGTGTTTCGAGATGAAAGATTTTTACGCTTTGCAAATTGAACAAAAAATATTGATCGTTTTAATAAAAGGTTAACATAGTTGTGTATTGTTTAACATACCGACAACCGACATGTTTCTTTATATGAATCTTAAATCTGCAATTAGGCTTTAATTAGTTTTCATGTAAGTGGCCACATTTATAAGCGTATTTTGACATTGACTTAAAGAACCACTGCAGACTTGGAGCATGCGCCTTATGATCTTCTGAGTGTCCATTTACGCATGCGGCACGACCGTCGGCGAAACCTCGATTTGAGTTTTCGCAAATCAGATTCCTGATTTGTGATTGGCTGAAAACAGCAATTCTATAATTTAGCCAATAAGGTTATAGACACGTGATCGTATGACTATTGAAGAGCCAATAGTAATTTGCGTTGTAGTTTTAGCTAGCTCTTCATTCTTTACCCTTTTTGATTCAATTTACAACTGTAGTGGTCCAGTCGATTATCGATGGCCTATCCGGGGCAATATATTGTCAGTCGCCTGCCCGGTTTGAATAGCAACAGTGCTTTGCTGCTGGTTAGTTGTTGCTCAGTGTTTTTATGTATTACTTTAAGTTTACTTAACCGATATTCAGGCATACCGAATAATGTGTTTATAATTAATTTATGGTTATAATTTATAAAGTATTAATAGAACCAAATGATAAATTAAATTTGTGAGTAAGGGATTATTTTTCAGTTATTGATTGTATTTAAACAGCAGATTTGTTTTTCCTGTGTCAATCGTCGTTGATTGCGGTGCTGTGCGATTATTAAAAAAAATGTTATTCTATTGCTACTGAATAGTTTTCAAATAATCTATAATGAAGGAGAAAGTTCATAGCTTTAAAATTAAAATTTAATTACATTTTTTGCCATTGTAGGACTTTATTTATAAAATCGTAGTATGTATTAATGAATTTTATATTTTAACGGGACAGATTCCTTAAGTTTGATTTCATTTTGGCAGTCCTTCGTTCATTATAAAATATGTCTGATTATTTATTTTATATCATAAGTAATTTATAGTCTACTAGATGTTTTCCGCGACTTTGTACGTACAGAATAAAATCCCGTGGCCACCATATGTTTTTATTGAAATCGATAAATTTGATATTAATAAAATCAATTTTGAATTCTTCTGTGAGATTAGTGTTGTAACTGTTTATTATTGTTGTAATATTATATTAATTATTGTTGTAACCCTACAGCAGGTCAGTGTTGTAAATATTGCAATGTTATTTTTTTCGCTTTTTATAACTATATTTCTTCCTAAACGCCAGGAAATCATCCGCCTAAAGTTTCTGTAATTATTTTGCAAAGCGATATATTTATAAGTATGTTTAAATTCTAAAAATTCCTACTTAAGTATTTTTGATATAGTGAGTGATATCCAATGGAGTGGATGAGCGAGCACCGCACCAGCAAACCTTTCGGCATCGTGAGCACATACTTCCTTATCACACAGCTGTCTGGTGTCGCCATACTCATCATATGGGGCCTTGAGATACTTCAGGTACCTAAAGCAGTTTTTTATGGTTTAATTTTTATCCGAAGAAATCGTACTTGTTTTTGAAGCAGTAAAATTTTATTGTTTTTTTTTTAAAAAGGGGACAAAAGAGAGAGAGAGGGAGACGTCTATTGCCATTTCGGCCTTACCCCTAAATTGGTTGTCATTTATTGCTGCACATTATTTACATTATAGGTCACGTCATTATTTACATTTTGGGTATTCTTCTGAGCTTATTTTAATACTATATATAGATCAATATCACTAGTAAATGGTTAGTACTAGAATCTAAAATGAAATCTTTTTTGTGATAGAGATCTAAATCTTCAGTGGATCCTCATGTTGGCAATATCATTCTTGGGACTAAAAAGGTTGTGTCTGGACTCCTTACTTCTTCCCTGGATTTCAAAAATGGAACAACACCGCTAGCCCTTGTTTCAGGTTTGTAGTTAATAGATAACTTTTAATGCATAAAAGGGTTTCGCTTATAATTTCAAATCGTAGGCGTGATATTTTAGTTACCCTAATTGTGGGGGACACGCCTAGATAACCTAGGGGTGCAGGAATATATCGAACGGGAAGCTTACGGGGGAAGGAAATAAAAGGATACTGGGAAAAGTTGGGGAAAATAATGGGATGAAGGATTATAAGGAATTAGAAAGGGGAAAAGAAACCACTGGTCACTGTTAACCACTTCGATATTTTCGATGAATCAGGGACTCGTCTTACCATGGAGGATAGTTTTATTGGTCCATGGTCTTATTTTGCGGCTGGTTACGAGCGAACTACACAATGTATGGCCGCCAGCCCCATATTTATACCGACGGCGCATACCAACCTTCTAGAACATTCCATGCCTCACCCCCTTAACTCAAACATCGTTTATTTATGTATTAAATATTTATTCTAGTTATATACATTTACCATATAATGTTACAATTGTCATTCCTGTGTTGCTGCCGGGAACTGAGTAATTTACGAAAGCGATAGGAGGGAGACTTTCCTCGCACGCCGGGCCCCTGAAAAGGGCCTTGGGCGGGGAACCAATACCAGGGGCTAAGCCCCTCTAATTGGGGTGGACGACGCACCCAGTACGAATACTGGGCGCATAGAGTCGGTTTTAAGGGAAGACCCCCCGCGGCAGAACGCGGGGGAAACCCGAGGTGGCAGAGGGAATGACGCGGTAGCAAGGGCCGTGGGCGGCCAAGACCTGCGGTCGACTCCGACGACGCGTGGGGTCCTGGTCCGGGGACCAGGAAGCGTGTATGGGTCCACTCCCACACGCGCCGCTTTTGTCGACCACGGACACAACCGACCAGGGAAATGAGGGGGGGGGGGGGGGAGGTATTTCCCGAGCCCCAGACTTTTTATGTCGGGGGGGAAAGGGGCTGCCACGGGGCTGACGTGTGGGCAATAGGGCTGCCCCACATCACACTCCGGGCGCACAAAAAGAAGCATTGCGCCGGTTTGAGCCGGCGCGGGGTAAAGGGGGCGGGGGCATCGATCCAACGGTGCATTTTCGGAGGCGCACCGCGCATGGGGGCGTCTCGGTCGCGTGGCTCCGGGATGCTCCCTGCGTCTGGTGTCGTCAGAGCGGTTGCTGCGGGCGAGCGGGCATGCCACGGCAGCAGGTCAGTTGACCGGGCACGCGGCTGTCGCTCGCTCAGAGAAACAGGTGATCCTGCAACTAAAGGAATAAAAATTAACGCGTTCAAGGAGCGCGGGGGGGCGGTGCATAGCACACGAGTGTCCCGAGTCCGGGACGCGCGTCGTGGATCTCCGGCAATCACAGTCGGCTCCTATAATAGGAGCTTCTGGATGCCGGAGATATCCAGGCGCGGGTCCGGGCTAGGGCCTGGGGAGCCAGACTTTTATTAGGGCTGCGATGGTGGGGGCGCCTTTTAGGAGGGCCTGTATGATGGCTTGGAGTATCTCCTCCCCGGCCTGAACCCTGAGAACTAGGTCCATGACCAGGGAGAGGAGGGACTGCAGAAGCTCTGCAGTCGATGCGGGGGCCTCGCTTTGCACCGGCTCTTGGGGCGGCAAAGCGAGCACTGGAGGCTGCGGGTGCGGAGCGGCCGCATGATTTGCGGGCTCGGAGGCGGTCATTTCCGCGGCTGTGACAGCCGCAGGGGAGTCGGCAGGTCCACGCGGGGGGCGCCGCGGGCGCCGGGTGGTCCGCGTGGATTCCGGCTGCGGAGGAGTGAGCGCGGAAGGCTCCAGCTCCTGCTGGTGGCTATCTGGAATAGCGACGGCATCACAGGGGGAGGCCACAGGGGGTGTGGCAACTTTCCTCCTGGGGCTCGGCTGCTTTTTCCTCCTGGAAGGCTGCGCAGGGGAGTCGGGAGCCGAGGGGGGGACATACCTCGGTGTGTAGTCATTCGCCTCCGCCATGAGTGATGTAGGAGTCGGCGGAGGAGGAGGGGCCTCTGGCTCAGGGAGAGGCGAGTCGGCAGGTACGTAGGGGGGGGGGGGGGGGGGAGCGCGGGCGTCATCGGCTCGCGGCTTCCGTGCAGCCCTACGGTACGCCCGACACTGTCTGCTGTTAGCAGGGTGGGCCCCCCTGCAGTTAACGCAGGTGGGCGTCTCGGCGGGGGAGCGGGGGCAGTCCCGCACAGCGTGTTCCCCGGCACACCGGACACAGGCCACCTTCCGGTGGCAGTTGTGGCTAGAGTGCCGGAATTGGAGGCATCGGTGGCATTGGGCCGGGCCGCCTCGGCCCCGCCAGGCTTCGATGCGAACTCCCGGCATATTTAAAAGATTACGCACCTTGTATATGCCGGGTACGACGTCCGGGGCCCTAGCGATAAGGGCGAAGAATAGGCAGGCACCGGGGTCAGACCTCGCCTGGATCAGGGAAACGTGCTCCGCCACGAATCCCAGTTCGGCGAGACCGGCCCTGATCTCTCCGGTGTCTGTAAAAGAAGGTAGGCCCCTGATACCTACCTTGATTGTCCTTTCCTGTGGTGGCGAGTGGGTGAACCAGGAGGCCTGTCCTCGCTTCTCCAGGTCCGTCAGGTAGCACTTAACGACCGTGTACTCTTGTTCGCTTTAGGGCGAGAAGCGAATCGCACGGCCGTTATATTTGGCATTAGGTATGTGCCCCAATATGTCGCGAAGACATCGAAAGTGCTGTACCCAGTCGTCGATTCGCTCGGCGACCAGGGACGGGTAGCGAGGGCAGATTTTTTTGAGGGTGGCGGCGTCGTACTTACCGACGGCGCCGGTATGAGGGGGCGGCTGTGGTTGTCTACGTGGGGGGGGCAGGAGGCGCTCACCTCGGCGTAAGACAGCCGACGGCCGGAAACCGGTGAGAAATTTATAAGAGGTGGCGGAAAGGTGGGCGCGCGGTAACTGTACCCGTGCGGCACGTCTGGGCGGATTTCCGTGGCCGCACTAGGTGCGGCTTGGCGGTCATTGCGCGGCTGTGGGGCCGGCGAGACGTCAGGGGAGCGCGGAGAGCTCGCGATGGGCTGGTGTGGGCCGCGCGGCTGAGCAGCCGGCGCAGCGTGGTGTTGTCGCGGCTGAGGGGCCGGCGAGGGGCGAGCTGAGCTCGCGGTGGTGCGGAGTGTGTCCGCCTGTAGGACGTTGTCAGGTCCGAGGTGTGCGGCAGGTTGGCGTTGATCGCTCGCCTGCGCAGTACGGCGCGATGAGCGCCTCGGTTTGGCCGAACCCTGATCGGCTGTGCTGGGCAGGGGCCCAGACTCGCCGCGGGCCGCCGTCGGAAGGCATTGGGGCGGGGGGGTACCAGTACACCCCCGCGAGAATGCCGAGGGCGATCCGGGGCGGGCGGTGTCCTGCTCGCACAAGCTAGGTTCGGTGAGTATACGGTGGCGCGTGTGGTCCGGGATTGAGCGTGAGCTGGACTTTGATGAGGCCGGGCTGCACGTCGTCTCGGAGTCCGCACGAGTGTTTAGGTGGTCGTGGCGTGGTAGCCACGGATCATAGTCCGTCATGTTTACGCTTGGTAACACAACATAAAGACACACGAGTCACACAAACAGTCACACTGAACGGCAACAGGTGTACGTATCACAACACGAAAGGCACTCACACTGTACGTGGACGGACGATACACTAAGTGTACATACACGGAGACGGTACACACACTTAGGGGGGCTGTCTCCTCGTGACCCAACGTTGAGCCGAAACTCAACGGGAGGCCAAGAGCAGGGCAACTCCCCAGCAAGGCGCAAATCCACAGCTTATTCTAATGAATAAGGTGTGAATTTGCGGTCGCTATTAGGAGTTTATAGGCACTGCACTAAAAGGGTCGGCACGATCGCGGAGTGAGCGCGACACTCGACGCGTTTCCGAGCGAGACGGCACTACCGCGGAGTGAGCGAATCACTACTACGCGGATAGAGCGGGACGGCACGAAAACGCGGAGTGAGCGAGACACTCGACGCGTTTGGAGCGAGACGACACTAATGCGGAGTGAGCGAGTCACTACTACGCAATTAGAGCGAGACGGCACGAAACGCGGAGCGAGACACTAACCCACGCGACTAGGAGACGGGACGATCCTGGATCAGTTATATACATTTACCATATAATTTTACAATTGTCATTCCTGTGTTGCTGCCGGGAACTGAGTAATTTACGAAAATTTTTTTTTTTTTTTTTTTTTTTTTTTCGAACGGGTCTATGCTAAGGGTCGGGTTAAGACCGCTGTAGCTAAGTCGGACTATAACTAGCCTGGTGGCTAGTTTGTTTGGTGGTAGACGATGGGAGGGTTTGACCCTCCCTAACATCACCCGGGTGATGTTCAAACCGGATATTGGGGACAGCTACGGATTAGAAGCTATTATTTTGACAGGGGAGACGCGGGTCTCTCCTGCTGAGGGGTCCGACCCCTTCCTCACTCGCTGATGAGTGAGGTTGCTCGCGCGCGGTAGCAGAGACTAGCGGCGTGCGAGTTATCGCGATAGAGGAGCTCTCGATTTGATCGATATCGGTACTGAGAGGGCCGTCCCTCTCCCCTTCCGCGTACGGTCGGGATGACTCGCGCGCGTAAGTCCTAATGTCGATGAGGTTCGCGGTATTGGTAGAGCTCTCTATATCAATATCGCGGTCGCGGACACTATTTAGGAGTGTACCTAGACTACTGGGATGCGAACTCGAACTCGGGTTCGGGTCCGGTCCCGTGTTAGGGTCGGTCTGTACGTCTGTACGTGTTGACGTGTCGGATGTGGGACCTCGGGGTAGGCGCCGGCGTCGACCCCGGTGCAATGCTAGCGACGCGGGTGCGTGTGATTTGTGTTTACGTAACTGTACACAGTACGTTACGTATTTTGTGATCGGGTCAACGGGATCGGCTAAGATATGCTTAGGCCGTTTGTGCGGGTGTCAGAAAGTCAGTGCGTCGTGGTTGTAGTCCAGTGCCTTTTTTATAAGGGGGTTTGGGTGGTTTTTGCCTTTATCAAAGAATCTCTCTACGAGTTCCTTGATATAGGCTTTAATGGTGACTAGTTCGCAGTCCCTATGCAAGTCGATGTTACGCATGTACCAGGGGGCGCCTGTTGCCATGCGTAGAAACCGGTTCTGGACTCTTTGCAAGCGGTCCATTTGAGACTCGCTTATCTGTGCGAAGGAGACGCACGCATAAGTGAGTATCGTTCTGATGCAAACCTTATACAATGTAAGCTTATGTCTTAAGGACATTTTGCTTCGCGAATTAAGTAGCGGATATAATTTGTAGAGTACAAATTTCGCTTTACGCAGTGTGTTACTGATGTGACTCGAAAACGTCATCGACTTGCCTAGTACTACGCCTAAATATTTGACCTGAGAGACCTCAGGGATAATGTTGCCGTGCAGGCTAATAGGGCTCATTACTTTACGGGGGCACTTACGCCCCGCTGATTTATTACCATTGAATTGAATGGCGTGACTTTTATCGGGATTGACTTCTATTCTCCACTTGGAGAACCAATTACCGAGAGCGGTAACTGACTCCTGGAGGACTTTAGACGCGGTACGGGCTCGTGTGTTTGAATAATAAAGGGCTGTGTCGTCCGCGAACATAGCTAATTGCACCTTAGCGTGTTTGGGGATGTCACTAGTGTACAGGTTATATAGGGAGGGCGAGAGGACCGAGCCCTGCGGTACTCCCGCCTCCATATATCTTGGCGACGACAGTGCGCCTTCTACGCGGAAATGAAATTTACGATTTTTTAAAAAGTTACTAATTAGTAAGACGAGATAATCGGGTATTTCCATTTGATAGAGTTTGTATAACAGTCCGTTATGCCAAATTTTATCAAAAGCTTTTGCAATGTCAAAGAATACGGCGCATGTCGTCTTCCTGTCGTTTTTGCTAGATAATATGTACTCCGTTAAGCGGTGTACTTGAGCGGGACAGCTGTGCATTTCGCGGAAGGCGAACTGCTCGTCTGGAAGGAGTTTTTTGTCGGTTATGACGTCATTAAGGCGCCTTTTAATAACTCTTTCGTAGACTTTACCTAGGGAGCTAATGAGACTTATTGGACGGTAGCTACCAGGCACCTTCCGGGGTTTCCCCGGTTTGTGGATACCTATGACAATAGCTACTTTCCAAATGTCTGGAAATGAACATCCTACTAAGAGGGCGTTAAAGATGTTCACTAGGAGTTGAATTAGCTCGGACGGTAACATTTTAAGTGTTTTGTTTGAAATACCGTCGAGGCCTGGGGCCTTTTTGGCATTCATACACTTAATAATGTCACTGACCTCCTCCGAGTCCACCATCCTCACCCTGTCTACGTCAGGTGGCCTCGAGAGTCGGCTGTTGACCTCGCTATTAACTAAGCTAAGGTGCACGGGATCAATCGGGAGAGTACTCGGCCGGCACTGTTGTTCGAAATTATCAGCTAGGCACTCGGCCTTGTCAATGTCTTCGAATGCAGGAGGACGGTTAGGTCTATCTAACGGAGGCATGTCGCTCTCCGTGTTGTTTTTGAGGGCCTTCGCGAGTGGCCAGTACGCCACGTGAGACGGTTCTAAATCACTGAGAAGTCGATCCCAACTCTCGGCTTTGTGCTGTTTGATTTTAAACTTAACTTCCCTCTCGTAGTGACGGAGGGCTTTCCTCCACTCTTCCGACGGGTAGCGATCATATGTGCGCTTAGCCGCATTTCGGAGTCTGATGGACTCCCTTATGTCCTCAGGGAGGGGCCAACGGCCCTTGGGGGTCGTTGGCACCTCTCTAGATGAGTTCTCTATGGTCGCTACCAGGTGATCGGTCAAGTGGGAGGCGGCCTCTATGGCTGTCTCTTTACTATCTATAATATCGGGGATTTTATCTAAGTGGCTAGAATGAAGGACTTTAATGTTTTCCGCTAGTGATTTATAATCTATTATCTTCCTAGTACTGGAATTATTGGGGTTAAGACTACCAAGTGTAATCATAACCGGTCTGTGGTCTGAGTTAAGCTCGTGGAGAGTCTCAATATTGATATTGAGAGAAACATTTTTAACTAAGGCTATGTCTATCGTACTAGGATCGCGTATGACACCGTTGATGTTTTCATTGGTGTCATAGCGAGTGGGGTCGGTGGGGGCTAATAGTGCAAAATTTAAAGTGTCGGTTAAATTACAAAGGATGGTGCCGTTTCTATTGTTATGAACATTGCCCCACTCGGTGTGTTTGCAATTAAAGTCGCCGGCAATGATGACAGCGTTACCTAAATTGAATAGCGCCTGTAGGTCGCTTGAATGGAGTTCTTTGTTGCACGCTAAGTACGCGCTTACTATAACAATGGGTCCGTGACCGGACATACTAATATGGCAAACAGATGTTTCTAAAGTTAACAATGACGGTGGCTCTAGTGGAATACAATGTAGTGATTTTTTATAGTAAATAAGAGTACCTCCGAGTCGGGATCGAGTTCTATCGTTTCTGACTATTTTGTAGTTAGCTATTTTAGGGCTCCTCATGCTAGGTTTTAAGAAAGTCTCCTGCACTAGAAGAATATCGACATTTTGGCTGCTTACAAAATCGCGAATTTCGCTAATGTTATTCCTAATGCCGTTCGTATTGAACGACACTACGCGTAACGAGTGCGGCTTTGTCCTTCCCGAGGGCTCCATTAATTACCGTTTGTGGAGAGGGCCTTGATCTGACGGATCAAGACCTGATGGTCTGACAAAGCTTGGATGCGGTCTGTGGCCGAACCTTTTAGCTTTGTCGCTAAAATAGAAAGCTCCATCGGGTCAATAGGCCCGATGTTGCTTAAAAACTGCTGGACGAAAGAGAGGTCTGCAGTGAAGCTGGGAGTCGGAGGGGGCGTGGCCTTAGGCGCTACGGGCGCGGAGGGCATGGCCTTACTGGGGAGAGCGGGGAAAACCGCTAGCTCCGAACTACGTTTCTGCGCGGGCTTGAACCATGCAGATTGGGAGGGTAGGGGGGCAGCGACGAATCTCTGTTTGGGGGGGGCACTTTTAGTCTGCGGTGCACTACGCTTTTTTACTTTGGGTGCTTTTTTGCACCCTCTATAATTGGCGGGGTGTCCTTTAGACTTACAGAGAACACAGCTGGGGGGTTCGGACTCCTCAGCTGGGCTCTTACGGAGACAGTCAGAGGTGCCGTGGTCACCGAGGCACTTAACGCAACGCGGCCTAGCTTGGCAATTCCGTGCCGAGTGCCCGTAAAGTTGGCATCGGTGGCACTGGCCAGGGATGCCCCTTTTACGGGGGGGCTCGACGCGGATGCCCGTAATATGACAGACGGCTCGGATATTGAAGATATCCTTGCCCTCTGGTGTAAGAGGGAGGGTTACTAGTACCATATTGTACTCGTGTTTTTTAATTGGGTGGTACATGCGATGTACCTCTAAGGCGGGAAAACCTTGGGACTGGATGTCCATGAGTACCTCTTTTGTGGAGAGGCACTTATCGACTCCTGTAATGACGACGCGCAGAAGGCGCTCGTCTTCAAGGGCATAGGTATGGTAGCCTATGTTCTTTGCGCGTAAGAACGCGGTGAGGAGGCGGTGGTCCTCCGACGATTTTACCTGCACTTTGATCCCTATGGGGGTCGTGTGCGCAGAAGAGTATCGGAGCTTTTGCTCGTTTATTGCCGCAGAAATTATATTCCATTTGGCCTTCTCCTGTATGATTACAGGAGGAGGCATTTTTGGCGTACGGACGGCCTGAGGGGCCTGGGAGGCCTGAGGGGCCTGGGAGGCCTGAGGGGCCTGGGAGGCCTGAGGGGCCTGGGAGGCCTGAGAGGCCAGGGAGGCCTGAGATGCCGGAAGGGCCTGGGAGGCCAGCGGAGCCTGGGTGGCCAGAGGGGCCTGGGAGGCCAGAGGGGCCGTCGAGGTAACGGGGGTCGCGGAGCCATGAGCCTGCACGGTTTTCCTATTTTTTCGGACCGATTTGGTCGGGGAAGATAAGACTGGAGAGGAGGTGCCTTCTGGGCGCTTCCTCTTCTTCGTCTTCTTGTATCTGACGGTAGTGAACTCGCCTTGTTCACTACGGTCGGTTTCTTGCTCTGAGCAAGACATCTCTGAAGGAGATGATAAGGCCTCTGTTTCGGCCGGGATTAGCGGGGCGTCGCAATCGGGCGACGCCGGTGAGTCCGCTTCATGGGCGCTCGCGAAGCGTTCCCATTTCTTGGCGGCATCAGGGAATTCGTTCTGAAGGAACGTCAGGAACTTCCTGATTAAGGCGTCGGCCATAATTAGGAAGTTTTATCCTGGTTGTGAAAAGAAATTCTGCTCTCTAATTAATATTGGGGGATACAGCCCCTCCCGGCGACCGGGAGGGGAGGTGTGTAGTGAGGAAAACTCCTCGCGTAGTGTGCCTAACCGTGTCACGGTACTTACAATTGTTCCTTGGGCGGCTGGAACTCACTCACACACTAACGTTGCGCTAAACACTAGGGCGCTAGTGTTCGCGAACGAGACGCGGCGGAGCGCGAGCAGAAGGCTCGCGCTAAGAACGAGACGGACGATGCGACCGGTCGCACGCTCGTCCTAACGCGGCGATAACTTCGCGGCGGGTGTGCGAGCAGAAGGCTCGCACTAAAAAGCGAGACGGACGATGCGAGCGGTCGCACGAATCGTCCGGTAGGCGGCGATCGCGGCGCGGCGCGAGACACGGTACGGCACGGGTCGGGCGGCAAAGGCGGTTGGGTGGCGCCTTGTCTCTTCACTCTTGAGTCTTGCCTCTTGAGTCTTCTGTCTTCTTTCTTCCAGTGGTGCACTATTGTGAGCAATGACACTCGGATAGAGCGAGAGCGCAAATAGAGAGCGCGGGACGACGGCAACGATCGTAGCGAGCGGAGCTGTTCATCGGACGGTGTCCGAGAGCAGAATGAATGACGACGTATTTACGAAAATAGGTTTTCATGATATTTATACTACCTCGCCCGCCCCTGACTTAATGGTCTCCCGTTCGGTCCCTTTCGTATAGTAAGTCTCTATCGCAGCCAGAGGCGACCCCTAGCGGAAAAGCCGCTGAAACTTCAAATTTTCCGTTACGTAACCTACTCAGCCCCCGTGCGGGCTAACACTTACTATTTTATGACCTACTTTGAAGTAGGTCATAAAATCACTAGTTTTCAACAATTTACATATAAATTTAGGTAAATAGCAAATGCTCACAACAATTTAGTTATTACATAAAAGAACAAGCGTCTATTAAGACAGTAATTATGACTTATATTACTTTTACAATGATTTTAAACAGATTTTACTTATGAATTTACCAAAGGTTTTACAATATTTTATGTGGAATTGAATTTTAACTTTAACAAAATACGAATTTACTGTTTAGATATTTCTACTTTGATAGATTCGTCGTGAACACTAATAATAATATATCAGATTATTGATTTTTATTTTTTTCATTCCCTTGTCACTATTCACTTTAATCTTTATGAATGCTGCAAAGAATAAATATTTTATGTTACAATTTGTTTGAAGGTATGCTAACTTTATCTTCAATAATAAAATTATGTTTTTATCTTCTTTCAGGTTTGGGCGTTGGTCTTGCCTGCCTTATTCTCGGTGTCTATATAAATTGTGACAAAAGTCACAACGTTCTGCCTCAAATCTGCTATGTGATGTACGTGATCTTTGCTACCATCGGTCACTATACTTTACCAGTCCTGATTATATTGGAATTGTATCCTTCACAAGTAAGTAAATTATTATAATCCTTGACTACCACTAAACATTTTTCAACATTGGAAATATAAACATTTAAAAAAAGCCATTTCATAGTCCATACTTGTTAGTTACAAAAATCCTAATACCTATGGTAGTAACTACAAAATAAATATAAATAAGTTTTAATTATTAGTTTTTATTAGTCGATTCACCTTCCTACATCTCTCACGTGCAGATCAGTGAACCGACAGAAAATTGCAGAGTCTAGCCTCCCTGCTAACATTTCCAGGATGCTGTTGCGGCTTTGTACCACAGACCATGTTTTCTTTCTCATGATGGCATAAAAATCATCTACATGCGCATCTGCAAACATGCCTAAGGTACTACAGTACCGGGGCAACTGCCCTGAAAATGTTATTATATTGCACTCTAAGTGCATTGTAAGTCTTCTGTTTGAAACTGACCCATAGATCACTCGTAAAAAAAACTTTGACAGTATGCTTTAAATAGTGTGAGTTTCACGCCCAATGTACAGCGAGGAAATCTTTGAGCCAGCATGTTTTCACGAACTGACAGTGCACTCCGCTTTCTTTATATGTCCTGATAATCAGTTAAAGTGTCAGTAACAACATGTTTGACATGTTTGACATGACCTTAGATACTTAAACTGGTCAACACGGTTCAACTGCACATTATTTAAATAGACAGAAGGTACATTCTGTTTTTGCCTATAAAAACCATTAGTTCACTCTTCTGTTCATTGTAGTTCAAACCGTGCTGGCCAGCATAGACTTCACACACGTGTAAGAGTTTTCTCAAACCATTGACTGATGGACTCAGCAGCACCATCTGCATAGCTTAGATTATTTACACAAACTCCATCTATGTGCTAGCCAACATGCATGCTGCTCAGCCCCTCAATCAATTTATTAACATATAAATTAAAAAGCCTAGGAGAAGTTAGCCCTCCTTGTCTTACACTTAAATTCAATTTATATTCATCAGAATACTTGTCAGCCCATTTTACAACATTATTTTGCTTATTATAATAAGTTATTGGTATACCAATAAGAGAAAATTTGTAATATTTCCGAGGAATCACCTTCATCTTTCATTTTATTCCATAACTGGTCATAAGACACAAGATCAAACGCCTTAGACAAATCAAGAAAACATGAATATATAGGTGAAAACATGAAGATAGAAACTCACGGTGCGCTTGAGTGTTAAAATGGCACTTTCTGTCGATATACCATCCTGAAAACCAAACTGATCTTTTTTTATTTTAATATATTTGCCAAGGCGCTCGTCCAGTATCCTATCCAGGACTTTCGCAGTATTGGTAGATAGTGATATAGGCCTATAATTTGATTTATCACCTATATCCCCTGTGGTATTCATAACTAGAGGGATTACTATAGTTTTAATCAAATCAGATGGCAATTATGAATGTCTAATAAAAAAGTATACAGCATTGACAGCAGTCTACTAGGTGATGGCTTGCATGATAAAAGTGCTCCACGCTTAGCCCATCACGACCTTGATTTACCCCGTGACATCTGTTCAATTGTCTGACCCAACTCTTTACTAGTTACTTTTGTTGTTTGGGAACCATTACAATGAGTAGCACAATAAAATTGACATGCTGGCAAAGATGATTTTACTAGAAAATAACTTTTAAAATGTTGTCTATTTCCTTCGGATCACTAGCGTCGTCGTGCTTCGTGTGTCTTATTACTCAGACTTTTAGTATATGACCAGAATTTATTAAATTGTTTGGCAGAGTGCTGTGAAGCACGCCTATGCATTTTGATTTATTCCTGGTTTGTTTAACAAAATTTTAATCGCGACTTAAATATTTTCCTACTTAAACACATCTTATAATAAATTGGTCCACAGATAGGTTTACCATTTAGCACATATATTTGATAATCTAGCTTAACCTGTTTATGTAATTGAGCTACATATATATTCCAGCTAAGTAATAATTAAGCCAGCTAATTTATTTATTCCATATGCTTACTCTTTAGATTTTTGGTAACCCCACTATTATAGCTATATAAAGAAGCCTGTGTATAAGTAGTATAAGTATCTTTATAATATTATTATATAATTTGTCTATGACACATCTGATTAGAGTGCTAAGTGTGAGTTTTTCTTTTCGCATTCGATCGTGAGCGCGTTTGGCGTTTAGTACTCACACTGTGCAGTGCGCACACTTAGTAAAATCACTAGGAAAATCTATTTGTTTCAGATATTTATTACAATATTCATAGTATTTATTTTATATATTTCATCTTTAGTCCTTATACCCCAAATAATAATATTTTTACATTGTGGTTTATCTATTTGTATATTATTTTTAATTTTTAAAAATACCAGTCAACCTATAATGGATGTATAAGTGGTCTGACCAGTATGTATTTTGAACTTAAACATTTATTGTAAATGATGCACATTTACTCACCACACAATGATCCAACCACTTTTTGCATACATGGGCCTCACTAACATAAGTATGTGTATCAGAAGACTTGCCTAGTGTATAGGATATCTGCACTGCCACTCTCTACAGAAAGTATACATCTCTTCATAAAAAGGTGCTGAAGGATGTGCATTATAATCACCTAGCATATACACTGTTTCTATCTTATTATCCCCTATGATTGCATTCAGTTCCCCTAAACATTGTGTAAATACCGGAAAATTCCCGTGCTGATCAGTTGGCATGTACACACAAATAATACAAATCTCTCGCTGCATAGGAGTAACTGCTTTATTTGCAGCAATGCGATCACTATTGCACTCTATCACACTAACTTTGCTAAACACATTTTTCCTATATAGCAATGCAACACCACCATATGGTCGACCACGTAGAATGTTAAATCCACTGCTGATTTTCCAGTGTAGCTGAAGTCCTCATGTATATCTCTAAGGAATGATAACTCATGTGGCATTAGCCAAGTTTCTTGCAAAGCCACCACGTCAGCTAATTTGCATAGCGATCTGACATATTGAAGACTTCTTTTTATATTTTTACAGTTGAAACTGATAAATTTTTTATGTTGGATTTGATCCATCATCTTCAGCTAAGGGGTTTATACTCGTATGTTCTGCAGGCAAATCTCCAGCCCCAGATGGCGCTCGGGATTCGCTGAAATAAATAAAGGATTAAAGCTCATAAAAAAACTTTGTTCGAAATGGTTATTCAAACTATGGCTACAATCAATATGTTCTTCCTTATTATCATATATTCCTAACGTCTCTAGAGCAGTTTCCCCTAAAATATGCTCGAGATTAAATTGTCGTCTACCTCTTTTTCCTACCTCAAATAAGTTATTTCACTTTTTCTATTTTCAGATTCGCGGCATCGTGGCTGAGATATCTCTGTCCAACGCGTGTGTGCTGATATTCGCGGCCAACGTTTGCTTCCCGCATCTCCGTGACCTACTAGGCTTTGATAACTCTCTTGCTTCGTTCGGAGTTTGCACTCTCCTCGGTAAATATAATATTATTATTATCTATGGCTTCGTTCTCTCCAGATATAATATTATAATTATTTATGGCTTCTTTCCACCAGATTATTTAAAATAGGTTTGTTTTACATTTTTACAACAAGCTAATATTATACATAAAACCGGACAAGAGCAATTCGGACTCGCACATCGAGGGTTCCGTACAAAGTAAGAACATAAGTTGGTATGGTTTTTCATTATGATTATGAAATTATGCTTCATTAAAAATAGACAAAATGTGTTTTGGAATGCGCACGAACCCTTTCATATAGGTTTGATATTTGACCTAGTAACTTCAATTTGAAATTTCGGCCCTCTATTAGACTTTAGTCCTCTATTAATTTTCCGTAATAATTAAGGAACCCTTATAGTTTTGCTCTGTCCGTCCATCTGTCTGTCCGCGCTTCTAGCTTCTGTAATTATAAATATAAATGGATGAAATTTGGTATAATTATAGATTGTGTGTAGATCTCAATTTTGGCATAAAATAATAATAATTTTATATTTTAGGGGTGGCTCTCCATACATGTGAAGTAGGGTTGAATAATATTTTTTCATTCTACCGCATTATGTGGGGTATCGTTGAACAGGTCCTTTAAAATAAAGGCAAAGTTTCATACATAACTTTTTTACATAGTCGACCATTTTTGAGTAATTGGCCCCCAAAGTGGTTTATAAGTTGGTCCCCCAAGTTTCTATCTTCTATAGTTTAGAAATGCCAGGGCATTTCTAAACTATAGAAGATGATTTTTTAGCATGGAAACTTGTAAGTTTCCATGCTAAAAAATCATGCTAAAATTTCTTTAGGAAAAATATTTTATACGAAATCAGACAATAACTTTTTTTTTTTTTGTTTAAATTGTCTTATTTATTTATTTATTTATTTATTATTCAACTAAAATAATACAAAATACAATTTAGCAAATAACAAAGACATTTCCACAAAATAGACAATAAAGGTAACATCGGCAGCCGTACTAGTATTAACTGTGTCACAGCTGCCCGAGTTTTCGGCTCGAGGAACAAGGAAAAAGCCTTAAATAACAAGTAGGTACAATATGACTGTTGAACTAATACAGGTAACAAATAAATAAATTCAAACATAATTGAATTAAGTTAACATAAGAAAAATATTAGTAAATTTCAAGATGGTACCATGCAATATGTTGTGTGCGTGTTTATGTGCTGTGTGTATGTGTGTGTGTGTTGTGGGTGTGAGTATATATTGTATATTCATAGGGATGTAAATTATGTATATGGATTTTGTAAACATTTTTCAGTACTATTGTAATCTAAAGAAACTAACCAATTTAAAATAACTCGTTTGCATTTGCTCACTGTAAGAGGATACAAATTACTATGTTTATTCGCTGTATTGTAGAGGTGAGAGGAAATGACGTAGAATTGTCGCCTAGCAAGTGAGGTTCGGTGACGAACTGTCGAACAGATTTTCCATGTACTTCGTTTGCTAGGTTGTACGTAGGGGAGCTCTCTATGACACTCATGATGAACAGTTGCCTAACCGTGAGCACCTCAGACTCTCTATATAGAAGATGAGTACTATAGCGACGAGGATACCCATAGATTACCTTTAAGATAGCGCGCTGAGCACGCTCCAGTGGCAATAAAGTACGGGTTCCACACCCTCCCTATGCGATAATGCAGTATTGTATAAGAGATTGTGCGAGAGCAAAGTATGCACACCTTAGCGTATTGATATCTGCCGAGCTCCTTAGTTTGCGAAAGACAGGGATCAGTTTTCTTATGCGCGATGTAAGAATTTGTATGAGGGGAGACCAACAGAGATTGTTGTCTAGGACAAGTCCTAGATATTTAATTTTAGTTACTAACGTTAAGTTGGAACAATGACAGACATTACCAGCACAGGTATGGGCCACAATACAAAAATTCTCAGGTAGTTTAGGATTACAGCGTGCAGAAAATGGTATATATTTAGTTTTGTCCAGGTTCAAGGTTAACAAGTTATTATCTAACCACTTCATAATCTCTCTGAGAGCAACCTCTGTATGAAGCTTACCTCCTCCCAACTACCCCCATATACAATCAAGGCCGTGTCATCAGCATATGCGAAAATCTCGCAGTTATTAAGCTTGAGAGTACATAAGGTATTCACATATATAAGGAAGAGGGTAGGTCCTAAAACACTTCCTTGTGGCACACCGTAAGAGAGCCGAGTGGGACTGCTCAGAAATTCTCCTATCTTTACACACTGAGAGCGCTCCGAAAGGTAGTCCTGAAAAATATCCAAAACAACACCGCGCACCTCGATAGACTTTAACTTATTCAATAAAAGTGGCACAGAAACCGTGTCGAAGGCCTTAGATAAATCCAAAAACACTCCTAAAACTTTATCACCCTTGTCTAAGCATTTAGCTATCGTTTCGGTGAGGTGTAAAGTAGCATCATCTGTCGATTTACCTTTAGAAAAACCATACTGATTTTCAGCAATAATATGATTCTTACTTAAGAACCCAATTAACCTAGTATTTAGAAGCTTTTCTAGGATCTTCGAAACGATAGTCAATACAGAAATAGGTCTATAGTTGCTTACACAATCTCTGTTACCACCTTTATGAATGGGATGAACGAGTGCACGCTTAAGGGTCTCCGGGAAAGTCCCAGTAGAGAAGCATAAATTAAATAAAAATGTCATAGGGGGGGTCAAGTTTGTCACGGCATTCTTTATAACCAATGTCGAAATATTATCTACGCCTGTTGCACAATCATTTTTTAAATTTTTTATTATGGCTTCTACTTCTGCGTGATCTACATCACCTAGTACCATTGAATCTCTTTGTGAGTGTTGTTCGGGAGTATTGACTAGATTTGGCGAGTTAGTGTTTCGCTTAAGTAATATGGCATCAGCCAAAGTTTTACCTATTTCTGCAAAGTAACTGTTAGTTAACATAATTCACCGAGTCGTGAGAATTCTGGGAAATATTTAAAAGATCGATTGGTGACGCATTTGTCTTTTTTAAGTATGTTATTTTATTAATAGTACTCCACATACCTTTAGGATTATTTTTAAATTTTTTAAATTCGTTTTGTTCGTATGCAGTTTTAAGCTTTTTTAGCAAATTATTACAAAAATTTCTGTATCTAGAGTAAGTCATCTGTAAAATAGGATTGTTAGGGTTTAATTTGGCTTTTTTATGTAAAGTATCACGGTTTCTGATGCATCGTACAAGACCAGGTGTAAGCCATGGCTTGATAGGACGTTTTTTATGGGGAACTCGTACTTTTGTAGAGTTAGCCGACACTGCGTTAGAAACGATTTCAACAAAGGTAGTCGCAGCCAAATTTGCATCGGAGGTGAGATATACCCGACTAAAATCTGCCAATGCAAGATCATTATTTAAATTCCTATAATTTATTTTTGTACGAAAATCGTTTTTTACATTACGTTTGACTCTACTTTCCAAAGCTAATAAAAGTGGTGCATGGTCGGTTATAAACGTGTCCAAGATAAAAGTTTGTGATCTGCGATCCGATTTAACCATAACGTGATCGAGGCAGCTGTCAAGGCGTGTGGGCTGAGAGTGCGATGGAAGTAGACCATGAGTAGCTAGAGTGTCCATATATGTATTACTGTTCATATCACAGCATCTTATATTTATATTGATGTCACCAACTAAAATCACTGACTTTACTTTACTTAACCTTGACAAGCACGAATCTAGGCTATCACAGAAATTCTCTATATTTTTGTAAGATGATGAACGATATACTCCCAGAATTACAGTGTCACTATCATGAAGTTGAATAATAATACTATTTGCGCCGATTAAAGTAATGTCTGTTAAGAGATTGTGCCGAATATTAGACTTAACGTAAATAACAACACCGTCATTTTGGTTACAAAAATTTGATGTATACGATGTGTAATCCCTTATTTCAGGGGTCACTGTCAGTTTACTCAACCAGCACTCAGAGAGGATTATTATATCGCATTGAATATTAATTCTCTCTATTAAAACAAATAATGAGTCTAGGTTACAGCTCAAGCTTCTAATATTCATATGCATTATTTTAAGAGACCCTGATAGGCTTCCAGATTGTAGTTTTAGCATCTCTGGACTACATACAGTTAATTGTGAAACCTCCATAAGGTCAATATCACGCGATATATTTGTTGTGGGATCGAATTTTAACTATGTATACCCTTAGTGGTAGCACGTACGACATGTACAGATATACGTCCTGAAAATAGTGTTTACGTACTGTATTATATTATGTGTGTAGAGTGTATAACGTTTTAAAATATATAAGTTTTTGGTGTATGTAATTTTGAATGTTTGTTTTGTGTAAGATAATTAAGATATTAATACTTGTTGTAACTATAAACCAAATTAAAATGATTGCTTTCATACATAAAATCCAATGGTAATTTTTGTATATTGAAATTTCATGGTACATCCTAAAAATTAAAAGTATTTTATATTTAAAACATGCAGACAAATTATATAAAATAAAATTCACCTTTAGTAGGAGTAAATTTAAGATATTAATACCAATTGTTATTTTAAACCAAATTAAAAATTTTGCTTTCATACATAAAATCCAATAGTAATTTGTGTATATTAAAATTTTATGGTACATCTTCAAAATTAAATGAATTTTATATTTAAAACATGCAGACAAATTATATAAAACAATGTTCAACTTTAGCAGGAGATATGAAGTAACGCAGAACAAATTAATATTTAGTCAGATGTCATCATGCGAGTGGCAAAGTTTGTCTAAGTCCATTTCCGATGCTATACGTCGACAGGGGGCACCCTCCTTCTTGCGAAGGAACACTTTGCCATGAGCCGTCCAGCAGTATACATAGGAGTGCTTCTTACTAAATTCTCGAGCTAGGTAGTATAGCCTTTTGGTTTTCTGAGTAAGGCATTCTGTTATAAAAATAGGTTTCGATCCTCCTTCAAGTTTTAAGTGTGCTGTACTTAATTTAGAGTCTTTATAAGTTTTATTGAATGATTTTAATGATTTTATAATTTTATCTTTAAGAATGACTGTCGTAAAGTCCACTATAATAGGGTTATTATCCCCTTTTTTGGTTTTCAAACGAAACACATCTCCAATTTGCTGTTCATCGATATTGACATTAATCTCGTTTCCGATATTCCTAACCAATTTTATCAAGTCAAGTTGGTTTTCTCGCTTTTGTAGCGGAATGTTTCTTATTTCAATAGAACTCTGTCTTTGAACTTTTTCTGAGTTGTCTTTATAAATTTGCACTTGCTGCTCAAGGCTCTGGATATACGTCAAATGGGTTTTTCTCTCCGACTCCATTTTAGATAGTCTATCGCTCATGTCCTCATATTGTTTGGAAATGAAATCCATTGATTTTATTATATCCGCATTTTGTTTTTGGATGCCATTTATAGTTTCCTGCAAAACACTCTGCTGTTTGGCCATAATATCAATGGACTTTTTTATATCTGACATGAACGTTGAAAATTCATCATCATGTTGACGCTTGCGGGCGCGCGGCCTTGTGACATTGTTGGTCTCATTTTAAATATCAGGTGCTGGTACAGAATTGCAGCTTGTGTCAGATTCAGCGTGCAAAGGGCCAGCGATAGCAGCGGGTGGGGTTCTGTTGAGAGGCATGTTTGATGACGCACTCGCAAACAAAATTGTGAGTTTGATGTCGAATCGGTACTGGAAGCGCCCTCTCGCGGATTGACTCTGTATTCGCCAAACTTGATCGTCATGTAACGATATACTCGTTAACTACTAGCTGTTTTAGTTCCGGCAGTATCACATAGATGGCGCTAGGTTCGCGATCACTTTTGCTAATTCATCATATAATTTTTGATGATTTTATAAAGTTCGTCACTTCTAATGTGTCCTTTGTCACTATTACACTTTCTGTTCTTATATAGCACTACCACAATTATTTTATTTCGAGTTAAGTCACAAAAAACTTAATATTTGCTGGTTTATTGTTGAATGGTTTTAACACAGATTTTTATTGTATATACCAAGTTTTAACCTTAGTCAACAATTTATGTTTAAAAACACTGGTTTACAGTCACACTGCACTCAACTTTTTTGGTTAAAAACATTTTTTTTTATTTTTAATTAAAAACGGACACTCAGTAGATGTTAACAGTGGCTAGGTGGCGCATCTCTCTCACTTTTGAAGTAATTCAAAGAAAAGCTATTGCGCGTTAATGTTACGCCACCCTCCTCTCCAGGAGCATGTCAGGATATGTCCTGACATATCTAAGGACCCCTGGGTCCTTAGATATATCCTGACATGCTTTTGGTTATGTTATTATGATTTAATAACAAATGTGCAGTTGTTACATTTTTTTTTTAATTGTAATACATAACTAATATGTTACCTGCTAAATTTTATAGTCTAGGTCAACGAGATATGCCCTATGAATTTTGATTCCATTGAAAGTGTCGAAAAATGCGTTATTTGTGGTATAAACGACCGTAACTTTTTTACGTTAGCTTAGAAGTCTCTTTAAGAGACCTTAGATTTGTGTACACGGTTTTAATTTCATCTCGATACCTCCACGCATTCCCGAAATAGAGAACAGATGAACGAACGTATCGACAGCAAAGTTATCTTTTGAGGGTTCTGTTTTTTCTTTTTGAGGTACGGAACCCGAAAAATTATTGTAACAAACGCACGTAATTATGAGGGCAATCACTAACACAATATGAAGGTGCCTAAATTTTTGGACGACCAACCAAACCTCGTGGTTCTTTACAGGTTGCATCTACTTGTACTTTTGCTTGACTGAAACAAAAGGTTTGACGCTGCACCAAATCGAAGGATACTTCAACGAAATGCGCCAAAACTGACGTCACAGAAGAAGAAAATCATGCAGAATTTCAACAGAAACATGTCGTATGAAGCATCGGCAAGGAACATGAATTGCTATATATTGCGATCGAAAATTAATTAATTTTCATGAAAAAAATATAACTTCTGTCCAATTAAATGTCAAAATGGTTCTTACAGTAGTAGAACTACTTGTCTCTGGAAAATTCTAAAAGTTGTTATAAATTTTTGACATTTCATTCAATCCCTCCTATCTTAGACTGAAAAAATATAATTATTCATCTTAATACTATGCAGTTTTGATAAGTTTGTTTATAAAAATATATAGTGGGTTATGAAATTGTTTCAACCATTGGCCTAAGGAGTGAGGAGGTTAGATAAACCTTTATATTGTTTTATATTAAAAATATAGTTGATTTTATATCATCTTATTATAGTAAGTAAACGAGCCTATATTGTACTATGATTGTTGAATTTTGTACTTGGTGCAACGATGCCTGTTACTTTTAACTGTAGCATATCCAATATTAAAAGTCTCAGGCCAGATTTTTATGCTTATTTTTTTTTCTAGGTATTAATTTATCTAGATTTTTAAACCAATTTTATGCTCTAGTTAAAGAATAGTAAAGATATAATCGACTGTACTTACGTGGCTAACTGGGACTCATCACCTTTCAAATTGGTGTTATTATGTATTGCACGGACCTACTTCCCTTAAGATAGGCTACATTGATAAACTATATTATTACAACATCTGTATGTATTTATATTAAAATGTACGAAACTTTGTAATACTATTTCTAAAAAATATAAGTTAGCCTTTCTAGTATATTTATTATATATACATGTTTTAATCCTTTTTATATAATGTATTTAGCTACTTAATGATAACATGACAAGTTTTCGGGTATGTGTAGTGTGTACGTTTCTGCATGTATTTTTTTGTAAATTTTCTGAAATCATGTTTTTGCTAGGAAAATTGCTCATCAAAAACTTAAAGGCGCTCTTAAAAGACAGCAATTTATTTTGCAAATCGTTTTGCGCTGTAATATTTTTTTACATTTTACGTTTTTAACAGGTATATTTTAGACAATACTGTTACATTTAGATTCGCATGAAAATCCGCTGGTTTGATTATTGAGGAAGATGTTGTAGAAGGTCAACAAAATGTAAAGAGTGACAATAATGAAGTTAATTCTAAGGAGGATGAGAAAGCTGTGAGCTGTCCCATCTTTGGATATGAAGTAGGCTATGTAGGCTAGGAACAGGCTAGGAAAATTGGATGTTTAGCAGGTTGATGTCTTTTTGAAATTGATCACATTTTTAACGGCAAGCGACTGCTGCTACCACGGCGTTATAATTCAAATTAAGGATTACAAAATTGCTAAATGTTCATTTTCCCTCATTGAACTTATAGAGGATAAGTGGATGGGGTATACAGGGCAATTTATACAGGGAGGTAGGAATTTTTACCATGTTAAATGAAGTGAGGTTCGTCCAAAAACAGAGGTTACCGATTTGCCCTATGCTGTTTGCAGTTTGGCTTATTTCATTGTTAACGTTTCCGTATTTTGATGGTTCACTACGAATATTATAAGTCTTGTTGTTTATAATATGTATTTGAATATTTCAAATCTTTTAACGATATATTACAATGAATATAGTTGTTAGAAAAGTAAAGGTGTTTATTTTTCTTAAATACCGCAAATCCCAATATGTACTGTACCATACAGTAACTTAAGCACTTTCAGGGAATCTAATTCATTTATTTGAATTATAATGACGGCATGCAGTCACGATGGAATTATTGTCAACGACATGTCAGTTTGATATTATGTTAATAACATACTAGAAAATGTGAATGGTAATGTCGAGTTGCGATTTGGTTGAGTGCTTGATACAAGTGTTCAAACTATTTTTAAAGTTTTCTTAAGAAATTTCGTATCTGTTCTAGATCCTACCTTCTTGTTTGTTTACCTAGTGTGTGTCTGTGTTGTTTGTGTTTGTTTGTTTACACGTAAGTAGCGTAGTTAATTATTTATTGATAATGAACCGCCTGTTCCCGGCGATACGCCAGGATGTTATGTTACTCCACCGAATGACATAAGTAGTTTTAGTTTACAGAACATTCCGAATAAGCGTCCTAGGCGTAATTCTCTAATCCAAAATAATAACGACAATAACCTGGCTTCTCCACAAAATGATAAACTAACCTTCATAACACCTGATTTTTTTAATAAACGAAAATACTCTTTATCTGATTCCCCTCGAAATGTAGTGCATGTGTCGAAAACAGACTCTAACTAACTCATAACACTAATAGCCAGATCCGACCTATGGAGTTTGGCCGTTACTTATTCCAGAACAATTTTAATACAGTTTCACTTGGTGGCGTAAAGCGAATAGGTAGAAACCGTGTGTCGGTAGAACTAAAAAATCCAGTTGACGCCAACTCGTTCCTAGATTCATCAATTCTTTCAAATGCAGGCTTTACAGTCTCCATCCCGTCATTGAATGTGTCGCGGATGGGAATTGTAAGAAATGTCGCTCTGGACATTGACATGGAGGAATTTGTCCTTAACTGCATTACACCCACTTGTTATGTTGACGATATAAAGGCACGTCGTATGTGCCGTAAATCCATAGATCCTATCAGCGGCACGACATGGATATCCACCCAGACTGTTGTTGTGACTTTTAATGGACAGAAACTTCCTCCTCATATGTATCTATTTTACATTTCCCTTTCCTGTAGAATTATATAAGCTCTCCACTATCCAATGCAACCGGTGCTGTAGGTTTGTACATGTTAAATCTATTTGTAGGTCGGACCCTAGATGTTACAGGCGCTCACAAGCACATGAGGGTGACACTTGCAACATTCAAATGGCCACCTGCCTCTTCTGTTCTGGCGCCCATGCGGTTAACAACACTAAATACCCAGAATTTGTGAGACAAAAGGAAATTAAGGTTGTAATGTCTGAAGAAAATATATCCTATGCAGAAGCTTCAGCTAGGTTCCCAAGTGTGCGTAGAGCATTCACAGACGTTGCAGGCCCTCCTACTCTACTCACTCACTACTTCTCCCCCTCGTATTGTCTCTTACAGAAAAACTGTTTTAACCCCCCGTCGTACTATTCCCTCACCCCAGCCTGGCTACAACCGTCTTGCCCACCAATCAATTATCCAGAACCCTATTTCTGAGACCCCTAATGGATCTGCTTTTCCTAATAACTCCTTGTCCATGAATGACAATTTCCCTGAACTCCTCTCTTCCCTTTTATTAAATTTATTATCCCGTTTCAGTGACACTGGGATGGGTATGTCCAATACTCACCGTGAAAACTTGACTAAGCTGGTGAACATTACAAACAAAAACTCTTTAAATAACAATGGCTCAGAGGATCATTGTTCAATGGAACTGTCGTATCGTCCGAAACAAAACAAATGATATTTTATATTTTACTCATAAATTTAATCCCCTTATTTTTGCCATTCAGGAGACTTGGTTGAGGCCAGATTCTCAATTTAGAGTTTCTGGCTTCTCCTGTCTCCAGGATGACAGAAGTGATGGTAACTGGTGCAGCTATTTTAGTTTCTACTTCAGTAATTTTTAATTCTATCTCCCTTTCACCACATAGTAATTTTAACATTGTTGCTGTCAGAATCTTTAACATTTCTTTTCTGTCTATTTACTTACCTGACCCTACTTCCTCTGTCATTTCTGAACTTTATTCTATAATCAATCTCATCCCCCTTCCAATGTTCCTTTTAGGAGACTTCTATCTCCAACATCATGCTCGGGGCTCACATTATTGTGACTCTTTTGCCAATCTTTTTCTCAACTCTCTTGATGATCTTGACCTGGTTTTATTGAATAATGGATCTCCTACTCGACGAGTAATCCCAACTCAGAATCCTAGAACAGCAGTGGATTTATCTATCTGTTCTCTTTCTCTTTCCTCACAAATGTCATGGTCCATTCTTTCAAATTCCTGTGGCAGCGATCATTTTCCCATTATCCTTATCTGGCATCTCTCCCCTATCCCGAGTATAGTTAAAAATCCCCCTAGACTTAAATTTAAACTTTCCGAAGTGACTGGCCGTTATTTGCAGTTCTGACTAATGAGCTAATTGCCTCCATTCCACCTATTATTTCCCATAATTCATATATTTTATATCCCCGTCTAACGCAGGCGCTTCACGGAGGCGTATCTGCTGCTATACCTACTCGAGGCTCTAATTGTAACCGAATTTCCTCTCCCCCATGGTGGGATGCTGAGTGCACCATTGCATGTAAAAGACGCAAGGCGGTAGAGAGGAGTTTCTCGTCTGATATGACCTTGGAGAATTATAATAACTGCAACAGGATAGCAGCGGAAACAAAAAGACTTCTCTCTCACAAGAAGCGCCTGGGTTGGCATAAGTTCTGTGAGGGCTTGTCTCCCCTTTCCCTCCCGTCTCTGGTTTGGACCAAGTTAAAAAAGTTTCGCGGCTCCTTTTCCCCCAACTCTAACCCCTTATCGAATGACCCTTCTTCTTGGAACTTCGGATTTGCCCAAAAACTCGCACCACCTTGGGCACCTACATTTGAAGAGTATAATATTTTTTCATCATCTCATACCTCTTCTAATGAATTGAAAACCCCATTTTCTTTTGATGAGTTTAAGTTAGTTATAGACTCCCTTAATGACTCGGCTCCACGACCTGAAGGGATTCCGTATTCTTTTATTGTCAAAAGCAGCCTCGATACGCAAAAATTGATACTTGATTTTCTTAATTCCATCTTTGAGGCTGAAACTCCCCCGGAAGAGTGGAAATATCAAATAATCCTTCTCATTTTAAAACCAGGTAAGCTCGAAGATAATCCATTGAGCTATCGTCCTATTGCTCTTTCTTCCAGTCTCTCAAAAATATTAGAGCATTTAATTAAAAATAGATTCGAATGGTTCTTGGAGAGTATAGGTATTCTTTCAGGAAGTGAATTCGGATTTCGTAAGGGCTTTAGTGCTATGGATAGCCTGTGTACTCTAGTCTCCGACATTCGGATTGCCTTCTCGAAACACGAGAGTCTGGTGGGGGTATTTCTGGATGTGTCGTCCGCATATGATAACGTACTACTTCCGGTTCTCAGGAAGACTATGCTTCAGCTGAGTATCCCTGTGAAGATAGTTAACTACGTGTGCAATTCCCTTTCCGGTCGTTCTATCCTTATTTCCCATGAAAATTCACCTCCTTGTTCTAGATTGGTTTGGAAGGGTCTCCCTCAAGGTTGGATCCTTAGTCCTCTCCTTTATAGTATTTACACCCACAATCTAGACTTATCCGTTACCTCTTTCTGAAAAATCATTCAATATGCGGACGACATAGCCCTTTATGTCTCCACCAAGGAGCTTTAAGGCCCGTATTAATAAAGTGTTCTTATCTTTAAGACAATTCTTAAACTTAAGATGTTGTTTTAATTAATAGACCGTACTTAAGTACAGTAGGTACGGCGTATCAAGTGAGTGCGAACGTATTAATAAACGAGGCTCATTACTCAAGTACGCTGTCATTGCAGTCAACCGCGTCTCAAGTAACAACTTGAGACGCGGTTTCGTGGGTACAGTCAAACCTTGACTTGAGAATGGCTTGCTTGGGAATTGGGATACAGTACATTATTATTTGTGGTGTTTTTGGGTGTTTCAAATATGTAAATTAAAATCTAAATACTTATGATTAAACAAACTCAGAATTTACACTACATACTCAACACAAAATAAAGTTATAAAAAAAGACGCTTATTGATACTTATTCTTCTTTTTTTTTGGTAATCGCAGTTGCAAAGGTTTTGCACCATTCTGCCAGTGTCGAGTATTTGTAGAAATATTTTCGATTTTATTTATTTATTTATAATTAAAAATTAAATAAGATATATTTATTTATTTATTTATATTAAACGAATTACCTATTTATATTAATTGACTTGATTTGACACTTGACAGCAGAACTTTTTTTCGCTGCCCAAAAAACAATCCTCATAATAATATGATCCCTCCCTCCTACAATTCCTCGCCCTATCAACCTTAAATCTGTTCTGTGTTTCGTAAATATTCCTTTTACTGAAACTTTATGTACATACTGTGGTACTGGCCCTAAATTTGTCTGTTCTAGGTTTTAGATTATTCAACAGACTTACTCCGGTACACCGTGCCCTTGTTTATTCATAAAACCCACTCATAAGGCAGAGTTTTCGTCAACACAACACATTGGCGAATCACTAAGGAGCCACTTTAAAGAATAAGAAGAAGAAGAACTTTTTTCGAATGGCAATGATCCGCATTCCGTTTTACGTAGTTGTTTAAAAAAATATGGATATTATATAATATGCTATAATATGCTAGACAATAATAAATATTAATATCTACGTAAAAATTTATGAAAAGCATTTTTTTCAATATTAAAAATACAGACTAAACTTTTTTTGGTATTTATATTATTAAATAGAACATTTTTAAAAAGAAATATTGAAGGAATGTATAATCAATATATCCGTTCTTTGTAGAAGTGTAAACGTAACGTTATTTTATTCGTTCTTTGTCGTGTAGATGACGCTTAAAAGTTGAGTAAGTGATCTCAATAACGTTATCAACTGAGACGGTCTTGAGATCATACTATAAATTAAAGACCATCTTGAGAAGCTAATCGTTACTTGAGACTGTCTCAGCCAAGAAAGGTCTGGAGAACGTGTTTGAGAACGGTTTATTAATACGGGCCTTAGATGCCTCAATTCTGCTCTTCATTACCTATGCGAGTGGCTCTCTGACCATGGCTTGAGTATTTCCGTGGAGAAGAGCAGCACAGTTGTTTTTTCCAGACGTAGGATTGTTCCGGACATATTTATATCCCTGGATAGCCAAATTTTCCCGGTTTCTGATAACGTTAAATTCCTAGTGGTTTATTTAGATGCTAAAATGACTGGTATTCATCACATAAACCATATTATTAAAAAATGTGAAAAAAACATCAATATTATTCGCTGTCTCTTTGGAGTTTGGTGGGGCTCTCACCCCTACACTCAAAAATTGATATATAATGCCTTAATCCGAAGTCATCTGGATTACGGATCTATAATAATTGAACCTTGTCAAAAGTCTGCTCTTCAAAAACTGGACAAAATCCAATCCAAGTGCCTTCGTCTAGTAATTGGTGCCATGAAATCAACTGCTAATAATGCCCTGCAGGTTGAGTGTGCAGATCCCCCCTTGAGTTTCCGACGCCAATACCTTTCAGACAGATTTCTTTTCAAGGCTCTTCAATTTGCTCATCACCGTCTTATCCCTAAGTTATATATACCCTTTCCCAATTATTCCACTCCTCGTCATACTGGACACACAAGGATCCCCCCAGACTCCTTAAAAGCTTTCAAAAGTTCACTAGCTTGCCATGTCCTGTGTACCAGAGAAAGTTGCTCCCTATTTATGAAGTTCCTTACGAATCCCTAGTCAAATTCCCTTTCATTTCCTTTGATACACCGGCATTGTAAAAGGTTCTCAGTCTGTAAACGATCACTTTAAGAAAATTATTAATACAGTATACAGAGACTGGTATCACATATATACAGACGCGTCCAAATTAGAAAACCAAGGGTGTGTAGGTTCAGCGGTCTGGATACCAAAAGTCAACGTGGTATTAAATTTTAAATTACCTTTTTTGTCTTCTGTATTTTCTGGTGAAGCAATTGCAATCCTTGAGGCTCTGACGTTTATAGAGTCTCATCGACTTAACAACTCCGTAATCTTTTCTGATTCGCGAAGCTGCCTACAAGCTATCCTGGCTAACCCTTTCCGGTCTAAATTTAAATACCCCTATATAATAAATATAAGGCATCTTCTTCTAAAATGCATTTCACAAAATATTCATGTTGAGTTGGTGTGGATTCCAGGCCATAGTGGTATATTAGGAAACGAGAGCGCTGATCTTTACGCAAAACAAGCCACTTACTCAGGTGGCCCTGGCCAATTCAAACTTTACTTCAGCGACCTTATTCCGTTGGCTAAGGAATGGAATGAGAGTTGGACTGCATCAGGAAGTGTTAAGGACAAATTCTTCTTTTCCCTGCAAAAACAGGTGTTGGTTAAGCCTTGGTTTTTTAAATACAGGAGGGCTAAAAAATTTACCACCTCTACAGTATGCCGCTTGCGTTTAGGCCACTCCTGTACCCCAGTGTTCCTTAATAAAATTAGGGTTAGGGATTCCTCTTTATGTGAGTGTGGAATTGACGAAGGCACTCTTAAACATATTTTTTTCAGCTGCTCAAATCGTCTCTCTTCATTATATGATTCACTTCCCCTTTATATCCCTCGTCCTTCTGATTTCCAATCACTTTTATCTTTAGTCCCCTTTGTTTATGTTCTATGTAATTTTATTAATCATAATAACATTCGATTATAGATATGTGTGTCTCTTCTAACTAATACTTTGTTTTTGTCTTGCTGTTCCAGGTATTAAGGATATATTATATGTTGTAAACTTATTTAATTACGAGATTTTAACTATTTTTCTCTTGTACTTTCACTAAGCCCTACATTTGCGCAAAGTTATCGTCCCCGGCAACACAGTATTTTTTTATCTCGCCTGACACTGGCTATTCCTCAAGGGAGGCCAATATAAAGAAGAAGAAGAAGAAATAACATAATACGAACAAATTATGACAACAATCAACCTGCAATTCATAAAATTGAATTCCCTGATAGTGAATACGAAAGACAAACACCCGGTTTCTGAAAGGCTAATCAAATAGTTGATGAACTAACACGTTGTTGAGTTAACAGCCTTGTTAAATTGATTTGCGTTTCTGAAACGCCGATTAGTGAAAAATTTACTAATCATTGATCATCTTGACATGACACATTTACGCCCTATGTAGCTTACCAGAAACCGAAAACAGCGTTTGACATGCGGTTTGACCGTGGGTTTGACATTAGTTTTGTTAACTAACACGTTGATCAAATCAAACGACTGATCAAGCTTTTTGCAACTCAATTTACACTTGACAAGAAATTGACCGCTGATTAGTTAATTTTGGTGTTGATTAGCCTTTCAGAAACCGGGAGTTTGTCAAAGTAATTGTTGTAGTATATTCTACTTCAAATGCCTATACAGGAGGTAGATATTTAGGATATTTCTTATAATTATAAAGTTTATTTGTTTCGCTCTTTCGCTATATGATCCGGAATCTAGAAAGCCGGAGAAAATTCAGGGCATTGAAAATACGTCTATATATACGTACTATATACTACGTAATATACTATACGTATAATAAATACGTCAACGTCAAATATGACAGCTCGACACTCGACACTTCGATTTTCAACTAACTCTATTGTATTAGCACAGAGTTCTATTTTCAGTGCTCTGAATTTACCAGGACCAATCCGGGAGGGATTCCGAATGATATAGTCTCAGCCTCATCCATGTATGGGACAACGTCCTTAATACGAGGTATGTCTGTAATTTCTATGTACCCACTTGCACAATTTATTTGCCAATTCACCTATTAGGTAACGAGCAATTATAGATTCACGGTGTTTTACATCTGCCCCGTTTACCCATTTCTTGCTGCACTCACTCATTGTTCACAAAGAGAGCATGGGAGAATTTCTAATCGACACTTCTTGTAATTATACGAATACTTTTTGTGACTTACGAGATCGTGCATAGATTATGCACCTAATTCAGATGGAACTTTTACACTTTCTCATGATTAGATAAGATTTCCATCCGAATGATAAGAAATTATTTCTTAGATTTGCACCCAAAAAATAAGTCTGATCAAAAAGAGAATTACTGAAGCGTTTTAAAGAGGCAGTAAGTAATGAGAGGCCGAGATCATAAATAAATATAATATTTCGACCAATGTCAACTGGAAAACTACCACCATGCTGGTTTATCAAATGATATTACTCTATGTGAAAAATTTACAGACTGAGAGACAATTAAAATAGTTCATGTTATAATGAATATAAGTACCTAGAGTTTTTCATTTAATATTACAGCCTACAGGTTATCCTTTAATTAAATCAAGCTGATAAGGATTGTACAAAGGAATCTGTTGCAACAGCCATGTAGGCGCCCTCCTACGCGGGCCTTTCAAAAATCGCGACACTTGCCTTCTGTTCCATACTGCGTTCGCGCGCCTTTCGCCTCGTAGCGTGCCAGCCTTATTTTTTTCTTAATTTTATGTGCCAGCATTAAATTCGCGTGTTTTTTAATTTTTTTTTTGCCAGTGGTTAGCCATGGTTCGTCAAATTGGTGCGTTGTTGTGTTGCCTCACCGTCTTCGGCATTTCGTTGAGTGATAGCGCGCTATCGGAAAATGTAAGTGAATGCTATCAATTATTTACCTCAAGGATTGTTAATTATATTTTAATTCTAAGTAAAAGTTATTAGTCGGATTTATTTGTTACTATCTTGTTTAGTTCAACGCTATTTTAATGTAAAGAACGGTGCTATCAAAAGCTTTGTTTTATATTAGGTCCACCTATATTTTATCTAGTTACAAATAACCTAACCCAGGGATGGCGAAACTTTATGTATTAACGTGCCATTTTTGTAAAGAAATGTTTAATGAGGTCATAGACGTGCCATCAAATTACATTTCATTAAATTTTTCTTTGTAATTTAGAGGCATATTTCAAGATTTGGCGCCCCGGGCGAATTAAATATTTTGCCGGCCATTAAACAGTGACGGATTATCAACAATAAAAAAAGTATATATATTTTACGGGTTAAAATATAATTACTCTTTAAATCCCATCTGAACCACTGTATACTTTGGAAAAATACATACAAATCAATAGCCTAAACTGAATGTCGATACTAATTAAATTAATATGTTGGCGCGAGCGAGTGGAGCGAGCGAGCAATTTTTTTTTTTTGTTTTACCTGTTTAAACTTTAAACTCTAGAGGACAGCGTACTTCGGAAAAATACAATTAAATCAATAGTCTAAAACTGAACGTCAGTACTAAATATTATAATATGTTATTAAAGTTAAACACGAGTAAGCGGAGATAGTGAGCAAATTTTTTCCTATTTTTCAGTTAAAATCTATTGAAACTAAAACACTGAAACACGGTGAAGTTAGGAAAAACAACCGGCTAAAACAGAACCGCGGTACTTAATAATATAATATGTTGTTTATTTTAAACGCGAGCGAGCGAAGCGAACTTTTTTCCTATTTAACAGGTTAAATCTGTTCTAACATTATTCCCTAAAATACTGTGAAAATAGGATCATTTTGTAATTTCTGATGTTGCAAACTAGTTGACAAATAATGTCCACTACGTAAGGTTTGCCATATAATACCTACTTCACACTTTTTTCGCAGTACATAATTACAAAATTTTGTGATCAGTTACGTGCCCAAAAAATTGGGGTGCGTGCCATTGATGGCACACGTGCCATAGGTTCGCCATCTCTGACCTAACCTAACCAAGAGCAAGTCAGGACATGTCTAGAAAGACCTATTCGACGATACCCCATACTACATACATGGGATAGAATGAAAAAATATTTTTCATACCCACTTCACGTGTATGGAGAGCCACCCCTAAAATGTAAAATGATTACTATTTTACGATGCAAAACCCGAGATCTATACACAGTCTTTAATTTCATCTATTCATATACAAAATTACGGAAGCTAGAAGAGCGGACAGACAAACAGACAGACGGACGGACAGAGCGAAACTTTAAGGGTTCCTTGAGGACTATTACGGAACCCTAAAAATGGAACAATTTAGGGAGGGTCGATTAAATAAATTCTATATGTGATATGCAAGTCAAATATATATGTTTCAAGAGCCTATAAAGTGTAATTATATTATAGACGTATGGATATATGGAATTGCTCCAGTTTCTGAGGTGACCTTGAAGTCGTGCGAGCTGCTGCTCACAATGGTGATACAATCTGCAGTACCAGAGCTTCCCGGCATTGACCTACGATAACATCACAAATTATGACTGAGAAATTATGCGGTTCGTGAGAAAAATTTGATGCGTTTTGAATGTGAAACAAATAAGAGACACTTCTATTTTTGAAATTAGAACAATAATTGTAAAATTCTTTAATAGCTATGGTATACGATCTTAAGGGTCAGCCCACACCGAGACGATACAGCGCGGCATTTTTAGGATAGTGATTGAAAATTAAGCTTTATTCACTACACAAGAAAATGAAGAAGATACACGTTCCATTGCGAGATAGGCGTAGCGCTGCGTAGTGCGATGCAGCCTGAAATTCGAACTCTTGCAGTGAAACGTGTATCTTCTTGTGTATTTATTAAAGTTAAATTTTGAATCATCCCTATCATTTTAGCAAAATAAGCAAAATACCCTAATTAAGCAAAAAATGAAAACCGACTTCCAAAGTAAAAATGCACAAAAAAGTATGAAATAAAACTTATTTTCTAAATAGTTCCCCTTTTAAATTCGTCTAAAATTTATCTACTCAATCTTCATAATTTTGAAGTCGGTACCAGCCCGAACAATATCCTGATAAAACAATATTTTATAGAACTCACGTTGGCTGGTACTTTTTGGCTGATTTTCAAAAGAATTTTGTAAATCAGTCTACAGACGGTGGAGTAATCGTTGAACTTAAAAAAAAATAATATACTTACAGCCGAACGTATAACCGCCTCCTTTTTTGGAAGTCGGTTAAAAATACCGCGCCACGTCGCGTCGTCGTGCCTCGGTGGGAACGGATGCTTATACGGTAATTTGTCTAGTGTGTCATTAAACAATTTAATCTACTGATATACACACAAAAGTGATACATAATCTACTGATTGAATAAGTAATTTAACCATCTTTGTTGTATGTATCAAACGCACGGTAGTGTGTGTTTATAATCTGAGGTAGTGCGTGTTGTTGTTATTTTTATGTATTTTAAAAGCATTATTCAAAATATATTAGCATTAAAAATATTATTATTAAAAATATATAAATGATTATGTGAATTCATTGACCTATATTATAGAGTTTATAATAATGTTTTATCGTATTTGTAATAGGTATCGATGAGTCAACACTCAACATTAATCGTAAGCAGCGACCTTTATCAAGTTTTGGAGCTTTTTTGGTCGTAATGTTGCAATCAATTGGCATTTAGATATTGAATGTTTACGTTGGTCCATATAAAATCTGATTTACCAGCATATATTTATATAATCGTAACAAGCGTTATTCTAGACTTAGCTTTTTAAGAGAGATAGAGAGAAAGAAAGAAAGCTTTTAATCACTTTTTTCGTCTGGATCCTATTTTCTAATTTTTTATAGTTTTTTAAAATATTGTTTACATAGTTAGGATTCTACTGTGATCCTAAGTAAAACCGGCCGAATGCTAGTCGGACGCGCGCACGATTTCGTCCTGTTTCGTCCAAAATTGGCTAAAAAAATCAGGTTTGTTGTATGGGAGCTCAACTTTTTATTGTTTTCAGTATTTCATATTATAGCGGCAACAGAAATACATCCCCGGACAAAATTTCAACTGTCTATCAATCACGGTTCATGAAAAACAGCCTAGTGGCATACAGACAGACGGATAGCGGAGTCTTACTACTAGTGCTCTGTTACTACCCTTTGGGTACGGAATCCTAAAGAGTCAATCCTCTGCAAGTGACGTCATCGTACAGGAAACTCTACCAATTTTGATCTATGACCTCATTAGTCCAGTGGTAGTTAATTTTAAACTAGTATTCAATATAAGGCTACAAGTAACGGATGCTTAAAAACTGTTTAAACCACAGAGCCATCGGCTGCGACCCACTCCTGCCTTATTTAGTGCTGGCGAGGCTGCGCCCACGTCTCTGACTCAATCACTTAGCTTAGGTCGAATGTAATTCAAATTATATTTTAATGTTTTAGGAAGATTAAATTAATGGTAACATCAGATATATGTATGTACATACCTTTTAGCCAACGACGCAAAAACATATTCACACAACTACTTATAATTTAGTAGCTTTTGCCCGCGGCTCCACCCATCCCACGGAAATACTGTACTTTTTCGGGATAAAAATTAGCCTATGGGTTAGTCCACAGCTCAACTATTACGATACCAAATTTTATCAAAATCTGATCAGTAGTTTATGCGTGAAAGAGTAACAAGCATCCATCCACCTATACATCCAACCAACCATCCTCAAAAACTCTCACATTATTATAAATAGTAGTAGTAGGATAACACAGCTCGTTGTTATAAATTTGACGTGTGTGAATATGTGTGTTGTGTGTATACTTGTATATACAGACACATACATGCGGCATCGAAGCTTCCAAATGCATAAACCGATTTTTATCTTTTGTTTGAAAGCTAACTTAATCGAGAGTGTCCGTAGTTATAACTCAACAATATCGGCTCGTTTACTGCTTGGCAATGTTTCTACTATTTCTACTAAGGAGTTAACAGAAATTATTATAAATCAAGACAATACATGTAGATAAGTAAGTACTTAATTTCAATTCCGATAGTATTTTAAACCATCATTGAATAACAAGATATATCTTTGCTGGTGAACTTTCAACATAAACGACAGTCTCGTACTTATATCATCATCTTATTAACTTATTTGTCAATAAGTCACCGTAGAAACACTTAACTAGTTATATAACCACTATTACACACTAATAGTGGGTTGAGGACCATATCCTTATTGAAGATTTGTGGTTGTCTTTCGACATAGTATTCTATGTATATTCACCACCAGGTGGTGAATAAAATTCCTATTACTAATTATTTGTAACTCACGAAGTAATTTCCTGGAGATACACTTGCGTGCAAATAAATGCCACAAACAGTCGCGACTAGTCGCCCTCGCTAAGCAATTGTCATTGAGTTGCCTACACGTGTGCGGAGATTCTAAAATGTATGAAAAATAAGCGTGTCAACGGGTAGTCGCGTCACGGTCAATTGTGGCCAGTTTGCACCGAGATTATGAAAGCTTATTAGATCGAAGATCATCGCTCAACTGCTTATTGAGATAATACAGTAGCCAATATTGGGTTCGAAATGCCACTATTGGAAATATAGCAATAGACTACTATAAACTGATACAAATATAGTTCCAATTCAATATAAACTAAATCAATGTGTTTACATAACTGACACATATCTCGAGTCTCGACCAGTTCTGGCGGCTTATGTAACGACCTGTCACAGGCCACAGTACTTCAACGAGACACGGTCTAAAGTGAGAGGAGCTGGGCCTTTAGTCAAGGTGCATTCGATAATTTTGACGGCGAACTTCTAAATCAAAAATGTATGGGATTTGACATAAGTCATCCTTAAGTGACATGTCGCTTGCGATGGCTCACGTCTAATCCCATACATTTTGTTTTCGATTTTCGCGAAATTATCGAATGCACCTTGACTAAAGGCCCTTATTGTATAGTATCGTGACCTATGGTCGCAGCTTGCATTTGAGATGGGTATTTACTATTCCTAAAAACTTCGAATAATACGAACTTAGGTAGATATACCCTTAAAAAGTTTTTTACTAACTAAATGTTGCCCTCGGCTCCACCCGACTAAATGCCCACGAAAACACTGTACTTCTCGGGATAAAAGTAGCCTATGTCCTTCCCCGTGGTCTATTCTATATCTGTGCCAAATTTAATAAAAATCGAGCAGCAGTTTCGGAACCTATTCATTGCTAACAAACAAACAAATCTTTTCTCTTTATTTTATTAGTTTACAAGTATAGACGATATTTTTTGGCATAAAATCAGATAAAGAGCGGTTAGCGATAACCATAACTGATGAGTCATGAGCATTTGTAACAGAGGAGTCAGGTAAGTTGTTTCTCAGACTTCTCTCAAGCATTATTTCACGCTGGTTTGCTGTGACACCGTGGCATTTCTCCGGTCGAGCCTGGCCATTCGTGCCAAAACATGGCTGATGTCTCTCCTAAGGTTATAGTATACAGAGTGATATTTACAAACAGGTGGTAGTTTGGTAGGCCACTACCATGCCTAGTCAAAAATATCACAAGTCCGATCCAAAACAAATAGAATAGCGAAAGGAGTTGTGAGCTTGAAAAACTAAATCTGCATCATTAGGTTAGAGAGATTAGATTACATAGATAGATTGATACACCAACAAAATTAGCCAGGAATCGAACGGACGGACGGAATTGGAAAAACACGCACCCTGTATTCGATAATGTTGCCAAAAAGGAATAAAGTCCGGAACCTAATGACAAATATATTTATACATATCCTGACCATATTTAATACATTAGAAATAAGTTAAGCATAATACATAAATCTCCTCATATCCGTTATCTGCTTGACTGACATGCTTTTAAGATAAGACTCCCCAAAAGCATTCAAAACCGTGATTTCAGATTTTTTTATTAATAATTCTTAAATCCTTCTTAAGTGAATTTCGATGCTTTTATTTAAAGCAATAAAACAAAACAGAAAACTGCTAACATCGATTTATTACCCAGTGCTAAGTTTTGGTTAAAATACTCAAGCAACATTTTATTTCGAGTAGGTAGATAATATGTATTTTATGTACCTAATAAGAGCAACAAATAAATAGACGCTTTTTGTATCGACGTTATTCCGCTCCGTTTTTCTGTGAGGTCATGGTATCACTCCGGTCGAGCTGGTCCCACGTTCTGAAAAGATGAAGTCACGAATTTAAAGCCTATGGTGATGATTATGGCCATGATTTGTCATAAGTCATAACTTATCATCAAGATTTTTTCTGAGTTAGCGCCCAAAAACATGGCACACGGTCAAACTCGACACGCTCTACAGATGATCCATGGCCGATGGCGTGAAACCTTGTTGCATTTCCCTATCAATAATAAGTATTGTTAATTAAACTATTTAATAATAAATAATAATGTAGGTAACTTAAATAACAATTTTAAATAAATTACTATACTAATTAATACGCTCATGATGATCATCATTCGTCATACATTAGATATTAATTCATGTTACCCGATTTCCCCATCACGATTATAGTTTAAATATTATATTTACTCCAATTTATATCTGTTAATGGCGATATTATAATTATTTATTCCTCGACCAAAAAAAATCTCTTTTTATTCAAAAGTAGCAAATGAAGTAGCAAAATTATATCCGAATAGGCTATCAAAATTAAATGATATACATTTGTTATTTATTTGGTTTCTATCATAAGAAATACGAATACAACACTATTTTGTAATATAAATATGCGATTTATTTATAATTTCGAAAATAAAACATTAGTTTTATTATCTGTGTGTCGTGTGACCGAAAACACCAGCCGCCATATTTCTCTTGTAAGTGACGTCATAAATGTTCTTATTCAAATCGAATAAACAACAGCGGAAGTTAAATCTAAAGTTCATGCACTACACACGCACATATGACATTTATTTGTTTCTGTTCTTATGACGTCACGATAATGGTGGCTGTCGTTTTGGCGCAAACATTTATCGTTAAAAATTTTATAATTTTTTCTAGGAAATAAAAATACTAGTTGACTATCGAATCGATACGAACATTTTAAAATATATTTGAAAAAAATGTAGAATAGCCTTTTGACAAAAATAATTTCGAATGACAATAATAATAATACTATGGACGCTTCACACCACGTCAATCTGGCCCTGTGCTAAGTATCCGAAGAACTTGTGTTACAGGTACCAGAAAACGGGAAGTATATTTAATACTTTTATACTATACATATATTTAAGATTTTTATTATATTATACACATATTTAATACACATCCATGACCCAGGAACACAGAAAAACTTTTTGTTCCTTCGGTGGGATTCGAACCCGCGACCCACTGAACCACTGAGCCATAGAGGTCGTCAAATACAATGTTTGTACTTTACTTCCTCTAAGGTATTTGTATTAGATTAACAATGGTTTTTGTCATCAATCGAAAGTGCTTACTGCCTATGTAATAAGAAACTGCTTACGATATTCAGTAACGCTTTCTTTCTTCTATAGTCTTACCATGGTAAATAGGTACGACTTTCCTAATACAATATAAAAACAATGTCGCACTTAACACAATCGGACTATAGTATCTAAAGCTAAGCAACTCATTATACATTTTAGCGTGTCTGGTTATATTATAAATATTCATAATGACGACAACAGTTTAAATTATCACGCCTATTCTCTACTTGATTTGATTAATCAAAGATTTAAATTTTATCAAGGATTGATTGCTTGATAAAATATAAAGTTACTAAAAAACTACTTAGATTTCATTACACCATTTAGTTGAATTACACATACCTAGTAATATGAAATATCAAATATCGTACAATATTAATTTCTTTAAATAAAATTCTTCGTAGCTTATTAAATATATTGCAATAATCCTGTATTACTTCACCACATTTCAACAGCTTACCACACTATACCGGGTTTCTCCTTTCCAAACTTGCAGCTTTAACCATAGATAAATTATACAGGTGTAGTAAGCTCGACAGACGTTGCAAATAGCGTGATAACCTATTTAACAATCTTGCTTCAAGTTACTACTTGCTAGGTTATAGCAAGATTAATAAATTTAAAATTTGATACTTGAAATTGTAATTCTAATATCAGGCTGAATTTTCTTCTGTCATTTGTGAATTGTGACTGAAATGTGTAATACTTGGTGATGTGGCAAAGTTAGCAATATTGTGTAGTGTCGTGGCGTGTAAAGATGAAATGGTACACATTATATGCGACTTCTCTAAGAACCAGTCTTACATATTATTAAAAATTAAATAGGTAAATTTGTAAAATGGTTTGTTATGCATTTTATTTATTTTTAGTAACCAGATTATTTCATATCCTATTTAAAACTAACTCAACATAAGTATTTTGATTTTCATACAAGTTATGTAACTATTGAGATTGTCTCCAAGAAACTAAGTAGTAATAGGCCTTTTTAATTAGGTATTTGAATTTTTTTTTGTTGTATGATCCTAATTAAGAATGAGGGTGTGACATTTGACACGACAGACCCGACCTTACTTAATACAACCTTGATACGATGCGCCGCCTGGTGACAGAAAAATAATCGAAAATTCTTATTGACAGGTTTCGATACCACTTCCACCACCATATGACGCTTTGTGTGAGTCGGGTCTGCCCCTAGCGACAGCAAAAACATCAGTAACCCTCATATTATGTCTCTCCTTAATCGATGGATATTAATTTCTTATGTCACAATGGTTACTAAAACAAGACTTGCAAATTCGACCATAATAGTTTACGAGTATGTTAATTTATATACTATTTGTATATACGCCAGGAATTAATTTAAAAACTAGTTTATTTCTTATTCAAAATTATTCACTTATTCACAAATAAAATATGTTGAAATATTGATACGTAAAACTGGACTTTGCAAACATTTACTACAGGGTTACATAACTTTTAAGTCCAAATAACATAAGCTTATTTTTTTTAAGCCAAATCTTTTTATTTATTACCAAATCCGAAAATTTACAATTTGTTTGTAAAAACGACCCGTCGAAAAATGTCATACTGGCTTACAATATCGCTATGCTTTGGCACGAATGGCTTAGCACAACCGGATAGAAACGACGGTCTCACGGCTCACAGAAACTTAATGTTGCCGAACTGAAGGTATGGTCATTATTTAACAATGGGCTGTCATGGTGTACCTACAATGTGGACCGTGGTTCGCAGCCTCTAACACGGTCACAATACTCATTCATAATTACTGTTATATTTTATAAACACTATACACATCTTATACTTTAAACGAGACAATCTTTGTATATAAGTATACCTATAATCGGCCTCAACAATTTACTCAAAAACGGCCGCAAGTATTACCATGAAATTTAGTATGCAGGGAGTTTTGGGGGAGAAAAAATCGATGTAGCTAGGTCTTATCCTTGGGAAACCGAGCATTTTTAGGCTATATAAGTTTTTTCTTACGTCTTGCAACAGTATATATCAACTTTCTATTATGTCAGTCCGATTGGCAGATTGGTTATGCGTATGTATAATGTTTGCCTTAATGGGTAATTCAGAATGTAGTGGGTTCGAATTACGGTCAAAAAAATATTTTTGTGATTCTTTTCGTTTTTTAATTTTGTCAGAACCCCGAGCAAAGCATGGTTACCCAGGTACTGTTATGTAAACGATGTGTTTGATTTATGTTAAACTAGATGACGTCGCCCGCGACTTCGTACGCGCATAAAGAAATACCTACTGCGAGAACCGTACATTTTGCAGAGTTCATCCACAGTCAAAACTACTCCCATAGCAAATTTCAATCCCTTTAGTAGGTAGGTATTGCGTGAATAACAAACAACCAAACATCCATACAATCTTTCGCGTTTATTATTTTTCCAGGAGAATACGCCTTTACCTAGGTAGGTATGTAAATCTAGATTCTAGAGTCTGGACCACAAACTAGATATTGTGTACTACATACTTAAATTGTACAAGATAATATCTAAATATTTCCTAAAACAAAAAATATATTATAGATAACAAAATTATTGCAATACTAAGAATTTGTAAATACCTACCTATGTACAACGAATTTGGCTCCAAAAATACACTTTCATTATTTTCACAGAAATTAGCAATATCCTTTATTCTGTAATATTTGCAACTATCAGCATCAATTAACATACGTCTATAAATATATTGCACACTGTTGCATTTAATTCACTAGAATTGTGAAAATCTTTTACAACAGCGATTACCAATTTAGGGATTAAATGGTTGTGTCAGAAGGCCCTGATTCGCGTGAAATAAAGGTTGATATTATAATGAGTACGTATCAAAAAGCTTCGCCATTTTGAGCAGCTTTTGAGTATCATCGGATTATAATTATGGCAAATTCGCAGTCGATTTCTGTTCAGAATATGTAATTACTTGACAAGGAAAGCAATTATTCTTACGTTCTATATTCTGTCAACCCCACACCAATATGGCACAAAATTACTCATGATGTAATAAACTACTACTGAACGACGAAATTTTGATGAAATTTGGTATGGTAGTAGTTTGAGCTCTGGATTAACATATCAGTTGAAAGTACAGTGTTCCCATGGAATATTGAGTTTACGCGTGCGAAGCCGCGGGCAAAATCAAGTTCATTCATAAAAAAATTGTTTTGAATTAAATTTATTTAGTTTAGACTTTCCCTTGTGAGCTAGAAAATGCCTAGAACATTAGGTTATCCGTTATTGTTATAGACCTGTATATTATAGACGAGGCATGTAGAGGCAAAAAGTGTCCACACTTAAACTGACCCACTTTTGGGGTTGTTTGGGGTAGTCGAGGTTTGACATTTGCTTTCCGCAGTATTTATCAGTCCGAATATAATTGCTTAAATCTTCTCAAATCATGATGGCGTAACTTTTTCTTGTATGAAGATTTTTTCTGTAAAGTGTACGTCATAGCACATCCTTAGTTTTGAAATCGTTGCTCTAAGTTATTGCTGTTATTGCTCTAAGTTAGTCAAAGAAGCAGAAATTGATACATAATAATCATTATCCGCAGTTAGTAGTCACAACTTACCAGTGGCGAAGACTGGTTCTCCTTCATGGGAAGCCGTAGCCTGTATAATAGGTAGGGATTTGGATGAGGGTCTTCAAAAGGTAAGTGGTAAGTGAAGCTGATAGGAATGGAGTTATAGGAACCCCACGCCACTGCAACTTACAGTAGGCAAGCGCTGGTGTAGTAAGTTGTTGAAGTCACGTAGTATTGTAGAGTTTAGATTTTTCCAGATTTCGCTTCCTCACAGAGATTGACATGAATTATTTTTGTTTTTCAGAAAACAAGATGTCGAAACCCGCCGACTGCCCCACAGAAGATCGAGAGAGTTATCACCCTGTGCCAAGATGAAATCAAGGTCTCTATTTTAAGAGGTGAGCTAAAAAAACAACAGCTGTTACCTTTCATTGGACTCCTATTGTTTTAAAGAAAGGTTGATTCATGCTTACAGCAAGCTTGGGCCCAGAGGGGTAAGTGGGCTGTGGGCCTAGCAGGAAAATTTGACACCGACGTAGATAAACGTAACGGCAAGTAATTAAATTTGCTTGGGCGCTGTTATCATGACTGATTCTTATTTTCAAATGTTCCAACTAGGCCCCCAGCTGCGCTAATACAATACTTGATTGATACTGGACCATGACAAGTACGTATTCGTAACGTTATCGAATGTCAATTGTATAATTATGGACGCTGTCATATTTTCATACAATTTTCTTTCGATAACGTTGCGAATACCTACTTAGTTGTTTAAACCAGGTGGACCTAGCAAGAACACTTAACAGCGGCGTAAACGTAACGTTATATATATATATATCTATATTTCTATCTGACACACTATGTACAATACAATAATTACATTATTATGATTACTACCATTGTTAACGCAGATTATCGAATGAGAATTGCATAAAAATCTGTCAAAATCATGACAGCCGCCATACAAATTTCAGTCGATAACGTTAACTTTACGCCGCTGTCAAATGCTCCTGCTAGGCTGTTGGAGTTCCTGCTAACCCCATTTATTATTAAATACAAAATAATAAACTTAACTTTCGACATATTACTGTTGGAATTAAAGCTAGTAATACTAAACCACAGTATATTTCCGTAATCTTAGTCAACCGCCACGTCTTAAGCCACAAGTTTGACATTGGCCTATATTCCAATGAAGAATTAATAACTCTTACTCCTGTTACCTAGTATTTATAATTTAAATTTTAGTCTATTAACACTTTGTTGCCCACACTACACTACACCTAATTTACATTAATGTAGTTTACGTAATAAGTACGAGTATTTAAATTAAATCAAATTCTCTATCATATGTTGCCTGGCCTATTAATTCCATAGTCCCTCATAGTAATCGCTCCTTATAACGGCAACTCCCCAAACTAGTTGTGTTTACATGTCGGGGTCGCGGTAGTCAAGGTCGACAGTGAAAGTACCGTGACGTAACGACTGACACGCGAGGCAGTTTTGTTAGCACTTGTTACTCAGCTCGTTTATAGCTGTCTGTAAGTAGCAAGGAATTTTTTCAATATCGTGCTGGAGTCTTTAGTTAACCAGGAACTGTTGCAGCACTAAGCACTTCTTAACTCATCTCATTTGCAGGAGTCTGTAGATAAAGATTCTTTAGATATCTGGTCCTTTCCGCACCTACTCATATTAGAGGTACCGAGTTGTAGGTATTGCTGAAGGTGTGATTTTAACCTTGCAGTTTAGTTACGATGTAAACCATGTCATACTTAGCACGTTCATTCCGTGATTCATAAATACGTGATACTTGAGTGGTCTTGTTCGTAGCAATGTCATACTGACCATTAGACAGTATGTTAAATAGAGGCAAACGGGCATACGACTCACCTGGTGGTAAGTGAATACTGGCACACAAACGTCGACTACAACTGGAGGCATGCAGGTGCATAGCCTGCTTCTAAGTTTTTAGCCCTTACTTATTATAGGAAATAAATTCTTTTTCTCGTGCTAAAATCATGTAAATTGATATGGTTCTTGTGACAAATATTTAAAACTAAGTTTAAAACTAAGTAACTTGTCGTGCAACATGCGACACGCCGTATTCTATGTCTGTATGTATTTAACATAATTTTACAATTCTAATAAATCACAGTCCATTAACATTGTTTTGCTCGTCCAGGAACAACTTCTGCTCAGTTTATCTCTCTAGATGTTATCTCACTAGATGTTGCCCGTGACTTTGTGTGTGCAAACGAAATCTCGCAGGATCCGTACATTTTCCTGCGATCAAAAGTAGCCTATGTACTTCCCCGTGGTCTACTATACATCTATTCCAAATTTCATCAAAATCGGTCCAGTAGTTTCGAAGCCTATTCAATGCAAACAAACAAACAAATCTTTACTCTTTATTAGTATATAAACTAGGTGCTGCCTGTAGCTCCTGCCACGCACAGTACCCCACGAGAACACCATATTTGTTTGGGATAAAACTCTTATGTCATTTCCCGTAATACATGATTCACATGACATCATCTATAAATAAACGTTTTCTTTCCTCTCACTACATACTATAATATTTTATGGTCTACTCTATATCTGTGCCGAATTTCATCAAAATTGGCCCAGTAGTTTCGGAGATTCAATACAAACAAACAAAAAATATGTAAAATATGTAAAAATATGCAAAGTAAAATGTTTACAAAATTGATCGAGCAGGAAGTTTTCCGATATCGTATACATACATACAATGCCAAATAGAGCTAATCTTGTCACGTGCTGGTAATTACTTGAAAAGATGACACAAAAGACGGTTCCTAGTATCTAATCCTTAGGGTCAGCTCACACCGAGACGCCACGCAACGCACGATTTGCATTTTTAAGATAGAGATTTAAAATTACAGTAATAATACACAGGACTTCTTGCACTATTTCCACTTTAAAAAGTATTTTACATTAACTTTAATATATTACACGACCGGTTTTGCCAAAGTCATCATCAGGTAAATTAAAATGAATAGATGTCAAAATATAAAATTAAAAATACAACTATCACCAATGATTCAATTAAATTAAAATGTTCTTATTACTTATGAATCTAAGATATTATAAATAATGGCAAAAATTCATCCAAAATTAATACCAATGTCAAAAAGTCGTAACATAAGAATATAGTATAACCTATAAATAATAATTAAATTAAATGTCTTGCAATAATATGGATCTCGAAAAGCATGTCTGGCCATTTAGTAACATCCCACATTTTTTGTGTCTGTTAATTTCGAGCGCTTCTAATGCATCCATCTTCCTGCTTTTTGGTAATATATGTAAATATTTTATATTTTTATCGGGGTCAAAGTTGTGTCCATTACTATTTAGATGTTCGGCAAACGTAGATCTTTCAGTATTCTTCTTCCAAGCTGTTAAACGTTCTTTTATTCTAGTTTTAAACTTTCTCCCCGTCTGATCTATATACACTCCTCCACATGTATCACAAGTGAGACTGTAAATACCGCTATTGTCCGTGATTTTAAAATTATCTTTATTATTTCACAGTTTTTTTTTTTAGTGAACCGGTAGTGTAGAACGCCACTCTAGTCTCCTTGTTTTGTATAATCCTCTGGAATCTGTAGGAAGATGGGCCGATGTATGGAATTTTTATGTGGGTACATATTTCTTGTTTTTTCTTTGTCTTCCGTCTGATTGTACAGCAATTTTTGTGTCATTTTCTTTCTCGCTCTTCTTAAAATTGTGTCAATCAACTCGCTTTTGTAGCCATTATTTACGAGTACGGCAATATGTTTAATGGTGTTTAGTTCTGCCCTGAAATCGTTTGCGTCTAGGGGTACCTTCAGTAGTAGGTGTACAAAAGCATGAAACGAAGCGTGTTTATTTTGGTGTGGATGACATGAGTTCGCATGGAGAATGTTTTCGCTGTATGTGGGTTTCCTAAATATATTAAATTTATGACGGCCAAGGTTTATATCAACAGTTAAATCTAGATAATTCAATTTTTTTTTTATTTTTTTTATTGCCTATTTCCATTGTCATTTGTATTTTATTATTAAATGTATTTATGTAATTGAAGAAGTTATGTAAACTGGTAAGTTCACTTTCCATAGGCATATCACGTCATCAACATATATACGATACTTTCCATACGATACGATATTTTCCTTATATGATGTTTCCAGTATTCTTTTTTCTAAATCATTCATAGAAATGTCTGCACAAAGTGGAGACAAGGGACTGCCCATTGCTAGTCCATCCTTTTGTTTATAGATACCATTATATATAAAATAATTTTGGTCTAGGCAAACCTTAAAAATGGCCTTTAAATCTATTATTTCTTGTGCGTCTAAATGTGAGGTGCATAAAATTTCGTCAAATATATTCATACATTCCTTAACCGGTATATTTAAAAATAAGTTTTTTACATCAACAGATACTTCCGAGTAAAGATACATCATAAGAGTTCCGTTTTTTTGGTACGGGAACATCTTTAATTTTATTTATTAATTTCAGACTATTACGAATCGTATATTTTGGATTAAATTTTGTCAGACTTTTAAAGATTGTATTTGCTTTTTTGGCTAATTTATAGGCTGGTGCTGATGTATATGAGACCACTGGTCTTATAGGCTCTTATTGTTTATGTAACTTGTAGAAACCATACAATCGCGGCGGCAAAGGGTTCATATGTAAAATAGATGCTATGTGGGTATTTTTAAGTACACTGTCAGTAGATCGAACTGTCTTTGACTTCAGTATTAAAAGACTTCAGTAGGATCTTTTTTTAATATTTCAACATCACTACTATTTAAAAAATCTGTTATGTTAGTGTGGTAGATTCAAAATTAAACTTTATTCGCTTCACAAGAAGATACACGTTTCACTGCAAGAGCGGCGCCGCGCTACGCAGCGCGTTGCAGTTTCAATAAAGTCAGTTCAAATGAAAACGAACTCTTTCAATAAAAAGTGTAGTAAAAAAAAAAGTAAGAAAAAATGAAGCGCCGCGCCGCGTCTTGACGTGAACTGACGCTTACATGCTTAGAATATGTAACATTTGCCTCATTGCTTATTTTGTACGGGCATGTCAATAGATGTGTTGACTAGGTGAGGAACAATAACCTAACTGTCGTTATGTCCTCGATGCATATTGACTGAGAGGCACAATATGGAACGACATTGCTTAGATGTAATACAAACGCGAAAGTTTTTATGTATGGGTGATGTTTCTTAGTCTTTCACGCTGAACTAAATTTGATGAAATTTTATTTTTTTGTTACGTTAATGAGTAGTGCTCTGAAAAATAAGACAGTTTACAAAAGGAATAGTAAGTATACTAAAAATCAAAATTTTCAAATATATTGCGGATTGCTTGAAGCACTTTTGTGGGTCTCGTGAAAAAGCCCCATATAAAAGTCTTACTAGTAAGTGACGTCACACGCTAGTAATGTTGCTACGAAATATATGGCCATATGGACAAAATTTCTGATATCTCGTAATTTTGCGCGTTTATGTAGATACATACCATAGTAAATATTTTTGTATTTGATGTAAGTAAACTAATTATGTGGGTTATATACACTAATGTTTTAAAAAAATATTTCATTTTCATTACAAAACTAGACATAAAATCCTAATTCCTTTTACTTTTATGAAGTTGTAATCTATTATTTCTTAATTTATTAAATTTTTTTTTTTTTACATTTTGTCAAATTGTTTTTTTATCCAATTATGGCAGCACTTTTATTACATCAAAATGTACGGTTCCATCGAGATTACTTTCACGCGTACGAAGTCGTGAGCAACATCTAATTTTAAATACTTAACGTAGTCACATTTTGAAGGTCAATGTTTTTGTAAATTGAAGATTCGTTTGCACAACAGAGTATATATATATATATATATACTAGCTAATATTAGCTAACTAGCTAAATAGCTAGATAGGTATGTTTTATATTTTGAAATACTTTTTAAATATTTTATTGACCTCTTTGAAAAAACATGAAATAGCAAAAAGTTAAGGTCGTTTTATGTTTAGCAATTCTTATTTTTACATATTTTGCATGTATGCGATTTGAAATGTAGAGCACAGTATTTTATACAACTATTCTTCTTTTCTGTCCCCATATTTTATTGAACCCTAATTTTATTTAAGCTCATTATATTTTCTGTAGAATAGAATAGGATAAGCCTTTATTGCCAGTTTTACAATATTATAAATTACAATGTTTACAATTTGTTGGATTTCATTTTACATTTTTACACGAATATATATTATTTTATTTTACTAGAACTAAATAATTATATTATCATGTATATTAAATTATTATTAATTGTATTTAATTATATTAATTTAACCTATTTAATTATTATTATATTTACATTCATTCACTATAAGGAATATATATTATTATTATTAATATTACTATTAATATAAAAATAATATTAATATATTATAAAATATCATAATAATAGAAAATATTAATATTATTATATTATTATTCATAATATTTAATTTTATATTATATTATATAATATTAATATTAATATAATATATTAATATTACTATTAATATTATTAATTATTTCACTATTACTATTTACATTCATTCATTTATTCATGTTTTGAAATAAATATGTTTAATGTAATAATTGATCATTAAATCATTTCATGAAATAAATACAATATAGTGTCACTTAAGTAACCACATGGCCTATAAGCGAGGTGCAGCAACTGGCCGTGTCGCATTCCCTTGTGTAACTCGCCACTTGCCAAATTTCCTGCAATATTGTTTTTGTGGCCACACTTAAGGCGCTAATTGGCTCCGTTAAGGATACAGTTACATGGTTCAATGACCTGGATGGTTCAAGGGATATTTTGATTAGGGTGCCTATATGTTATAAATTGTGGATATTCTTCGTGCCTGTGAGTAGGCTAACTACGGAGAGCGTAACTAAGGATCAGTTCACACCACGACGATACGTGACCCTACGCAGCGCTGCATTTTGAAGATAGTTATTCAAAATTGAACTTTGTTCACTACACAAATACTCCAGTGATTTTAGGTTTTATCTATGGAAAAATTCATAGTGAGCTGAATTTTTGATAACACCTTTATTACGGCATTGTAATAAAGATGTGAAAAATCAACATTGATATCGTGTCGGCTAAAAAAGTTATAAAGGTTAAGTCATGAAAATCAGTTTTTCGCAAATATCTCGTAACCTGTTGCTCAGAGGTAAATTTTGGTCTGTATAAAAATTGTTTGTCGTAAAATTATCTACAAAAAATGCTTCCTGAATGTTTCTGTAACCTAAAAATTAACTGTTTTCGGAGTAGAGCGCTGAGAAAGCGACTAGTATGCACTCACATACGGTATTATATTATGTATATCATACACCAAGGCGTAAACTCTATTGCTTTTTTATTCATGTTTGTTAGTGTCTTAAAAACTTCTATCTCTGATACTTGGGCGTTTTGTGAAAAATATACTTATACTAGCTGTTTACCGCGGCTCCGCCTGCGTAAATATGATAAGGAGTATCCCGCGGGACTACTAAGGTTAAAAAGTAGCCTATGTTTTAATCCCGAGCCTAAACTACTACTATACCAAATTTCATCAAAATTCATTCAGTAGATTTTGCGTAAAAGAGTAATGGAGCGGCGGCGGCTTTTAAACGACGCCAAGAAGAACCGAGTACATCGGAGATCTCGGACATTTGACCTTTATAACTTTTTTAGCCGGCACGATATCAATATCGATTTTTCAAATCTTCATTACAATCCCGTAATAAAGGTGTATACAAAAATTCAGCTCACTAGGATTTTTTCCGTAGATTGAGGTTTAAATTAAAAGTTAGGGTAGGTTTATTAGGTTTTGGGCCTAAAATTACTGGGTTAAAAAAGAAACATGTTTCATATGACATCAGTTATACACTGCACACCGACATTCGAACTATTACAATAAAACGTGTATCTTCTTGTGAAAATATAATTATAAACATTTATCTTAAAACGAAACTCGAAACGAAACGATACGACGTTTCGTTTCGGTGTGAATTGACCCTTACGTTACAAAATCTTGTTTCCCTCTTTTTCTGATCTTTAGACACATTCTTACTATCATTTTTAATATGTAAGAATGTAAAAATATCTTTCTATGTCCACGTGTAGGATAAAATGGATAAATAAAATATCCTTATTTTCGCCATCAGCAATATATTAAAATCCAATTAGAATATATCACCGAATTCACAGGAAGTCACATCTATAAATGTTTGTAACTTTCACTAAAACTTAAGACATATATTTAATTTACTATGAATATTAATAATTTTACGTATAAATGTTTCGGCATTAAAATAGCAATAAATAAAGTAATAAATTATATTTCCAGTAGTTTATACTTCAATACGTATATAATTAATATAGTTTTACCCTAATGCAAAAAAATGTTCTAATTCTATTATTCTACTCTAGAGCCTATATTATTAAACGTTATGAATTATTTTGCATAGACACTTAATCATATAATATTTGACCAGATAGGTATGTGGATAGGTAATAAAATACGTAAAAATACTCGTTAACCTTTATAATATAACCTCGTAAACAGGATTGTAAAGTAATACATTTTGTTACTTTTATAATAATTATAAGATAAAACATATTGCACTAGATTGATTAAATACTAATAAATAATAATCCCTTGATTAAATAATATACTTACACTTAAAAAATTAAACCGACTTCCAAAGTAAAAATACACAAATATGTACGAAATAAATCTTAATTTGTAAATAATTTCCCTTTTAAATTCTCATAAAATTTTAACTATGTCTCTACACAATCTTCATTATTTTGAAGTCGGTACCAGCCAACTTAAACGTGAGCTCTATATAACAATGATTTTTCAGGGTATTGTTTGCGCTGGTACCGACTTCAAAATAATGAAGATTGTGTAGAGACATAGTTAAAATTTTATGAGAATTTAAAAGGGAAACTATTTACAAAATAAGATTTATTTCATACATATTTGTGTATTTTTACTTTGGAAGTCGGTTTAATTTTTGTTGAAAAATAATATTTTTTCCCCTTTTAGTCATATTTGTTATATTATTATTAAAACATTCTAAGAACTTTTAAAATAAACTATCGAATGTATAATTGAACGCGCCGCCAAGCTTCCATTAGGTATTGTATATATGATGATGATGATGATGATGATGATTACTGTAAGTTACATTATGGCATATAATATGCTTACAGTTCTTTAAACAATGTCGACATTTCCAAACGCGTATCTTAATCGCGCGTTTAAGCGAAATCTAAATCTTAATTAAACGCGTATCAAGACTGAGGAGGTCTGTTCAGTGCTTTAGGATCCAGGGTAACCTTGGTGCAGAATCTCACTTTCTGGTAGCATATGCTTGGGTTACTTCATAAAATGTCAGAATCACTATATGTGTCCATATAAATTTCGAGGAGTTCCCTCGATTTCTCATGGCTGCCATCATCAGGTCGCCAATTTGGTGACAACGGTACCAATTTTGAATCGGTCGACAGACGGACGGAGTTATCGTTGATCATACAAATATATATATATATATATATATATATATATATATATATATATATATATATATATATATATATATATATATATATATATATATATATATATATATATATATAAATACAGTCAAACTTATAACCGCCTCCTTTTATTGGAAGTCTGCCAAAAATATGCCTCTATATTGAACAAATTCTCTATAACACACAAAAATACTAACTACTCGACGTAGGTAAATTATTCTGTTAAATACTTTTCTCACAGAAAACATACATACACCTAGCTATTGAAAGTGTACCTATAACATCTAGTCTTGAGATATCGGCGTGATATAGATTTCTAAACGAAAGTTAAACTCATAATACCTATGTGTAGCAAGTAAAAGCGACGAAACCATTATAACAATATGTTGGTAGCCTTGGGAATAGAAACGGTTGCGACTGACCAGCTTTGCCTCACGTTACCCCAACTAACAAATTAATAAAACAATTAGGAAGAATATACAAAAATATACTTGGCTAATTTGCTAAGCTAAATAATCCAGACAGACGTGGCGAAATATATCGCCAAGAGTGGAGTGATTATAGTAGTATTGGCAATAAATTATGTAGGTATGTGTCTAGGACCGGATCTACCATACGGCTTTTTGGGCTTGAGCCCAGAGCCCCTTGGACTTAGGGGCCCCCGGCTAAGACAAGTCAAAGTAAAAATCGGTTGTCTGTAAAGTCGGTTTATTGGCGATAGATGAACGTGACAACGTCATAAGAAAATACTGATGGATCGCTCGACTCAAGTAGGAGAGAGACGGATTCCGCGCTCTAGCTTGCACTTCAAGCCTTAAATGGAACGCCTCAGAGCGAGGTAACGCATGAGTCATGTTTTTTCGTGCGTGCAGCCGGCTCCATCGAATTATAAGACGTTGTCACGTCAAAAATAGACGACAATGTGAAATAATACATTATTTTATTAAATAAAACAGATTTTACTGTCTAATTTTTTTCTATACTTTGATTAACTAGGTGGGCCCTGTATGTGTCTATAACATCCTTAGTTCTAGAGATCCGAATAATTGGAATCTATAATTACGTAGTTTAAATAGATAGAGAAAAACAGAAAATTCTTGATTGACAATGAAGTCAGTAGGGGCAAAAGTAATAGACGTGTATGTGATGAGGCATGTTGGCAAAAGTGTATCCAGTTAAATGGCCCAACTTTTGAGATTTTTGTGGCCATTTTGACATTTGAAGTATGGTGAATTGGCTCTCATCTTGGTTAGATGGTTACTTTTTATTGTATGAAGATTTGTTCTGTCAAATGTACGTCATAGCCTATCTTGAGTTTTGAAATCTTTTGCAAACGAGTTAATTTTTCTTACGGGGTTAATAGTCCGTACGTCCGTTTGTATATCGTAGGCCATGTTTACCCATCAATATCCATCTTGCCTCATATGACAATATAAAAATTGCAATTCAAAACAAATGACGAGCTCTCAATCCTCAAATCGTAGAAATTTCCAGACGCAATAGAAATGCGCCAATGAAGAGATGCAATACTTGATTGCAGTTCCCCTGAGCTATCGCAACCGACCCATATGTCTACATAAGACATGCGATGCTCGTTCAACTGTGGCTGTTGTTGCCAAACGCACATCGTATGGCGTATGGCATGCCAAGGTGAGAAGATCGCCGATTGATTCTTGGTTCGTGGATGACCCGGTTGTTACAATACTAATAAAAGTTCTTTTTACCCAACTACGGCGAAGCCAAAAGGACGGGTGATGATTTTGACAATCTATGTATGTATGTATGTTCCACCATGGCTCCTAAGCTTGAGGTGTCAATAACACCCGGGTAACATAGGCTATATAATTTACGAGGCTGGGTTAGTATTTTTATAAAAATTGTAGCTATGTGTTAAGAAACTAGTGTGACACCATTACGTTTCTAATTTTCGCTAACAGCAAACAAGCGTCCAGAGATATTGGTATATAGAATTAATTTGACACGCCTTTATATAGTAATCTAAACTCCGCGGAACCACGGGTTACCATTGAATATAAGTATTTTGGTTCATGTTATATACCTAAGAAGATAAGTTGCCATTATATAAATGTTATTGCAGTGTAGGTAATGTAATATACATAAAACTCGTTGTTTAAAAAAAGATGTGAAGTTAATTAGATGAACCCAAAATTCTCCCCTTTTAGGCTCCTAGATATTACTTAATTTGTGAAAATTTTCACCTGAAGGTCGATTCTGCTGATTAAATCCTGCAATAATACAGTTACGATCCAGTCCCTAAAACTACTAATTATTCTCATTAAAGTCAATCCAAAGTAAACCCACATTGATTGGTTCAAAAGTCTGTGTACGATATCAAGACGATTCATTTATAAATCAATAAAAGTAAAAAGGAAAGTGTGAGTCAATAACGAGAATTGCGGTGCTGGCGGTGTAATCAAAAATCCATTTGTATAATACTATTTTTGTACATTTCAGAGGCGCTGGACGTGATCAAGGAGGAGCACACGATGCCGGCCGAGCGCACGCGCAACAAGCGCGAGGTGCCCTTCACGCACGACGAGAAACGCATCGCGGGGGTAAGTGTCCACTGTTCATCCCATGGGAACCTCTCTGCACTAAGCTATCCTATTTCGCTTCGCTTATGTTATCTATATTTCGGGAAAATACATAAAATACATTTTCGTCTTAGGGTCAATTTAGACTCAAACGAAACGATACGCAACGCGGCGTTGCATTTTTAAGATAGATAAATTCAAAATTAAACTTTATTCACTACAAAAAAGGTAAAAGTCAAAGTCAAAAAAAGACATTGACGTGACATTCTTCAACTTTTACAATGAAACGTGTATCTTCTTGTGTAATGAACAAAGTTCAATTTTGAATAGATCCTATTATAAAAATGCAGCGGTGCGTCGCGTATCGCTTCATTCCGATGTGAACCCTTAGTCGTAAATATGTTATCCTATGTACATTTTTTTAATTTTACTATTTGAGGGCTAAAACGTAAACAATTCTTAAATAAGAAGACACTCAAGTCACATGTTGTTCTTTTCATTCTGCCATCATGATATGTAATTAAAAACCGATATTTTGTTTTATTCCAAATAAAAATTTGGTTTTATTCTCAATAAAAGTGGGTTAAGTTACGATGTTAGATGAAACAGTTGATTTGAATGCGTTTTCTCTATTTTCCAGTGTCTCCTGCAGTGCGTGTACCGGAAAGTGAAAGCGGTGAGTATACACTATACAGACACTAGACAGGACGACGTCACCTACAATATCAAGTAAAAGTCCATTCGCCACACCATTATGAGAACCAAGAACCATATAGCGTGATGACTAATTTTTGAAAGCATGTAATGTATGAGTAAACGCCAGTTCACACCGAGACGCGTCGCGCAGTTTTTAAGATAGCGATTAAAAATGAACTTTATTCACTACACAAAAAGATAAATTATAAATGTTTTTATTATTATTATACACGTTTTACTGCAATGGCGGCGGCACGCTGCGCAGCTAGCATTTTGAACTCTTGCAATTAAACGTGTACAATGCGATTCAAATGAGAATAGGATCGACTTAGCGCCATATTGCTACGAATTATGACTAGATAATTAAATTCATGTTTCGATAATTTACCACATTTCACGTTTTTATTTAAAATCGATGCAAGACTATTAATGTTGATATATAAATAAGTTTTTTTGCAAACTGCATGTTTCAAGTGATATTTGACCGAAAAAGGTTATTGACATTCCTATTCTTATTTTAAAAGCATTGTATCTTTATGTCTACCTAGTGAATAAACTTAAATTTTGAATCACTATCTTAAAATGTGCGCGCTGCTTGCGTTCTGATGATTTTATATTTACGCGAATATTATATTATACTTATTGCAAACAAAATTACTTTTATGAATTTAATCGCAGTTTATTTTCAGAAGTAAAGTAGCCGAAACGTCGGGATAAGCTACAATGAAAATAAACCGCGATGAAATCCGTAAAAGTAGTCTTATTTGCAATAAGTTGCGGTTAATTGAAGTTAGCCTTCGAGCCCATTCGTATTTACAATGTAATATTATAACCCAATAAAATGTGTTATTATCCTCTTAATGAAATATCATAAAACTACATTTCAAGATTATCCGTCTGCTTCAAAACTGTCTAATAACCCCAATTTGTCGGACATAAACCCTCGAGAAAACTTCGTTAAACACATAATAAAGATGCAAATAAAAATCCAGATGTGGCCAGTTAAGCCCTGATCATTCTCGTTTAAAGTTTACAGTCATCAGAAAATATAGGTACTATAAAGGCTTTTAATACCTTTACATTTATAATAGGCTAATTAGCTACGAAGTAGCTATTCTATGCTAGCAGTTTATCTGCAAACTATGTGTTCACAGTTCATACCGAGATACAAAATATAATTGCGCGCGGCGTCGCGCTACGCAGCGCTGCATCTTATGCATATTATTATTACAACATCTTCAAGCATTGTCGCGCCGCGTCACTTCTCGTTGTTAACTGATCATATAAAGTGGAGCATTTACCTGTGTCTGTCTGTAAAATGTAGGTCTGGTATGGACAAATCTCCATAAATATCGACGTCGCGCTGGACAGGAATATCCTCGCTCAGAATAACAAGCATTAGAATATATATATACCTGCGTGTTAAACTTCTAGTCGAATTGACATAGAATAGTATTTTTACCCGACTACGGCGAAGTCAAAAGGAAGGGTAATGATTTTGGCAGACAGGAAAAATATTAAATAAAAAAATAAGTTTAAAAAACTATAACCCGACTACGTAAAAAAGGGGTCTTAAAAGGCCGAAACAAGAAAATAATTCAAATAGAAATCCAGAAATGCATAGTTACAAAAATGGTCAAGGTAGAGCCGAGGTCGCACACACTAATGGCGTCATCTAAGCGTCAGTTCACACCGAGATGCGTGACGTCTAGGTATAAACTGAAACTGCGTATATCGTCATGTACACATGCATAACCCAAGATACAGACGGCTGCGTTTTGACATCGACTGTTCCGAACAGTAGGTGCGACCACGGCTCTACCTTGACCATTTTAGTAACTATGCATTTCTGGATTTCTATTTGAATTATTTTCTTGTTTCGGCCTTTTTAGACCCCTTTTTTACGTAGTCGGGTTATAGTTTTTTAAACTTATTTTTTATTACAGATATGTATTACCATAATTTATAGGTTCAACTCCGAGACGGCTCTTGGCTGTTGTGGTCATTGAAAAATTTCTTCACTGTAATGACAAGTGTATGGCGGGGCGGGTACTACTCGTCACGTCACAGGCCGATATATCGCTCTTTTCCTTATTGTAAATTTAAATTGTTTGAGTTTGAATAACGAAGATATTCGTTATTTTTTAAGATATACGAAAATGGGTTCTAGATTGCTTATTAGTTATTAACATGTTGTCTAACATCGAATAGACGAAAACAAATTTTTTAGGCGACATGCCTATTGGTCAAGCCGTCCTCGAGTTTTGCGCTTAGCAACACATTTGGAAATTCATTTTCATTAATAAAGAAATAGATATTTAGATAAGTAGAAAATCCGATAAAATATTAACATTCCAGGTGGACACATACGGCTTCCCGACGCTGGAAGGTCTGGTGGGTCTGTACTCCGACGGCGTGAACGAGCGGGGCTACTTCATGGCGGTGCTGGAAGCTTCCAGGGAGTGCCTCATGCAGAACCACGATAAGTTCTCCAGGACCGTGCCCATGGGTAGGTAAAATAATAATAATATCAATGGACGCTTCCACACCACGTCAATCTGGTCCCGTGGTAAGATCTTGAAGTACTTAGTGTTACAGGTACCAGACAACGGAAATATATTGTGTATTTAATACTTTTATACTACACACATATTTATACATCCATGACTCAGGAGCATAGAAAACTTTTTTGTTCCAGTGGCAGGATTCGAACCGTGAGCTCCGGCTTGAGCACTCACGTGCTCAACCACTGAGCCACAGAGCTAAAGAGCCAAATTTTAAGTCACTGTGGCCCTAATTCATGTGTTACCTGGTAACGACATCAGTCATCATTATAGCTGACTTTTTTTCCTATAACTTTTCGGCAGCCATCGTGAAGATATTATTGCCTACGACAGCTTTTTATAATAAACGTAAATCTAATGATAGTAATTTGAAATTATGAAATGTTTTTCTGTGTAGGTAGTTCTCCTATACCCATTTAGATAATTTCAAAAGATTTAGATTTTCGATGCTATTTAATGTTTTTATTAAGTTCCTCAAGCAACTCCTCAAGCCCTACCTTTCGGTACATACGTAGGTAGGTACTTTCAAATCTATCCCATATACCCGGTGAATTTTTATTCCGTTTCAGGAGAGACAGGGCATGTTTTGTATCAAAAATAAAATATACGAAAAAACAAAAGCAATTGTGTCAAAGCTCAAGGTATTTGAAAGTTGGAAAATCCTAAAAAAATATACCTATCATGAATGTTATTCAGCCCACCTCCGCGGGGGCGCGGACTTGTTGGCGCCGCGTTTCGTTGCACGCTCCAATCACTCGCTAGTCGCTACGTCGTAACTCGTAGGGGTAATTTTTTTCGAAAATACTTATTTAAATGTATAAATTAGTAAATAATTACTTCAAATTAGTAGTGTGAATTGTGATGTTGTGAAACAAATTTTGACCTAGTTAGAAAAAGAAAAAAAAAGTTCACCAAGTGTACCAAGGGTACGCTTTATAAGCACTTTATGCGCTTCACTTTAGTGTTTAAATATAGTGTAACTAAACAGCTAAAAATAATATTGTGCTAGCATTTTTAAAGCATACCCACATGGTATGCCCTGTTTTTTACTGAAACGGAATAAAAAAACACCCGGTATGTGATATAATTTAATTAACAAATATGTATATACTTATTTCACAATTACAAAAATAAAAACAATACAGTACTTATATCTAAAAAAAAATGCTGTTTCTACCTGATTTAGTATTTGGATGTTCTTGTTTGTCTCACATATAATACCTACTTAGGTACGGCTAGCTTGTGCGGTCTAGCCATTAGTAGAACTTTTGTCCTTTATTTTACAGCTAGTTTATGGAGAAGAAGTTATAATTTTGAATGTGTGATTTTATTATATTCAGACAACGCTCGCAACTGTGACGTGTCTTTCAACATCTTCGAGTGCATCTCAGACCGCATCGGGGAGTACTGCGGCAACGCCGGCCTCTGAGATCTGAGACAGATCCGCTGTGACTACCTAATGCGCTTTACTTTAGGAATAATGTAACTTAAAAAAAAAAACTGTAAAGAGAAGTAAAAAAAGAAGATCGTGCTAGCACTTTCCAGAACCTAATTATGTCCAATAAAACAATGTAACTAAAATATATTATCACATTGTCTAAACGTAATTCATTCCTATGTCACCGTGCAAGATAACTGAACATTACTTTCATTACTTTCCAAAACATAGATTCGCGTCAAAATTGTGTAAAATGATTTTAAAAGCTGTCGGAAAGGAAGATTTTAAAAGCTAATGAACACAACATTAAGTTAACTGACTCTTTCTTTTATTGCTATTCTCCGACTGTGAGCCATGTTTGAAGATACATAATATTTATATATAAAAGCGGAGAGTTACAAAACACTAAAAAAATAATAATATTATAATGTACCTAAGTTACCACTAAAAGAGATTTGTGTTAAGATAGTTTTAAGCTATTATAACAAAATACTATGTGATGCTCAATAGCTGCTAAATAATAAAAATGATAATAGCACCTATGTACTTGTTATTAAAATTATAATATAAGTTAATTTAAATTATATTGGCATTGTAAATAAACTTAATCTTAACTCTTACTCTAAATAGTGCCTACAGTAGTAACTATATTTTAATTTAGATTTTTCTAATTTCTAACACAATTTTTACTAGTCCTATTTTTCAAAGCATAATTAATGCTTACCATCTTAATATTAAGTATGTATCAAAAATAATGTCTTTTTTGTAATTGTAAATTACACTCACTTTGTTACTTGTATGTACCTATCGGTAGGTACTTAAATTGTGTAAATCCGTTAGAATTTTACCTATATGATTGGATGTTATTTTAAGCTCAATAACGAACTGATAGACTAATCTCATTAAATATGTATTGTAAATAGAAAGTTTATCTTTATTTAAAAAACCAACAACTATCAAGAGTCCACTTTTCATTGATAAATAGATAAACGTAACCCCTAATGTCCCCAAGATGGGACACGCAGCTGTCCTCAATCTGAAGGAGTTGTGGCAATATGCTGTTAGCAGGAACATTTGACAGCGGCGTTAGCGTAACGTTATCGAATGAAATTTGTATGGGCGCTGTCATGATTCTGACAGATTTTCATACAATTCTCATTCGATAACGTTACGTTTACGCCGCTGTTCCTGCTAGGCCCACAGTTGTCCAATATAGACAGTTAAAAATTCCTATTACAGTAACTACACGACACGACCCCGGGGTCGAACTAATAATAATAATTCATCAACCTCTTGCCACGAACGCTTCTACTCTACCAATGATCCCATTCATTTAAGCATTCTTATTTGGTTTTACCTATAGATTTTTTATTAAAACTAAATAAAATAATAGTAATATAATAATTAAGATTTTAGGTAAACGTACTTATCAACATAACGAATAGCAATTATACTATTATAAAAATAGACAATTTAACCATTGAAAATTTAAATTTCCCCTTCCTTTCTTCCTTTCCCTTTATGTAATTAAGTTGAATGTATCTACTATCAGAAAATCTAATTCATAAGCAGCTTGGTCATAACTTCGTATTATGCTATTAATATGAGATGAAACTGACATGTCATTGACAACAATTGTATTGTGATTTATGACTGCGTAGTGCTTCTTCATCATTGTGTTCAGTTCTTCACAGTGCACATCTGCAGTAATGTTCACCCCGTTTGGTAAGAAGCTGTGATGAATCACACTGGCGCTAGACCACCAAACAGTGACCATCACTTTTCTAGGGGTAAGTTTTCGTTTAGGGCATTGTTTAGGTGCTGAACCAGGATCCAACCAACTTGCTGAGCGCTTGCGGTTATCAAACAGAATCCATTTTTCATCGCAGGTAACAATGTGGTTCAAAATTCCTTCATTTGTGTGTCTGTTGAGCAGTGCAAGGCACGTCTCGACGCGTACTTTGCGCTGACGACCATTAAGTTCGTGGGGCACCCATTTGTCAAGCTTTTTTACCTTGCCAATTTGACGCAAATAGACTAATATTGTTTTGACGCTAACGTCGAAAGCTGCTGCTAATTCAGCCGTAGATTGTGTATCATCAGCTTCCATAATCGCCTTTAATTCTCATTGTTGACCAAAGTCTTCGGACGACCGCGAGGTTAATTTTTCAGGTCGAAATTTCCAGAACGGAAGCGAGCAAACCAATAACAGGTGGTGCGTTGGTTTGTAGTGTTAGCTCCGTAAACGTCGTTGATGTTGCGTGCCGCTTGTGCCGCGTTGCTGCCACGACGGTACTCATATTCCATAATTACTCGAATTTTTAACGTATCCATGATGACAAAAAAGATTGAAATGCGATGAAAATGTAACACTAATCAATAAACAAATGACTACTTTTGGAAAAAGAATTCTATGTCTTTAAAATAAAATTAATTTGAATTTAGAATTCTTAGCCAAACAAAAATTATTTTGATTTGAAATGGCCTGTACTGCAGAACGGCAATTTCATAGGTAAAGACCTATTATGAGTACACTTTACCTGCTTATGAATTAGATTTCCTTAAATTATTAATTAAAAATTGTAAAATTTTAAGCAATGCATGAAAAATTGATATTGCTATATACATATGGCGCATGGATTTCTTAACTTCGTTTGCCATTCGACCCTTTATATATTTACCCTCTTTAATAGAATAAACTTTTTATAAGTATATTAGGTAGGTACCACCTATCACCGAGTCCCCGAGTTGGTTGCTATGCGTAATGTACTCCTGTATCGAGACACCGGAGAGGTAGGCCCATGCAAGCCCCGTTGGGACATATTTTGTTCGGCCGGGGGCCATAAATATGAAAAAGTAAGGTATTCGGTAAAGACTTGGCCCTATCGAGCATAAATCCAATAGAGTGCTAATGTGTTATCTTCGAAAAAAAAATCCGCCAAATACTGTGCCGCTAACCGCGGTCTTATTGGCCGATACTGTCGCGGCCACGCCGAGAACCGACAATAAACGTAAGAAACTGGCTATAGGAGCGACACAACTGTCTTTGAATTGTAAGTATTTTAGTCGTAGAACAGGCTTGTCTATGTGAGATAAAACTTAGAACTGTCGTGTCCCAAGTGAGCGCTCGCCCTCAAAACACGTTCCATAGTCCATATATCCGGTAATGAAACAAAAACTTAAAAAAAAATAGGAAGCGTACATTAAGCAGTTCTAGTTAATTACAAACAAAGGCCTGTTCACATAATAAAGCTAGCTTCCTCCTCATAAAGCACACGAATTGGAGATGTCTATCTACCCGCACAATGTGAGTTTGTCCCACGACCTTCCAGATTGTGTTTGACTACTAAATTCAATTGTTACTAACGATATGATCACTATAATTATCTATTAAATGCTAAGCACGGGTCATCACTGCTTGTTGAACATACATTTTGTACTTAACTCATTCATTAAACTGTTAATGAACGTGCCTTACCTTCGTCCTACATCACCTTATGGATGAACTAGCTTTTTTCCGCAGCTCCGTCCGTGTAAATACAGTATCCCACGGGAACACTGTACTTTTTCGGGATAAAATGTAGCCTATGTTTAAATCCAGAGCCTTAACTACTACCATACCGAATTTCACCAAAATCCGTTCAGATTTTTTTGCGTGAAATAGTAACCAACATCCATCCTTCCATACATCCATCCATCCTCACAACTTTCACATTTATAATAGTTGTAGCATATAGTCTCTATAGTCGCTCACAGTTGAAATTTTCATATATGATTTATTTCTGTTGCCGCTATAATAAAAACAGAATAAAATAATCATTTAATACTCCCATACAACAAACGTGATTTTTTTGCCGTTTTGTACGGCACCGTGCGTATCCGTAAATCGTAAATCGTACTTGGCCGTTTTTAATCCTCGCGTCGCTAATTATTTAAGAAAAATAAACACTTTCTTAGTTTTTCAAAGTTTTCAAGTAAATAAAGACGTTCATACGTTTTTGTTTATGCTACTAATATTATAATATAAATGTGAATGTTTGTGAGTTTGGATGGATGTATGGATCGATGGATGGATGTTTGTTACTCTTTCACGCAAAAACTGCTGAACGGATTTCGATGAAATTTGGTTTGGTTATAGTTTAGGCTCTGGATTAAAACATAAGCTACTGTATATCCTGAAAAAGTACAGTGTTCCTTTGGGATACTGTATGCAACAGCTAGTATTATTATAATACGAACAAATTGTGACACCGGTCAACCTGCTTATGAATTAGATTCCCTGATAGTAAGTACGAAGATTACCAAATAAACTTATACGTAAGTAGTTAGCAGCTATGTGGGAGGTGTAGCGTGCGTCAGCGGCTGGCGGCTGGCGGCTGGGTCAGGCGGCGCAGGCACCGTGAAGATCAGATGACCTCTCCATTGTGGGCCCTGCGACCTCCACGCGGCCCTAATAACATCTACAAGTAGTTTCAACATTTGTAAGACTTGGCTATAAAGTGTAGCCTACACCTACTCGTCTTATAAAATAGCCTACCGAAATTCTGCAATAGTGCACCGAATTAATAGTAATTCGTAGGCGCTTCTTAGGTTGTCTAAGAAGCGCCTACGATGGCTGCAGTGCAGTCTTCTATACTAAAATCAATAATTAAAAAATAATATGTTTAGAATCCTACAATTACTATTATGAATTTGAAAGTTTTACGCAAAAACTACTGACCGGATTTTGATGAAATGGTATGTTAGTTGGTATTTAATAATTTAGACTCTGCATTAATTAATACAGAGGACCGGGTATGGTGGCGCGAAATGGGAAAGGCTTATGTCCAGCATTGGACGACTACGGGTTGACGGTGATGATGATGATGACGATTAATTATTACATGCTACTTTTTATCCCGAAAAAGTACACACATAAATACTGTATGTTTGACTGTCTTTCCCGCCCAAAAGACTGAACCGATTTGAAGAAAAATTATAATATTTTTCCCTACGAACACTTTTCTACGCAGGCAAAAGGTAGTACTCGTAACGTGGGAGTGCCATGCTTCGGCCACCGAGTACCGAGGTACCCCGGCTTCACAGGAAACCGCCGAGTAATTGAGGTTACCGGAGGCCCAAGGAGGTTGGGGATTTAAAGGACCAAGAAAGCAAGAGCGCAACACCAGAGGAGTTACAAGTGTAAGAGCTGTCCATGGGCGGCGATAATCGCTTAACATCAGGCGATTCATCTGTTTAAACGAGGTCCATTTCATAAATAAATAAATGACGTTTTTTTCTGGCGGCATAGGGCCATTTATAAATGGGCCTATGCGGCCTATATAATAATACCTTACAGACTAACATATATATTATTAGGTCTTTACCTATGAAATTGCCGTTTTGTATGAAAAAATTTAAACGAATTTTTTTCATGTATTTTTATTTGTATTAATCGAAGTAATCACCCATGCAATCAATGCATCCTTGCCAACGCAGTGGCAGTTTATTGATGCCCTTCTTAAAGAAATCAGCTGGACGGGAGGCAACAAATTTTTCAAAGGCATTTTGTACTGCCTCTCGGGTATTGAATTTTTTCCCCGCCAAGAAGTTATCCAAATTCTGGAAAAACTAGTAGTCTGTAGGCGCAAGGTCTGGTGAGTAGGGCGGATGACGGAGCGCTTCCAACCCCAGTTCTTGCAACTTGGAGACCGTCTGCTGTGCAGTATGAGGTCGCGCGTTGTCGTGCAGGAGCAGAGGAGACGAGCGATTGACCAATGCTGGTTGGAGATATGCCAGCTTCTCCATCATTGTGTTCAGTTCTTCACAGTACACATCTGCAGTAAAGCTCACCCCGTTTGGTAAGAAGCTGTGATGGTTCACATAGGCGCTAGACCACCAAACAGTAACCATCACTTTTCTAGGGGTAAGTTTTCGTTTAGGGCATTGTTTAGGTGCTGAATCAGGATCTAACCAACTTGCTGAGCACTTGCGGTTATCAAACAGGATCCATTTTTCATCGCAGGTAACAATGCGGTTCAAAATTCCTTCATTTGTGTGTCTGTTGAGCAGTGCAAGGCACGTCTCGACGCGTACTTCGCGCTGGCGATCATTGAGTTGGTGGGGCACTCATTTTTCAAGCTTTTTTACCTTGCCAATTTGACGCAAATAGACCAAATTGTTTTGACGCTAACGTCGAAAGCTGCTGCTACTTCAGCCGTTGATTGTGTATCATCCTCAGCTTCCACAATCGCCTTTAATTCGTCATTGTCGACCAAAGTCTTCGAACGACCGCGAGGTTAATTTTACAGGTCGAAATTTCCAGAACGGAAGCGAGCAAACCAATAACAGGTGGTGCGTTGGTTTGTAGTGTTAGCTCCGTAAACGTCGTTGATGTTGCGTGCCGCTTGTGCCGCGTTGCTGCCACGACGGTACTCATATTCCATAATTACTCGAATTTTTAACGTATCCATGATGACGAAAAAGATTGAAATGCGATGAAAATGTAACACTAATCAATAAACAAATAACTACTTTTGAAAAAAGAATTCCATCTTTTTAAAATAAAATTAATTTGAAATTAGAATTCTTAGCCAAATCAAAAATTATTTTGATTTGAAATGGCCAGTACTGCAGAACGGCAATTTCATAGGTTAACCTATTATTATATACTTAAACTACTCTTTATCGCGTGTTGTCGGCGACGTGATGCGCGCTTCGTTCCGGAGTCTCCCCCGGAAAATCCGGTAGACCACACCCGTCGGCCAAAACTCGAAGGTCGACAAAAGATCAGCACTTTCACCACAAAGGATCTGAAGTTGACCTTATGGCGGGACTCCAGACGTTCGACCCACAAGGCGATGGACGTCTTCTTGCAGATGTACTCCACGACGTCCTCGTCCCCTTGGACCACTCTGTCCTCCATGGACCAGTGCAGGCGGGATACGTGCAACGGCGTCACGGGCACCTCGCACTGCAGGCGCAGTTCCGGTACGTAGGTGCAGTGCCGCGATGGTTGCGGGCGGCGGGCATCCTCTTTGTCTATGCTTCCGTCTTATCTATGACAGACGGAAGCGGAAAGGGCGCGAGGAGGCGCCCGCGCCGTCAGCCTGCAAGGCGGACGGCAGAATTATGATATCACCAACTACGTTTACAAGGTTAGCAATCTTTTATTTAAGTAAATACGGCAAGTAATTAAATTAAATATCAATAATTGTGCATTTCGGCGTGGACGCGGTATAAAAATGAGATATGCGTGAAATTGCTATGTGCAAAATCACGAGTTGCACCTATCAAAACTCTAACTATCCCACGTTTAGAGCTAACCGCGGCCTTGTTCGGATCTCAATTACTTAAAAAAGTTTTAAAAACAATACCATACAAAATATCTCAGAGCTACTTGTGGACATATTCAACAGTTGTGTTGGGCTGGCTTAGATCACAAAGTAAAATGTTACAGGTTTTCATACGTAATCGTGTTAGTAAAATTAATGAACTCACCCATGACAGTGTATGGAATCATGTTCCAACGGACTTAAATCCTGCAGATCTGACTTCAAGAGGTGTTGACCCCCAGAATTTACAAGCCTCAGTTTTGTGGTGGGAAGGTCCTTCATTCCTGAAGGAAGGACATAATGCTTGGCCTACTCAACCTCATTTGCCTACAAATTTACCTGAGATTAAGAGCTTGGTTTGTCACAACAATAATGTATACGAGTCATTTATAAATTTTTCTGATCATTCAAACTTTTCAAAGTTAAAACGTAGCTATGCATATGTATTACGTTTTGTTAACAATTGTCAAGTAAATAAATCTAAACTCACTGGTCCATTGCAGGTTGATGAACTTGAAAATTCCTTGAGACTTTTATTAAAACAAAGCCAATTAGAGACTTTCTTTTCTGATAAACAGCTTCTACAAAACAATAAAACCTTGCATCACAAAAGCAAACTACTACCTCTTAATCCTTTCTTAGATAACGATGATTTATTGAGAGTAGGAGGTAGACTATCTCATTCCGACTCGGAATATTCAAAAAAACATCCTGTCTTACTTGACGCTAAGCATCATTTAACTAAAATTATTTTCCAACACGAACATTTACGTTTGTATCATGCGGGTCCGCAATTGCTACTTTCATCTATTCGTGAACAATATTGGCCCATCGGGGGTAGAGTTTTGGCTCGTTCCATTTATAGAAAATGTGTGGTCTGTTGTCGTTTGCGTGGCCAGACCTTACAACCTAAAATGGGATATTTACCTGTAGTAAGAACTTGTCCAGATTTTCCTTTTAATCAATGTGGTGTCGATTTTGCCGGGCCCTTTATGATTTCTTCTAAAAAGGGACGTGGTAACCGTATAACCAAGGCATATTTATGCGTGTTTGTATGCCTTGTAACCAAGGCTATTTATTTAGAAGTCGTTAGCGACCTTAGTACTGATGCCTTCCTTTCATGCCTACGCAGGTTCGTATCGAGACGCGGAAAACCGGCAGTAATATACTGAGACAATGGGAAAAACTTCGTAGGCGCTAATAATGAGTTAGGTAAAGTTATGCGATCCAGTCGACACTCGATTCACACTTATGCAACCAACGAAGGCATAAAGTTTATGTTTTCACCCCCTTATGCCCCTCACTTTGGTGGGATTTGGGAATCAGGCGTTCGTTGCGCCAAATATCATTTAAAACGTATAGCAGGAAATGCTTCTTTAACTTTTGAGGAGTTAACCACTTTGTTTGCACAGATAGAGGCAATCCTCAACTCCCGACCTATATCTGCTTTATCGTCAGATCCTACTGACCTTAATCCTTTAACTCCTGGGCATTTTTAATTGGCCGCCCGTTGATGTCTGTACCGACACCGCCTACTGCACCCTCGAGACCCAATCGATATCAGAAAATCGAGAGAATCCGTCAACATTTTTGGGACCGATGGAGACGTGATTTCCTTTCGGAGTTGCAAACCCGAACCAAATGGGCAAAGGATCGACCGTCTGTACGAGTAGGAGATCTCGTGCTGCTAAAGGAAGAAAATCTGCCTCCCTTACACTGGAGGATGGGTCGCGTCACCAAACTGTATGAAGGCACAGACAGTATTTGCAGAGTTGCTGACGTTCATACCACAAAGGGCACCGTCAAGAGGGCAGTTCAAAAAATGTGCGTCATTCCCGTGTCAGCAGAAGAAGTGTTGGAGCCCAGTCTCCAACGGCCCCCCAGGATGTCTATGCTTCCGTCTTGTCTATGACAGACGGAAGCGGAAAGGGCGCGAGGAGGCGCCCGCGCCGTCAGCCTGCAAGGCGGACGGTAGAATTATGATATCACCAACTACGTTTACAAGGTTAGCAATCTTTTATTTAAGTAAATACGGCAAGTAATTAAATTAAATATCAATAATTGTGCATTTCGGCGTGGACTCTTTTTTCTTCTTTCCACCAGTATGAAGCCCTCCTCATCGCACCTCCTGCTCTCGTCCTTACCAGGTCGAGGAGGCTCAGTCTTGTGGCTCCCCACAGCCATGTGGCTCTCTTTCTACCACTTTGTCTTCGCCCGAGGTGGGCGACCGGCGACAGTCGCAAAAAAATTCTGCCGAGTCCCTTGTTGACTCGGTGTCTGCATAATCCGGAGGGGAAGGCGGGCGGGGGTGGCGGTGGTGGCCGACTTGTGGGATTCGACACGCAAAACGATTTGTCACTTCGCGCGCCGCGAAGCGCACGAATTATTACATTTTAACTGTAGTAATTCACTACGTAAGTCACGGATGGTAGATTCCGATGCATCCAATCTACCTCTCATCTCGTCCAGCTCTACCTTCATACTGGAGGCTGGAGACGTCGACGTGGTCCATCGTTACCACCGGCAGGCAGGCAAGTGTGGAGATCTTTCGCCACAAAGGCTGGCACGTCGTCTGGATCAGTCTGCTTCAGCAGGGGGATGATGTCCTGCACGCATCGTTCATTTCGCCTCCGTGACGTCATGTTCGCGCTCTGGCCTCGCAGAGCAGCTGCTTGCCAGTGCAAATCTCCTCGCTGGTGAAGAAAGATTTACATATCTGCAATTTACAAACCACTTTGGAGGCCGATTACTCGAAAATGGTCGGCTTTGTAAGAAGCTCATGTATGAAACCTAACCTTTATTCGAGAATACTTATTCAAGGATACCCCACATGTTGGGGTAGAATGAAAAAATATTTTTCATACAAGTGGGGATGAAAAATATTTATGCATGGAGAGCCACCCCTAAAGTATAAAATTGTTATTATTTTATGATGCCAAAACCCGAGATCTATAACACAATCTATAACTGTACCTAATTTCATCCATTTATATTCATAATTACAGAAGCTAGAAGCGCGGACAGACAGACGGACGGACGGACAGAGCGAAACTATAAGGCTTCCTTGTATATTACGGAACCCTTAAAAAATAAGTGCGATTATCTCATTCTATACCGCAGACCACAGTGCCGGAGGCGGTGGCCAAATTCATACAAAATCCGGCGGTGCCGTAGGAGCTGCGGTGCGTGTGTAAAGATTATTATATAGTTTTTATTGGCTTTTCGAAAGTACATAATAAGCCAGGAAATATTGTCCTTGCAACGGCGTATCTACGATCAACCGTTGACGAAATACAGTCATCACAAAAGTGAGATCGTTGGAGAGCATTAAATCGCTCTATACAAAAAATGCATGACAAATGACGTCACTGGTCACAATTACAGTTGAAAATGTAAGGAAATTTATTTTATTAACTCAACTACTGGCTTTATGTATGTTGTAGGTATATCATTGTAATAGGAAAATATATAATTAATCTCAAATAATAACAATCACGGTAATTTTTATTATTTCAATGAAAGCAAAAAAGTGGTTTTTTAGTCCTTTCTAGTCTTGGAACTTTTTAATATTTTAGCAACTGCTTAATGTAGGTTTTTTCGGTGTGACTTTTGCTGATTTAGAACATATATTAGGTCATTACAGCTGAAATTGGCGTTTTGTAAAGGGGGAACAAAAAGTAGTTTTTTTTTTTAAACATAATACATTTATTTAATCAATGTATATACCATTGCTATTTATGCACTTTGCCATCTCATATTATGTAGCTCATCGATTCCTTAACAAAAAAAACCATTCGGACAGGAATCAATAAAATCTTTGAAGGCGCTTTGGACTGCCCCATCGGAGTTGAATTTTTCCCCTTGCAAGAAGTTATCCAAATTGGAAAAAATGGTAATCTGTTGGAGCAAGGTCCGGGGAGTACGGTGGATGTCTGGACATTCCAATTGAAGCTCCTCTAATTTGGTAGCCGTCTGTTGTGCAGTGTGTGGTCTAGCGTTGTCCTGAAGCAGCAGTGGCCTAGAGCGAATGACCAACCTCGGGTGTTTAGCAGCTAGCTTTTCCATCATGATTAGCAGTTGCTGGCAATAGACATCTGCCGTAATCGTCTGGCCAGATTTAAGAAAGCTGTAATGAACGACACCGGCACTAGTCCACCAAACG